>OZ017741.1:298465537-298928037 GCA_963969285.1 Odontomyia ornata
TCGGATATTATGGCACACCATTAGCTGTTTTGGAAATAAAACATAATGTATACGAGATAATTCAGTCTTCATTGTTTACTTTAGTCATTACTCGCAACCTTATCAGTATTCTATAACTACATGCTTAAAGCAATATAATTACAAAAACTATATGATAAAAATAATTTTCATAAACTCAAACAATTGTCCAAATGTTAGTTCATTATGGCCTAGAGTCAAAATGGCCGTAACTACCGTGAGCCATATTGCCCACCATAGCAAGCAATTCGAATAATTAAACACAATTTACTTTGCTGAGCAGAATTGTAGTAATTGAGCACGTTCTCGAAAAAAAAAACAGAGCCCCGGATGGTTGGTATCGTGTGATGCACTTAATTTTTAAATATCCTTTTCATCAATAATGGATTTAGAACTATTAAGTAATAAGCTGAATGGAGATTGCGCTGTAAATTTAAAATATCAGAGTAGAGTAGTAAAAGAACTTTAATTTAATTCTACTGGTGATTATCCAATGCAAGTTATTTAACATTACAAGGCAAATATAAAAAGGAAAAATAAACGACGAAGGAATCAAGGTCTGTAACTAGTTTGATGGCAGCATGACATGATTTAAAAGTTCAAAACTAAGTTTCATATAGACCTTTCCTTAAATAAGATTTGATTCATTTTCTTCAGCATTGAACAAAGGACGTATGAGTAGTGTTCACAAGAACTCATACGGCGGGAACTCGTCTCCAACCTGGGATACGGACTTTGAAGGCAATTGGGAAATGGGAACAGACCTAGGAATTTCTAATGTCACAAACGAATCGCAATCGCAGTATATCGGAAAGTGATGCCTCAAATTTTGTTTATGAGAAAAATTCGGAAAAGCGTATGAAGCCTACAAACCAAGAGAATAATATGAAGTCCTCAGATCATCTACATCAAATGGCAGCTGTTGCAAATCATAGTAAAGTTCTTTCAAATATGGCGTATGCTACAAATAATTTGAACAAGTTATCTAACAAACATGGAGTGCCAAATAATTCAATTGCAAAGGAAGACATAAATATAAGAACAGGCAACGGATACGTATGATGAGAAGGAAATTCCCAATGCATTCAATATCTCCAAATGGTCTGAATGTTCATTGGAAACACCGTTTATCCCAACTTCAGCGGTACTAAATGCACCCACGAGCGTAGGTTTGGCTGGCCAATGAAAACATTTGTATGGCGGAGGTTTCAAGCATGCAGTAGCTGGTACAACGACCAATAAGACTGTAGGCCCGAATAACCTATTCCATCAAACTGCTCAACTTCATGCGCACCATCAACTTTCCCAACCGGTATCATTACCAGATTATTACGGCTCATCATTATGCTATTTTACAAGCGAAAATAATCACTAGATCACATCAGCGATAATTCCGCTACAGTTACAACAAGCAATCGCCGCCCCTACCACTTCCTCCATCACTACCACCACCACGGCACGCACCGTAAGTCTTACCAATCACTCAAAAACTAGTGGATTTAAAGAGTATTCCATTGTGAAATCTTCGTCGTCACTTTTCCAATTTAATCAAATCCCTAAATTTGATCGAAAAACGATTGCAAATAACCAAAATCGAGCTGCAATGCCATTAACAGCTTCAGCAAGTTCTCTTGCCCCACCTGGGCTTGTAGATTGCCCAGGTGTTTCGTTGCAGTCATCAGTAAATAATTCCTCTGCCTCCTCCTCGTCTCCTCTGGATGATGATGACAATTTACTCACTTCATATCGCACCCATTTTCGGCCAATTAAGCAGAACTATGCGGACGGCGATCAGCTCGATATATCAGGGAATTCGAAAGGTCAGAATCGGGTAGTTTGTATGTAGAATCAGAGAAATATTTCGAATACACCCGCGTTGATACTTTCTTATCAGATGAAGATTCTTCAGCATCTTCGATTTGCTCGCTAAGCGATGATAGCAAGTTCAGGGAGATAGACGGGGTAGTGGCTTGAAGGGGTTATACCCAGACAAGTTCCGCGTGAAAGAGTCTGATAAAGAGTGCGAGACGGAAGATTCACTTCAGATGTCCGTTTTGCGACAATCCAATCAGCTAATTGCTACAAAAAACGTAACAGTGAAAATTATCAGAGAATTGATCAGCTAGAACTTTTCGGTGGGGAAGTTGACTGTTGGAGAGACAGCGACTGTGGTCTAAACGAGGAGTCGGCGATGCACCTTGACGGCGGTCACGTCGCGACGCGAGAAGAAGGAGGCTCGACGGGAGATCGGGGAGAACCAAGGAGAAATCGGGAAGTTTTGGTGGAATTGTCGCGATTTGGATCGGTGTCGTGTGAAGTTATTAACATCGCATCTTAGCTAATGCTTGTTGGGAAGTTTTTCAGAATTATTTAAAAGTTGGAGTTGCATAAAGGCAACTGCTGTGTAGTGAATGTGTGCTCGATATGGAAAACGGGTGTACTCGTAAATGAAGGCAATTAACGGGAATTTGTTGTGGCTTCATCCGCTTGCCGATTGGACTTTGGAACCTGCGAGAATCCACAAATCATAATTGAACAGGGATTTCGAGAATGGGATCACTCTATTGTCGTCAAAATAAGCATAAATGAATGCATGAAAACACTATAAGAAATTGAAGCTAATTTAGTGCGGTTGTTTAAAAGAAATTAAATGTAAAAACTTTGTAGACTGCCCAAAAGTGCTGATTTAAAGGAAACATCTAATTTCGCTATTTCAAATTCTAAGTGTTTACTAAGAAAATAGAATTTAGCCATAATATAGACACAAACGCATCAAATTCAGTGTTTTAAATATGAGCAAAGATTTTGCACTTTTCAGCTCAGGTGGTAATGAGTTATAGACTTCCGTGAACAGTTTAACTAGATCAGGTTGCATTCTGTTTGTAACGGTAATGTGGCTGACGGTGATTTAATGTTTTACGAGGTGGGCTTCAGCAATGGAAGAGAGAAGCCAACTAACACAGCGAGCGTAACGAGTTGGATGGCAATTGTGATACGCAAAGTGAATTATTGATACCTTGTATGTGTGGGAATAAGTTTAAACGAAGGGAACCGAAGACTTCACTAGAAAAATGATGAGAGTATACAGAAACAATCTTAGTGTGATGATTGGCGATTCCTTATTCCTGAGATTGGACAAATTTATACAATACGGAAGCTTAGGACAGGATTCCATCTTAATCAATCAGTACATTAATACCTCCATTGTGGGGCTTCAAAGTTATGTTCAATAAGTTGAAGGTGGACACAAATTCAAGCAGTGTGATTCTTCCCGAACTGATAGGACCTTTTAAGTGCTATTAATTTCATTTCATGTTTTCATTAATAATACTCGAAGTTTTCATTAATAATAATAATTGTAACTTTTTCTGAATGTAAATATCTATCGTTATTACCATGAATAATCTCCAACAGGATGAAGGCAACACCGTATAACCTATCTCCTCGAGCGCTCGCGGACATGTAGGTGAGTACGCCCTTTGTTTTGAATTAACTTTATTTTTTATATATTAGTATTTAAATGTTATTAAACACATGTTGTTCGTTATTTACTAAACTGCCTAAATTTCAATTGGTCTCTTGCGCTAAGCAAACGAAAAAGGACATAAAATTCGGTTTGTAATAATCCCATTTGACGATAATATTCTATTATAAATTATTATTTTTGAAAAAAAAGGAAATTTGAATTCATGTTAGAGTAAATAAATCTTACACAAGAGAACGACGCAATTATTTAACTGCGACGTATGCTGAACACTGAAATTATTAAAGTAAAGATGGAATAATAATGAAGAATTTGTTTATCGTCGAAATATGTTGATAGAATTTTTGATTATATAGAAATAATAATGTTTGAGTAAATTCCAGTTTTGATCTTTCCTTTCCGATAACTCTGACCGGGTATAGGACTCGGTACGGTGGCAGGCTGCCCCCCTAAAACCATGAGCCAGCCGCCGGGTGCAATTTAATCCTTTTTAGGGTTTTGTAATACAAATACAAATACAAAACCCTATTGCAATCACGACCTGTGTCCGTCTGTCCGAAACTATAGAGGCTACAGCCATGAAACTTTGTGGAAACGTCAGAAGTGATGACTTCTTGAAAGTTCAAGGGTGGAAAAATTTTTCAAAGGGGTTTAAGGGGGGTCTCCCCATATAGGGAGGTGACCCCTCAAAAAAATATTTTCACCATTAGTAGTCGAGTAGGGTGTCATTGGAAAGGTCTCAATGAGATCTTTTCAAAACAAGTCTTAAAATTGCCTCATGAGTACCGAGGGGGGCAGCGGAAGGGAAAGTGTACGAACTTTTCGCGTACCCCCCCTCGCGATTGGACACCTTCCATCCGAAAAATCTGAAAAAAAACATGAATGTAGTCCTTAATGAGTACAACAACAACAAATACGTGAGAAGTCGAAATTCACTCAACTTTGTTAGTAATAGTATGATTTATCGATTTTATGTTTTCTTGAATAAAATCTAAACGGTACCCTTAAATTCAAACAGATGACTATTTATAAGATGAATCTGCCCTGAAAGTTTCATAAAGATCGAATAGTATTTAACGAAGTTATTGCGATTTGAATTTTCCTGTATTACTATGGAACAATGTGGCCTGTATTACGATGGATGCATATGGCTATGGAGCCATATGCGCTTTTTACCGACTTAGACACTACAGTTTTGCTAGGATTGGCATGAAAATTTCAGGAATGATAGGTATCATGAGGATGAGTACATACAATTGAAACAAGTCGAAAAGGCAGGAGAGAGCTCCTAGCAAAAGGGCTTTGCAACCATTCTAAGATTCGAAAAAATAGGCCATGAATCGATGATTACAGTATAGAGGAGTGGCCCCTGAAAAAAATTTCATGAAAGGTAGCCGATATGAGTATCAAATGAAAGTTCTCTATGAAAGCTTTTCAAAACAGTTCTTAAACTGACAGATTTTGCTTCAGTGGGGGCGTAGGGGGGGGGGGGAATACATGAAAAATGTGTTTCCTCCCTCGCGAATGGACACCCGTGATCTAAAAAATGTGAAAAAATTATCAAGCGAGATATTTATGGGTATAACTTTCACAAAAAACCTCAGAAGTATAAATTCTTTCAACTTTGTTAATAATAGTATGATCCTCGAACATGACGTGTTTCTTGATTTTATTCCTTGCCGGTTACTGCATTTTGTATGTTGAGTACAAAACCCTTCTGACATGAGGAAAGGTCTGTCTACCCAACTTATTTTCCTTGTTTCAGGTGACATCGCGGGTTGAGTGGCCCAAGCAGAGTGCCTCTTTATGGCATAGCGTTATGCAATCGAATTGTATAATTCAATGGCATAATTGGTCACCGGGGTACTCCCCTTCTGATGGGAAAACTTATACAAGTCAAGTTGTATGAGTTTTCCACTCAGAAGAGGAATACCTGGCCACTGCAACAAAAATATGGATTTAATTCCGGTTGGGTGGGTGCGAAGGGCTCCATCACCACCCGGTTGCCCTTCTTTCATTTGTGGGCCATGAGCTTCGTCGGGTAACGACGAGGTTACCCCAAGTCCGCCTTTTTTTTCAGGTTCCACTTGTTCTCGGAACAAGTACTTTCTCTCTCGGTGTAGTTATCTACACTTTTTGCGACTTCGGTCGCCTCGTGATAGATTGACCACCAAATTCGTGAGTGCGAAATTTTTTTGTAGTGGGTCCTCGTGCTGGGGAAATGAACCCGCCCCACGACACCGCAATGCTAGCCTGCCAGCGCATTCACGCGTCTCCAGACGAGGGCATTCTCGGCAGATATTTTCATCTTCTTCTGTCGAGGCAGCAGAACATCGCTGCAGTCCTTTACGGACATTTGAATATCAGCAAAATTCACTACAGAATTCGCAGAAAAAAACGTCAGCCTCTACTTCATGAGCCCATAGCTTACAGGAAGGACATTGAATCCATGATTCGCCTCTCTGGTTCATAGAATAAAGAGACTCGCAATGTAAGCACTTTGCGTCAGAAACATTGCGTCTATTTGGACTTTCGTCCGAACTGTCATCGTTCAAAGGTTCATCTTCATCCTCCGAGCTAGATGATTGTACATTTTTTGGTTTAGAGATTATCTTTTTACGTTTTTCTTTTTGTTTCTCGCTTTTAACAATGTTAGCCTTATTTAATTTTTCGTTTTTCTTCTTTAACGAGTCTTCCAAATCTTTTTGAAACGGAGTTATAAAGCCCTGTTCTCTGGAAGTTGAAGGTTTTGGAGATAGCATGACGGGAACTAAAATATTTTCATATACTACTGATGGAGTTTTATTCTGATCTTTTGACGTAGGGATTTCTTCATCAGAAACTGCCTGACTCATAACAGGGCTACTTACGGAGTGTGTTGTATCAGTAAATTCATTTTGGCTTGTATTAATTAAAGTTGGTGGTTCTGTTAAGATGTTTTCCTGATTTCTGATGCTGTCTTCTTGGTCATTGTCCATATGTATGAAATCATGATCTTTGAAAATTTTCCTGTTTACCGGATATATCTTTGTTGCACGAAAACCACTAACTGCTATTTCTCCACTCTGTGCTCGCAAATACGCTTGTCCAAATACTTCCACCATATCATAATGCGTCAGTGACCGTGTATTGTTCCTGATCCAAGTTCTTATTTCATCAGAAACATATTTTTTCAGCGGTCCCATGAACGACTTATCCAGCGGCTGAATTTTGTGACTGGAATTTTCTCTAGCGAGGTCTATCAATTCAACATTTCTTGTGTGGCTGGTATGGCCATCCAAAATAAGCAAAACCGGAGATTCTTCTGTTGGCTTTACGTGTTGAATGAAATGTTGAAACCATCTTGTGACTAAGTTAGTTTGAATCCAACTTGATGGGTGGCATTCACGTATAGCACCTAGTGGCACGCCATTCATCAAAAGTGGGTGACTTCTTTTTCGTGGAAATATTACCAAAGGTGGAATAAATGAGCCTCCAGCACTCATACACATAACGCATGTTATTAACAAACCCCGTTCAGCCGATGTCAAAGCAGTAATTTGCCGTTTACCCTTCTAGCTTAGAACTTGAGGTATCTGGGATGGTACAACACTTATGCCAGACTCATCAACATTATAAATTTTGTTGGGAGGAAACTTATGCTCATTCATCAATTTCTCGTAAAGGTCGAAGAAATGGCCCACATTTTCTTTGTTCAAACCTTTAGCCCTAGCAAATCCAGTTGGGTGACGAAAAGAAAGCAATGGATGCCTTTTTAAAAACGAATGTAGCTAATCTTTACCGGCACATTTATTTTTTGCTGAAAACGAATGGCGCAATATTGTTTTTTGCAGCCAACTGATAGGCTGAATTCATCACATCTCTTCGCATCAAACCGAAAAACTTAGCTTCCATTTCTAGAATATACTTAACTAGTTGTTCCTCCCATTTCTGAGGTAAAGTGGGTCTCCTTCCGAACTTTGCACAAGTTGCTATATCAGCTGTCAGCTCTTTTTTGCCGCTAGACGCCTCAAAGTCGTTCGTGGAACCTTCTGCAATTTTGACGTCTTTAATGAACCCATTCTATTGCTGCAGATATCTTCGATTGCCTTGCTCACTACAACTTTACACCACGTTTGGCGCTTTATCTCAAAAGCTGGTTTTCGGTGAACCATTGCCTAAAAAGAATTAAAACACAAATGTGCTATCATAATATTCTTGATGGCCCAGCAGGCCATATTGGCTACCTACTAGCAGGCCATACTGGCCGCAGGAATGTTTTTGATAACTAACATTTTACGCAAAAGAGTAGTAGTTAATGCAGCTACAAAAGACTCATCATACTACAGACCAAGGGTTAATCCGCAGAACTGAGTAAAAAAAATTTAAAAACATGCACAACTCGAGTAACTAGAATGATTGAAACCTACTGAAAAATTAAATTAAATTCTAGGATTATCGTTCGCTTCACACCCACAACACATGGGCACTCGCCGGGTGGTACGAACTGACTGAGAATGAAATGAGTCGAGTTGCGTTCACGTGATAGGTATGATTGGCATGAGGATTCATTTGACGACTTGGCCATAATACCCGAAACTACTCGTTATCTTAAAGCATGACCTAAATTATAGGTTTTTATCAACAGACCCCGGTGAGTAATTTTGTTTCTCTATACAGTTATTTGGTGTGACTTGAGGAACCTACATTAAAACCTATTATATAGAAGTTAAAACTCAAAACCAAATATAAAGAAGTAGGGAAAAAAAAACCGGGAAGACGAAAGTACATTTTAGTGAGTCTGGTTTGAAATCCATGTGCAGGCATATGGGAGGGCGATATCCGAGCCCCAGCCTAAGTAAGGGTAGTGAAACATGGGCTTCAAGTAAAGCTGCAGCAGAAAAAATCGACAGAAAGAAAAAAGTGCAAGCTCTGGACTGCAGAAAATGCAAAGTAAAGGAGAGAATAAAGATTTTTTCGAAAAAACATGTCAATGGAGCAAACTGTTAACTCAGTGTAGTCTAGCAACAGCGTGAAAGTCATCGTGCTCAAGAGGTCGGAAAGCGCGGCCAATGACCCGGGAGCAAACGAAGACACAATTAACGCAAACGTGTCGTCAAGAGCCAGAATGAGCAGATAAAATACAGAATCCAAAGATAAGGCTTTTCTGGTTATGTTCGATAGAAGATTTGGCGAAAAGCTTATCAAACTTTCCCCTATCCGGTTCTTTCTGATCAATGAGGGGGCTAGCTTGGACGTCTTTGACGTACAGCAGAGCGGCTTTAAACTTAAAGTTTTCTTTAGATTGCCAAAGGATGCCAATAACGCGATTGACAACGGCACGTATAAAAAACATAACCTAAATGCATTAGGTAAACACATCTTGAACTAAACCAGTCTGAGTTTTTGGAACTTTCGAAACCATGCAATAGGATTGGAAACGAATTAACCGATAACAAAATTGTGGACGCGGTCAGACTGACCAGAAGAGACCTCAATAATTCTCAACAGTTCATCCCCACGCAGACAATAAAGATTACCGTAGAGGGAAACACTCTACCAGATTATCTGAAAGTGGAGTATTATTACAAGTATAAGCCAACACAATACAGGAACAGTGGCAGACTGGGACACTCTACCCTGTACTACAAGTATATAATAAGTAAATGTCTTAAAAGCGGACCTACTGAATGTGACGGTGACTCATGCCAAACGAGCTGTCTTCTTTGTAACAGCAATGTACTCATCGTGAGTCAGAACGAGTTAGAATGCTTATTACTAGCGCATAAATATTTTAAGCGTTTCGGTCTTGATCGGCAGTGATATTATTCTAAAGTGATGTGCTATTGTTTATAGTGCAATTCGTTTTTTCATCATTTACAAATCCCTTCATGAAATCTTTGTCTTCTAAATAATCAAAATATAAATAAATGGAGTGCAGTGGCATTTGGATGTTTAAGCAACTCTTATTTAATTAGTAGTGAACTAAACCTTCCACCGCCTTTGAGCGACGGGTCCTGAGGTGAATAATCAGAGCGGAGCTAGACGGGGACCAATGGCAAATTCGATACAACCATGAGTTTTATGAAATGTTTGACGAACCAGAGGTCTCAACGATTGTAAGGCTACGGAAACTGCAATGCCCTAGACACATGGATCGTATGGACGAACAACAAATGCCCAAAAAGGTATTCGTTGGAAGAACCGAAGGCCGAAGACCAGTGGGGAAACTGAGAAAACTCCGGTCTGACTCGATCGATGAAGATAGCTCATCGTTGCTCAGATTCGGAAATTGGAGGACGCGGTCAATGGACCGAGACCGATGAGGCGCTATTTGCAAGAAGCGAAGGCCCAGGCCCGAGAGGGGCTGTAGTGCTACGAAGCAGAAGAAACCTTCCACCTATTTTCTTTTGTTAAACATCACATGTCAAATTATTTTTATCAAATTCTTAAATCATCAGAGATTCTTTCTTTGATTAGAATTATTATACTGAAGACAGAAAGAAATAAGCTCAAGCAGCAAAATCAAAATTTAGCCCAAAGTGAGGTAAATTTACGGCTGCTTACATCAGCGAAATCACCAAATTTTTCTCAAGAACATCCAGTGCAGTGGGTCCAGCAGCATCCTCATTCATTGCATAAATATCACCTTGTGTGCATGATGAGTATGTCTCTCAACAACTATTCAGCGATGAACAATCGTTCACCGAGGACCTCAAGATCCGCAGGCTCATCCTCTCATGCGTAGTCTACTTGTTCTGCAACAGTGACAGATCATTCAACCACAGCTACAGAATGATAGTCTTGCACCAAATACCTTACTTAACCCACAAGTAAGGGTCACGACAGGTGATGGTATATTGCTGCAGTTTTGCCTCCAGTTCAAGTTTTCATATCGAGACTACCCTATGAGACCTTGAAAGAGGATATGACCAAGTACATTATTCCTAAGCTTGGTTATGTAGCTAAATTATTTAAGTGCGTCAAATTAACCAAGATCAATCTACCAAACCAAGTCATAAGCTCTTTTAAACGTACGGTACCTAAGAGTTTATCGATTACCTGCAACCTGAATTTGGCCTCAAGGATTATTGGTTAAATTCTTCAACAAGCGGCAACCCAAGAGTCGATTTCGGACAAAAATAGGACCTCGATGAACTTTCGGAAATCTTCAATCAACAATGGACCTCATGTTATCACCAAAACGTTCGTGGTTTCAGGACCAAAACAAATGACCTGCGAGTAGAATCTTCTATTTATAGTGATAAAATTATATGCTTAACTGAAACTTGGCTGACTGATGATATTTCTGACAATGAACTTTTTTGTCTTCCGTAGTGATCATGACCGGTTAGTCAGCGGGAAACTTGATGGTGGTGGCGTTCTTGTAGGAGTTCGTAAATCCATCAGCTGTGCTCTGTGCGCGCACTTCCTTGCTTCTCCTACAGTAGAATATGTAGCTGTCCGGGTTTTCTTTCCTTGTAGTAAAATTTTGGTTTGCTCTGTTTATATCTTGTAACAGTCCATTTTCAATTTATGAGCGATTTTTCTCTAAATTTTCTTCTTATATCACCAACAACTATCTTTCATCCTATATTCATGTTTGTAATATTGCCTCTGTTGTATGGGATGGGACTTTTTCCACAATTATTTCAACTGGCAGCTTATATTTAGCTCTTTCTTCCTTTTTTCCCTTTGTGCCCTTTGAGAATTGGTTCTGCGAGTGGTATCAGTAATCGTAAAATAAAATAGTGGCTGTTTTAAATGCGAAGATTGAATAATTTTGAGTTATTTTTCCCCAACTTCAACGTTGAAGGTGCATGCTTTGGACACTTGATTCAATGTAATGAATGACTGAAGATGAATACCTGCAATTGATACTCAAAGGTGAAACAAGCCGAGAAGGCAGGAGAGAGCTCCTAACGGAGGGGCTTTGTAACCAATCCAGGGTTAAAAAAAAACAATTCTGAAGCCATGATTACAGTACAGCGAAGTGACCTCTGAAAAACAAAATTCATCAAAGGTAGCCGATATGAGTATCAAATGATAGGTCTTTATAAGAGCTTTTCAAAATAGTCCTTAAACTGACAGCTTGATTAAGGGAGATATTTATGAATACAATCATAACAAATACCTCAGAAGTCGAAATTCGTTCAACTTTGTTAATAATAGTATGATCTTGGAATTTCGCATTTTCTACAATAAAATCGTACACAAGGTCACTAATACTCTGTAAGTTTGATGAAATTCGTATCATATTCACAGAAGTTATATTAATTTCTCCAATTGCAACAAATATAACACACTATTTTGGGTATTTTATGGACTTTCAATCGAACCAGACACTGCAGTTTTAGTTTAATCTTCTTAAAATTTTCAGATGCAATCAATGACATAAATGCTTGTGAGATTACGTTATTTGAGTGATTTTTGTTAGTTGAAAATGGAGAAACAATGGATTTTCTTTTAAACGAGCAGATCTCTTTGACATGGTTCTTGTGATTGCATTTTGTAAGTTCAGTACAAAACCCTTCTAACATGAGCATAGGTCTGTTTACCCAGCTTGTTCCCTCCTGTTTCGCGTCATTTTTTTTTAGGGCTTTGTAAAATAATTTTACAAAACCCTACTAGTTTCGCGACCAGTCTGTCCGTCTGTCCGTCCGTCCGTCCGTCCGTCCGTGTGTCACAGCAGTTTTTCTCGGAAACTACTTAAGCTAGAAACATCAACTTTTGTATGCAGGTGTAAAGTGGTGATCTCTTTAAAGTTCAACTACGAAAAATTTTTATAAGGTATTTAAGGGGGGTCTCCCATATAGGGGATTGATCCCCCGAAAAAAAATTTCATTGAAAGTAGCCAGTATGGGTATCAATTGAAAGGTCTTGATGAGAACTTTTCAAAACAGGTCTTAGTTTGGCAACATTTGCTTCGAGGGGCGCACAGGGAGGGGAAATACACGAAAAATTTGTGTCCCCCCCCCCTCGCGATTGGACACCTGTGATCCGAAAAATCTGGAAAAAATCAGGAATGTAGTCCTTGGTGAGTACAGCAACAACAAATACGTTAGAAGTCGCAATTCACTCAACTTTGTTAGTAATAGTATGATTTATCGATTTTATGTTTTCTTGAATAAAATCTTAACGGTGTCCTTAATAAAACTCAGTACACAGATGACTATTTATAAGATTAATCTATCCTGAAAGTTTCATAAAGATTGAATCATATTTAGCGAAGATATAGCGGTTTGAATTTTCCTGTATTACTATGGAACAATATACTATGGCAACATATGGCTATGGAACAACATGCGCTTTTTACCGACTCAGACACTACAGTTTTGCTAAGATTAGCATGACAATTTCAGGAATGATAGTTGTCATGTATATCTTTGAGAATTGGTTCAGCTACGGGTATCAGTAATCATAAAACAAAATAGTGGCTGTTCTAAATGCGAAAATTGAATAATTTTGAGTTATTTTTTCCCAACTTCAGCGTTTAAGGTGCATGCTTTGAACACTTGATTCAATTTAATGAATGACTGAAGATGAATACCTACAATAAATGCTCATAAGTGAAACAAGTCAAGGAGGCGGGAGAGAGCTCCTAGCAAAAGGGTTTTGTAACCATTCTAGGATTCGAAAAAATTGGCCATTAATCGATGATAGCAGTACAAGAGAGTGGCCCCTAAAAATAAAAATTCATCAAACGTAGCCGATATGAGCATGAAATGAAAGTTTTCATGGGAGCTTTTCAAAACAGTTGTTAAACTGTCAGTTTTTGCTTCAGTGGGGGTATAGAGGGGAAATACATGAAAAATGTGTTTCCTCCGTCGTGGTTGGACATCTGAAATAATTATCAAGGGATATACTTATGAGTATAACAATAAAAAAAACCTCGGAAATCGAAATTCGTTCAACTTTGTTAATAATAGTATGATCTTCGTATTTCATATTTTCTCCAATAAAATCGTCTTTGACCTGTTTCTTGATTTGATTCGATCTGGTGACTGCATTTCGTAAATTGAATACAAAACCCTTCTGACATGAGCGTAGGCCTGTTTACCCAACTTGTTTCTTGCTGGACATTGGTGCAAATTTTTTTTTCTGGCACTTTTTGAAGGAGGTTCTTTGTGGCTTTTTCCGCTCCTTTTGTCAACAATGCCCGAAACTCCTTATCCAGCATCCCACATCCTTCAATTGCCTGGTGTTTCCTTCATGAATCCCAATCTCTTTCGATTAGGATGGATGCCATTCTTTTATTGATGTAAGAGCTGTCTACGCGGGCCCTTCAGACTTAGCACTCGGCTGTTTTTTTCACCTTTTGCTCTTCTTCGACCTTCTGTTCCTCTTTGGGCTTTTACCGGCTCCTCCGGTAATGCCATATACAGTCTACGAGCTGTTCAAGGAGTCAATTTTTTACACTTTTGTTGAGTTTTGGCGAGTTGCATGCTGATTTTACACTTTTTAGAGCATCTGCCACTTTTAGGGTTAACCAATTTTCTTGATATTGCTGGACGGCAATTATACTTTACGTCTCCTTTCTTGGGGGAGGTTATCGGCTTCCATTTCCAAGTACAGCACCTCAGCCATATTTTTGGCGGTAGCGGTGAAGTTATACAACGGCATAAAATTTGCCTGGTCACTTCTTTCTTTTTCTACCATGATCACTTTGCTCAGTTTCTGGACTTGACTAAGTTGGTAGGTAGCACACTGTGGTGTGCTTGCAATTGTGCTGAAATAAATTTAACTTTTGCATATTGATATCGGAGGCGTCCTGAATATGACGCTGGATAACCAAATACACCACAGTTGGCGTAGTACAATTCTCTGAGCAAATTTACACTCTTTCTTCGTCTGAGCAAATTCACACTCACAGGGGGCATGAATTTGTTAGCATTTTATGCACTGATATTGCATTGAATATCATTTTTCTAGGCAAAGACGAGGTCGCACATCTGAAAGCGTGCACGCAAAAATGGGACAGTTAGGTAGCTCGTGCCTATGCCTTTACGCTTCCTTTTTTGTTGCCACTCTTTGAATTCGTATATGTGAAAAATCATTTGTATTGGTATTTTGTGCTAAGGAAAAGACTCCGCTCCATAACACCACAGTGCTAGCCTGCTAGTGCATACACAAGTCCCTGGACCAAGTCTTTTCTAGTGAGCATCAATATTTTAATCTCAAAGACAGCAGGTTAACATGACAATTCCTTTACGGACATTTTAATCCATGCAATTTTCACGAAAAAACTCATTACTCAGCATTCCATTGACGTCTAAGAGATGTATGGCGGAGAAAAATTGCATCATGGACAGATCATAATTGAATGGATACGATAGCACAATTATAATAAATACGATCAATAAGAAGGAGAAATAAATGAAAAAAAAAAACAGCATCACAACACTATTTCAATCAAATAGATCGATCAACTCAATGTAAACGCAGAGCAGTTATACCATATTCTAAAATATTCAAACTAATGGCAAGTGTAAGAAAAATATCAGTTGAAGCACGAATAGGCAGCTTAAAGAACTATTAACAAGTTTGGTAGACAGACCTACGCTCATGTCGGAAGGGTTTTGTATTCAATTTACAAAATGCAGTAACCAGTAAAGAAGAAAATCAAGAAACATGATTTTATTGGAGAAAATGTGAAACTCGAGGATCATACTATTATTAACAAAGTTGAACGAATTTGGACTTCTGAGGTATTTGCTATTGTTATACCCATAAATATCTCCCTTGATAATTTTTTCAGATTTTTTAGATCACAGGTGTCCATTCGCGACGGAGGAAACACATTTTTCATGTATTTCCCCCTGTGACCCCATTGACGCAAAAACTGTGAGTTTTAGAACTGTTTTGAAATGCTCCCATAAAGAAATTTCATTTGATACTCATATCGGCTACGTTTGATGAATTTTTTTCAGGGGCCACTCCCCTGGACTGTAATCATCGATTCATAGTCAATTTTTTGGAATCGTAGAATGGTTACAAAGCCTTTTTGCTAGGAGCTCTCTCCTGCCTCTTCGACTTGCTTCACCTATGAGTATTAATTGAAGGTACTCATCTTCAGTCATTCATTAAATTGAATCAAGTGTTCAAAGCATGCACCTCAAACGTTGAAGTTGGGGAAAAATAACTCAAAATTAACCAATCTTCGCATTTAAAACAGCCACTATTTTGTTTTACGATTACTGATACCACCAACTGAACTGATTCTCAAAGATATTCATGGTACCTATCATTTCTGAAATTCTCATGCAAATCCTAGCAAAGCTGTAGTGTTTAAGTCGGTAAAAAGCGCATATTGTTCCAAAGCCATATGTTTCCATAGTAATACAGCGCATATTGTTCCATAGCAATACAGAAAATTCAAATCGCTATAACTTCATTAAATGCCATTCGAGCTTTATGATTAATCTCTGTGTGCGGAATTTTATTGAATTTAAGGGTACCGTTAAGATTTTATTCAAGAAAACGTAAAATCGATAAATCATACTGTTACTAACAAAGTTGACAGAATTTCGACTTCTCATGTATTTGTTGCTGTTGTACTCAGAAAGGTCTACATTCATGAATTTTTTCAGATTTTTCGGATGGAAGGTGTCCAATCGCGAAGGGGGGGGGGGGGGTTACACGAAAAGTTTGTAAATTTCCCCCTCCCCTGTCCCCCTCGCTACAGATAAAGCAATTTTAAGAATTGTTTTGAAAAGGTCTCATTAAGACACCTCTCTATATGGGGAGACCCCCTTAAACCCCTTTGATCATTTTTCCACCCTTGAACTTTCAAGAAGTCACCACTTCTGACCTGTCCACAAAGTTTCATTGCTGTAGCTTCTATAGTTTTGGAGAAAAAGTGCTGCGACATACAGACGGACGGACGGACGGACAGACGGACACAGGTTGTGATTGCAATAGGATTTTGTATTTTAGTACAAAACCCTAAAAAGCGAGAAAGATGGTAAAATGAATTAGTAAAATAGTGGGATCTTATTACCTCGACTTTCGGTAGACAAATATTTACTACCGGTTATCACAAAACACAAAAGACTCTGGTCGGGGCCTTTAGACCTGATAGCTCACTCGGAGATGGGCGTAAACGCAACTCACTTGTGCCTAGAAGCCCAAATCAAGCCGCCAAGCGAGAACGCGGCTCCTCAGATTATTCTTTTTTTTTGTCAACAAGCATGCCTAGAGGGTGGAACCTAACACCGGCATTTGATCTATGCGCAGATGCGCCACTAACCACTGCTGCGAGTGGAAGACTTACTTTCCACCTCCAATAATCGCGCGCAAAGACTATGTTCTCAAACCCCAGCAGCACTGACAGAAATAATAACAAAACCTTTCGCGGAGGTATTTCACTTTAGGACAAAATGCACTTCCAACAAACTATCCTTTCACCTACGCAAAACTTGCACCTCCCACCACTTGAAGGAAACAATTTGTAAAAGACAACCACGAGACAGTTCGCGCATCGGTTAAAAAAAAGTTAAGAAATAGGACCAACCGATTCCCTTCTCGCACCAATAACACCACGGCAATCACACGGCTGGAAAGTAAAAGTTAGCAAAAAACAACAACGATCCAAAATTTGTTTCTTAATATGAATTTATTCAATAATTAATTCTTTTCAAAAGCAAACGAATTCATGAATTTTACTTATCTATACCTTTCCCTACTTCGTTGAGGGGCTCCTTTCGACGACATCCACCGCTAGTAGCCTCTTGGGCCTTGACGTCCACCTCCAATTTAAGCTCGTACTTCAAAGACACAACTATAACTTTTCTTTTTCGCATACTTGCTCGAAGTTCCAAATCAAGACTCACACTTTTGCTTCTACTAACTCGCTTCTACCACCCACTCATTGAAAAAAGCATAGAGGTATACACTGGAGACGGCGAGGTCTCTTAATACATGCTCAATACGAACAAACATTTCATGTACGTATACGCCAATTTTCGAAAGCTTTTGGACTTTCACGAATGAGCTTACGTATGATTGTCCAAATGCTTTCATTGTTCGAAATTAATTTCGAAATAGCTAAAAAAGTTGATTAATTTTAGTTTTCTCTCTAATGATCATACAGCATTTACAATTGTAAACAATGCCTCCAAATATTGTTCAACAAACTTCTTTCTTTTCCATAAAATGTACTAACAAACTACGAAGTGCGCCACATTTAAATCATTTTCGATCGAAATCAACAATTGTGACACCCCTGATTTCGGAAATAATGTTTCAGCTGATGGAAAACAGTCAGTTGATAATTCTTGCGAAAATTCCATCAAAGATCGTTATTTTTTATAATTTTCAATGAAAACGCTTTTTTTCGGGTGGATTGTGTAAGTGATTTCGAAAATAAAGTGTTCAATGAGTAAACGTAAGTAAAAATGTGAAAGCGCCATCGAGTATTTTTCATTATTTAGGTAAGTAAAGTGCAGTCAAGGAAACAATTATGTGTCCGGGTACAATTTACGTGATGTTTTCTGTGTCCCTCCAGGTTTTCGGTGCGTTTCGTGAATGAAAACATAATTTCGAATGTTGTGTGAATCCTGCCTGCTATAAACGGTATATGGGAGACGCGAATTTAAAGATTTTCTCGGTTGAAACAGATTTGACGCCGGTCATAGAATTCCGATAACATGCAATTGAAACTCGCTTGCATTGTAAGTATTTACTCGATTTTTTTCTGATTTTTATTCCTACGGATTTAAATGGGCCTAAGTTATCCTTAAAGCTTCGTGTTGAAGTAATTAATTGTGTTTTTAAGTAAAAGTTCGCAATTATCAAAGTGCAAATTGCATGTGAAATAGATGTTCCGCGCAAATGTTGAAGTATTGTCGGCTCCGTCCATAATGGTGTTAAGATTAACTTGTTGAAAATAATCGGTTTTGTTGTTGCGAAGGTGCTTGTAAAAGTTTCATGTATCGGAGTAAACGTTTTAATCGAAAAACTTTGAAGGTTTTCTAAAATACGAGATCTCGAATCAGTCCACTAATGCGATGAATTTCACAATGAAAAATCCAAAGTCGAACCGTTTGAAACGAAATGGTGGCCGCTCAGACGTCGAAAAGCGTGTAAGCATTGGATGTTGTAGTTGTGACCAAACTTTTCAACCGATGTTAATGAAATCCAGTTCTTTGGTAAAAACTATAAATGTCTATAGAATTAAGTAAAAAAACTAGAGATCAGGTCTCCAAAAACAAAATGGCGGCTAGTTGAAGGTAGAAATTTCAAAGGGTTCTGAAAGACCCAATTTTAATTCGATGTGAATGAAATTTATTTTCATGATAGAAAACAATTAGGTCTAAACATTTTGCTATTTTGGTGCACATACATGCTCAAGTTTCAAAATGGCGGCGATTCAAATATCCGATCTTTACAAATTTTTGTGGCCCTCTAGTGGCCAAATTTTCCAATGGATTTTAATGAAACTTGAGATTATGGATAATTGTACTAAGTTCTTGTACTAAGCAATTATCAAAATCGGATGAAAAATAAAGAAGTTGAAAATTTAAAACCTAATATTATTCGCTGCCATTTTCATTAAAAATTTAATACTTTTTGTAGTGAATAATGAGTTTCAATTTTATTCACAAATTTATCGACTTTCTTTGTTGAACTATGTTTGAACACACAATGCGCCTTTTTGCATCCAAACGGTGTGTTTTCCCAGAAACAGGGAGTACGGTCCCGCCGTTTCCCAATCAACATGTGCCGCTCCTTACAATGAAGATCTTCACTTCGGCCTTCCAACCACCTGTTGCACATCACTTCGTGACCTAATGCTGATGGCTCATGGCGATATTGGCAACTGCTATCGTTTTTTTACAGGCACTGTAGTAGAAAAAGTAGCAATCTGTAAGTTTTTTTTTTTTTTTCTTTTCTTTCGCTGTGCATCAACAGGATGGTAGAAGTTATCTCTGCCAACAACCCTGAAATAACGCATATTGAACTTAAAGTATCAAACAAAGACATATAAAGTAATGGACGCAAAATGAGCTTATTTTCATCCATACGTGACTGCATGCAAACTGTCGAAAATTCATGGAAAACACGATTTCTATGCGCCTGCGCCATGTTGGCATGGATATAGTAACAACAATAACCAAGTTCCGTGATCTTCTTAGCCAGCAATTCCACACGTCGCGTTGAATTGCAAAATATTATCGATTGATTTATTTGCAACTTAGAGAATAACGCATTAAGACAATGCACTTTTTGTCGTTTTTGTACAAATGCATAATATTGTGTAACACCTTTCAGTGTTAATTCCTCCATCAAATTTATTTCATATGGTTCACGTAAATGCTTATCCATGAAATTTTTCACACTGAACGGGAATGTAGCCGAGAATAGAAGAATCTGTGGATCTTTTGGCAGTTTCATTATAAAATGATCCAGCATGCCTTTAAACTCTTGTGATAACAGTTTATCTGCCTCGTCCAATACGAGGATTTTGCATTGTGATATATCCGTCACTTTTTATCCATCAGATCCAAAATACGGCCAGGTGTTGCAATGATTAATTGTACTTTCTGGTAAATTCGCATAATATCATCCTGTAGATTGGTGCCACCCGTTGTCACCATCACTCGGATGTCTAAATGCTTCGCCAATTCTATACAAATTTGCGAAGTCTGCGGTGCTAACTCTCTCGTTGGTACGATGACAAGAGCTTGGATAACATCACGAGATGGGTCGATTTGCTCGAGTACGGGAATGCAATAAGCACCGGTTTTTCCAGTACCGTTTTTCGCTCGTGCTAATATATCCTTACCACTTAAAGCAATTGGTATAGCCGCCTCTTGAATAGGCGACGGTTTTTTCCAGCCCTTCTCGAAGGTTCCCATTAATATTTCTCGTTTCAAACAGAATTCTTCGAATTATTTTCTCTTGTGTCTGTTACATCACTAGTCTTAGGTCTATTATCCTTCGGAGGAATCCGCAATTTTGATTTCCAGCCCATGTCATCGTTTAAGTTGTTGCAGCAACTGTCTTATCATTGCTTAAACTTTTAGGATAGCCATGATTGGCAGAATGCATATGATCATATTTCAGATGATTTGCAGCATTCATATTTTCTGTCGTCATTTTGAAAAAAACTAAAATTGCCCTTTTTTTACACTAATTCGATAAAAAAATAGTCCTTAGAAAAACTAATATTAGTTCACTTACGATTTTCCTAATGAAACTCCCTCGCCAACCATCCAAATACACTTTTCAAATGACACTTCCACTAGCACATGATCGTATGCAGTCTTTTGCACGGAGCGGATTATGGGAAACTGTTCATTGAAAAATGTTCGAGACACACGGAATAACCTCGCTCGTACCATGTGGAAATAGAAGTGCCATCTATGGGTGAACACGCGGTGGTGATAATGCACACTCGTTTCGGTTGTTTTTAAAATTCTAAATCGTCTTTTGTAGATTCGTTTATATTATCAATTGAAGCAATTTTCGTTTAATGATTAGGCGTAATTAAGTGGGAAAAATCGGAAGAATTAGACAAATTTTAAGGGGTTTAAATGATACAATGATTTTAGCGTTCATATAATTTCAAAGGTTAACCGTTTCGTTCTAAGCATTTGTATCCCGCGTTACACCGCAATTTGTTAAATTATATTCAAAAGATATTGTAATAAGATACTACACATTAGAAATTTTTAAACATTTTTAGAATTTTGTTTCCCGGGGGTTAAATACAAAAGAAATTTTCTTGACTCATTTTTTCATAGGAAAAAAAAAAGAAAAGGAGCGAGTGTTGCGATGGGGAAGGTGACTGAATGGTTACTCCTTGTTAAATTGAGTTTGTGCTGTGTGCCTGTGGCAGCGCTGGCTTTTAGAGCCATAGCTCCTCGGTTATTACATTTTGCCCTGTCTAGATGGAAACTGATTTGAATGAGATTGAGCAAATTGACTGATGAGACTCTAAGATTGAAATATTTTTAAAAATCCAAAATCAAATGCATGCATTCAAAATGGCGGCCCACAAAGGTCAGAAGGTAAGCGCAATTCGCTATTTTAGTAGCAACTAAAGTAATGAATGTTTATAATGGAAAATTTTTAGTGGCGCAATTTGTAAGAATTTATACAACAGACCATTTTAGGGGATTGTAAAATATTTTTACAATGCGCTTTTAATATCGCGATCTGTCTTTTCGTCCGCCTGTCCATCCGTCGGTGCGTCACAGCAAGTTTTCTCGCAAACCACGCAGAGTGATGAAATTTTCTACGTAGGTCACTAGTGGTACCCTCTCAAGCGTTTGCAAGAAAATTCCACCAGAATAATAATATCAGCACATATGACAATTTTTCGGCTTTTTTTTTGTAGTAAACAATTAATTTTCAAACGCTGCATTCTCATAAAGTTTATCGCCAAGAGTATGATACACCTTATCATATGATGAACGAAATTTCGACCCCAATTGCGAAATTAGCTTCGAGCCTATGCGAGTTATCACAATAGCAAAGGCAAAAGCTCGTGGCTTCATGAATTTGATCTTTCGCCGTCTCCTGTATGTACCTCTATGGAAAAAAGAGACCGCCCGTTAGCTTTGGCCTCCTTTATTCCCTCGTGCATAGCGGTGAGCTGCTCAAATGTCGAGCTCATTCGATGCGGTGCTATCTCACTTTTATTGGAAAGTGCCTCGGCTGAAATTGCATTAACACACCACGTACATCAATTACTCCACACCTCATACACTTTTAATCTTATGCCTGTGGTTCCATGTTCCACCACATGATGATTTGAAATTGATTTGTTGGCATTTCTGAATATTACGTTTCCTGATACATTTGTGCTGTTTTGTGGATCCAAACCTTTCCGTCTCCGATGATAACATTTCCTGGCGTTTAATAAGCAAGGAAGTTTCGTAGTACCAATCCCGGGTAGTTTTCAATCAGGTTTTTTGGCACCTGGGGTTCACTGAATTCAAAATGCCAGCTAAATAGATGTGTGTTCAAGTAAGTCTTCTTCCAAAGCAAAATGTCCATTATTATCTTCCACTATCGTTTTCAATTTCTCCCCGTAGAAAGAAATGACTTCGTTCATGAGTGTGATCATCTGCTTCACTTAGTTCTCATCTTGGATTCGTAGAAAATGACTGCAATTTTCTATTTTTGACGGAATTCGTGTATGATTTCAACGGTTGATACAGTCTTGAGCTATTGTTGTTGGGCACTTGTTTTGCTGTTACTGGCGGTCCCTAGCTTTATTAACATGAAGCAAAAATTTACTTACAGTAGCTTTAAACTTACTTAAGCTATTTTCCATGTAGCTTTTAAATTCAAATTTCCTTTACTCTGATCTGCCCAGGCTCATTTGGTGGCGATGCTCATTTACGCGTATTCACTTCTGCGTCGAAATTCAAGTGCTCGTGGTGGGAAGTTTCCCGGGTGAATAAATGATACCGTAACAATCTACAAAATTAATTGTCCGGTATGTTAAAAGCTATGTAGGTCAAATAAACGATTATTTACAACAAAATTCTAGGAACACATCAACGAAATTGCCAGCATAAAGAATACAAAGAAAAGTAGTGTGAAATAATCAGTCACGGAACATATCATAAACGTTAACGATAACCTTATGATCATTGAAGAGGAATTAAGGAACACTAAACTCGGTATATGTGAATAATTGAAATTCGAAAAATGCCTGTAAATTTTAAAATGAATGGAGATGTGAGAAATACTAATTCGAAGTAAATTGATTAGTTGTTTTAAAGTGAGTCAAGTCATTATTATTAGGGCAAAGTTGAGTGATGCAATGTGCTGAAAATACAGGGAAAACTTGCTTTGGTAGATAATGAGGGAGCTGACTAGTTTTTTCTAAGACAAATATAGTTAGTAAGACCCTAGTCCACAACAAGTCATTACCTCAGCTTCATGAACCTGCATCGGAGAACCATTATTTTTGGTTCTCCGATATTTTCGACAGCTATGGCTTACTATCAAGCTTCTCCAGGAAAACTGTATTTGGAGCGATTTTTCATCCTGAACTTAACCCATTTTAATAGCTAAAAAAGTGACCATGCTTGAAAACTGCTCCAGGCATTTAAACTACCTGAATATCAATCAATTATAAGCAAAATGATAAAAAAACATAACATAGTAAACCACTTCAACTGACCCTATTGTAACGCTCCAAATTCCAACCTAACAATTGTTTGTTTTCACCATATCCAAGGAAAAAAAACAACAACACATAATAGTGGATGATGAATGATTTGATATTGTTTATAAGCTTCCTTTGCCTCTTTGAATACAATAGTCGAGTAGTTATGCTAAGTATCTACTCTAAGTACGTTTCGGTCATTATGTCTTCATGTATCTAAGATACTTTTTAATTTGAGATACTTATAGCATATTGTTTGCGTGCCTACTGGAGATATTTACCAGTTTTTTTTTTTATTTTAGTTGTAATTAAACTGGATCACTTTACCATGATCGGTTGATCTTGTGGAATTAATGAGATTTATCGCTGAGATTGCAAAGTAGTTCATCGCATGACCATTGAAGTTTCAACCAAGTGCAATCTCCAATTTAATTAGATAGCCTTGAGATATCTTCCGTTGCGAAAATCACGTTTGTCCTAGTAACATAAGTCCACCGCGGAGAGACATTGCACAAAATGAGGGTGATCAATGTCCAATGGCTCTAGCGAAAATGTTTAATGCAATTAGTGTTCACCATCATCATTACTACCATGGAGTGATTGCTGCGATTCGGTTTTTGTTGAGTTTCAATTACGAGATGACAATTTCAATTAGATAAATTTCAGCAATTTATATTTATGATCTTGAAGTTTTTTATTTCAAAGGATATTAAGTTCTCTAAAATATTCGTAGAGTGACATTAATTTTCAATGTTTGATCATTATTTAAGTAATTTTGACGTGTCGGACTTTAACGATTATTTAATCGACCAATCTTCCAAATGAATTTGAAATAGCTGTAAATTTTTTCTCTTTCAGATATTACTTTCCATTCTCGTTTTAACACAATTTGATATTTCAACTTTGGGAAAAGAAATAAGGTGAAAGACCATAAGGCACTTACTATAATGAAATTTTTTATCCAAAAATCTTTTAAAAAGGAGAATCCTATTATTTATAACCCTTCTCGATCAAGGATCAAAGGCCGGACTGTTAAAATTCACCTCAATCTGTAGAAAATATCATATTATGTCAATTTTTGCCTATTTCGATTGCAATTACTTTGATTTACCACCATCTTACATATTTTCACCGCATTTCCAATCGGCACGAAGACCATCAGCTATTGTACCTACACGACAAAGGTTTTTATCATTCTTTTCCGCCAAATTGTTAAATCGTGAACAAGATGTTGAATGTTATTTCCTTCTTCATTCATATTGAGAAGAATATCTCCTGATTGTAGGTGAATAAGGGCAATGTAAAGTCATCATGAGCATGTGGCTTCTTTCTGAAGCATCAATTGTTGAGCTCATGTTACGAAGAGTGAGCAAAAACTAAAGAAAGGGATTTTGTATGTAAGAGTATGCAAATTACACGAAGATGAAGATGCTTGCCAGCATTCTTGGCATGCAATCAAATGTAATACTACACTAGTATGATAGTTTGCTGGCTTGAACGCGGACATGTTAAGCAATCAAATGGTTCATTCAAGTCAAGTAATGGCCCGTGGATGTTAAGTAAGATGTTGAGGTTTAATAGTATAGATTTGTAATCTTGTAAATTTCAGTCTGAAATATGTTTTGTATAAGTTTTATCGCCAAGGGTCATAGTTTCAATAAAAAGGATTCCAATTTAAAATAATTAATTAAATTATTATTCGAATCAACACAGGCTTAGAGCTACGAGGTTTAGTAAGTTGATTCTCGGTATAAGTAGCTCTAGATGAGAAACATTCGTTATCAACAATATTGTCCCACAGATAGGAAGATCATTTTGTCAACCAGACTAACAATATCATTTAACAATCGATTATTCAACTACAATTAGTGAGATTGGAGCAATTGAGTATAGGTTCTCAAGCCCACTAAATTTCATAAATTTAAATTTGAGGCACCCAGCAGATGAAGGGAATAGCAATTTCCCTCGGACCAACAATATAACAAAAACAATACCATCCGCACTTCCCCGCATCAATTAAGAATATTCTGTTGTTGAAATCGATAAAAGACAGTGATGTCGTAAACCAAAAACGCGAAAAGTTCGTACATTTCCCCTTCCCCTGCTCCCTTCGGTACTCATAAGGCAATTTTAAGACTTGTTTTGAAAAGATCTCATTGAGACCTTTCCAATAACACCCTACTCGACTACCAATGGTGAAATTTTTTTTTGAGGGGTCACCTCCCTATATGGGGAGGCCCCCCTTAAACACCTTTGAAAAATTTTTCCACCATTGAACTTTCAAGAAGTCACCACTTCTGACCTTTCTACAAAGTTTCATGGCTGTAGCCTCTATAGTTTCGGAGAAAAAGTGCCGTGACATACAGACGGACGGACGGACGGACAGACGGACACAGGTTGTGATTGCAATACGGTTTTGTATTTTAGTACAAAACCCTAAAAAGTCTATACGAAAAAGCCGGAGACGTTCTAAAAAGAATAAAATATGCATGCGACTCTTCAAAAATCAGCAAAGATGTAAAGAGTGGGCAACTTGAACTAGAGGAGTTCCTAGACTGCATAGGGCATTACCGGAGGAGCTGACTAAAGGCTGAAGAAGGTAGATAGCTCCACCATCACATTTCAATCGAAGGAGAGCGGGATAAAAGGAAAAGAAAAAGGCAACTGATGGACGTGAAATGCTGTATCACGGATCTCAGACAGTGATGACAAAAAAAGTGAAGAGGCTTCAAAGAAACACCTTCAAAATGTGCCAGAAAGTAAAGTTCGTGCGGACTTCTAGCGAGAAAAAAGATCTGACGAGTGAGAGAAGAGAAAAAAGCCAAGACGAAGACCTCCGCAGCAGGAACTACTCGTAAAATCACAAGATGCAGTCCTACGTAGAAGTGTCACAGGATACCAGGGGAATCTAAGGCCCAAAGATCCCAACGCTGCTATCAAAGCGGTATGACCAACCCAGTTGGGTTAAATACTAGTTGAATTCAGAGCAGAGCCCGACATAAAATGCATTCTGTGACACAGTAAAGAAAGGCATTGGAAACAGCGAAACTGTAGTCTCCCTTGAGCCAATGGTAATGACCGAAATAATAGACATTGACTGCATCAAGGACCGAGATAGAAGAGGCCACAAAATAGGAGCCCCCTGGAGTGGGTAGGATCAAAGCATGTCTGACACTAGAAAATCATAGGAAACATTTCGTGGCTAGCATTGACTTGACCGAAAAGGATGCCGCACAATTTTTACTGGCAAGAACGTTTGAATAGGGTGGGTCATCTGCAGATTAAAGCAGAGAACAGCACCTCTACAATACCTCAAATGCTTTGATAATGGTCACATCACATACTCGTACGTACTTGTAAGTGTGCAAAGAACCCAATAGGGGTTTCCCATACTAACAATGTGCCGAAATGGGACGTAAAAGAAAAAAAGTGTACGAAGTAGGCACAATGTATCCTTTGGAAGGATGCTGATCCCAGACCGGATCTTGGGCACCTCTTGGGGTTAGGGAAATATCAGTTTTTCCAGAAACTTTAAGCCAAGGCAAAATCAGAACTTCGATGACACGTATCCTGCAGGTAAATCTACACCACAGTTCAAAAGCCTGCTTGAGAAGTTTGTGAGAGACATGAAAGCCAACTTCTTGTTGCTGAGTGAGCAACACCACGATGAAGGTTGTGCATCATGGTATCCTAATGAAACTGGTACTGCCACAATCTGGGTTCGGAACAGTAATTTCCAGGCGGAGAGCCGTGGATGGATGAACGGTTTCGTGTGGGTTTGGTGTTCAGGGACCACCTTCTTAAGTGTGTACCTAGCATCGAGCGAATCGATAACTTTAACGCTAAAGCAATCGAATGGGGCACGCCTCAAATATATCCGCGGGGAAAACAAATCATGGAAATGGCACACAGGATGGTGTTCGTCGTGCTAAACAACCGAAATACGCCGATTTCCCATCGTATTAGCTGTGAAGGCGCCATACCAGAGGTGACATTCAAAGTCCTTAGTATGGAGGATACACAATTGGAGAGTATTAAAAGGCTACTCAACCAGTGATCATCAGTGCATTCTACTTGAGAGCCATGATGTTGTCTTCCAATGTCCGGGCTCTGGACTTTCTACAGATCGGTGAAACATTGAAAGGATGGACGTCGAGAGATGCTTTGCTGCAGGGTGCTTTGCATGGGACAGAAGAACTGGTAGCTCAAGACGTGGTCAACTCAACTATGAGCAGCATCACGATTGCTTGTAACGCTTCTGTGTCCCGTCAAAGAACCCCTCAGGGCAAGCCTCCAGTGTACTGGTGGTCAACTGACATCGCTGAAAAGCGAGAGGAGCGTCACAAACTTCGGAGTGAGGCTCAACAGGTACGCAGCCGTAACGATTCCTGTAACCGGGCGGCAGTATATAAGTCGGCCTGGAAATGCCTTCGCAAATTGATTAATATCAGTTAGGCTCACTGGTGGCAAGATCTAGTGGACAATGTGAACAAGGATCCGTGGGGTTTAACTAGTTATGCAGAAGCTTGGTGCCCTACGGACGCCTTGCACGCATGATGCGGGAAAGATAGACGAGCTAGTGCGAACACTCTTCCCCACCCATCTCGTCCATATTGACGCCATGGTGAACAGCAATCGAGTGTCCACTCTTCACACAGCCGGAACTCATAGAGGGAGTCCTTTTATTGAAAGCGAGGAAGGCTCCAGTTCCAGATGGTGTTCCAGCTGAGGTGTTGTAACTTGTTTATCACCATTGTCCTAACTTGCTGCTCAGCACATTCAACGCTTGCCTACGGGATGGGGGTTTCCCGGTATGATCGAAGG
This sequence comes from Odontomyia ornata, assembly GCA_963969285.1. Taxonomy (NCBI): domain Eukaryota; kingdom Metazoa; phylum Arthropoda; class Insecta; order Diptera; family Stratiomyidae; genus Odontomyia; species Odontomyia ornata. The sequence goes on from OZ017741.1 coordinate 298,493,971, forward strand.
TAGCGAGGCTCATGGTGATCAGCAAGGGGAACGAAAAACCCGGATTGCCGTCTGCTTGTTGCCCACTTTACATGCTAGACACGGCTAGGAAATTGTTAGAGAAACTCATCAAGGGAAGTCGAACGGACGTGTTTCGTGTTGCTGGAGAATTATCACCTTGGCAGTATGGCTTTAGAGCAGTATGGCTTTAGAGCAGAATCCTCCACTATTTGTGCGATTGCAGAGGTGGTGAGTGCGCTCCAAAAGCAGAGGCATATAGCTGCGAAATGCGACGGATCGTCCTGTTGGTGACACTCGACGTTAAAAACGCCTTCATTTCCACTAGATAGGTGGATATTCTGGATACGCTGGAAACTCCTTTTCAAGTCCCAGAATATCTAATACGGCTTTTAAGGGACTACCTGATGGACCAAAGCCTCCTTTACGACCCGACACAAGGTCAACGAAGGATGGAAGTTACATCGAATGTTGCCCAGGGATTTATTCTTGGTGCAGACCTATTGAACGTGTCTTACGATGGGCTACTCAGACTTGAGATGCCAGATGAGTCACGCTTGATTGCCTATGCGGGGACTGTTGCGGCTCTGGTCACTGGACGCACCGTTGAACAAGTGCAATTTAGGATACGTATACTAATGCGCCGAGTGAGAGATAGAATGACTGCGCGCAGGCTCAGTTTAGCCCTGGAGAAAACCGAAGTGGTCACCTTGACAAACAATAGAATCTCTAGAGTAAGGATGATCAGTATTGGAGACATTATAGTCGAACTGGAGCCAGCGGAGGAGTACTTGGGGCTACTGATCAACATAAAGATGAGTTTCTCTGAGCAGATCAGGGGAACGGCTGAGACGGCTGCTTTGGGAATATCGCCTCTGAGTCGACTTATGGCCAACGTAGGGGGATCCAAGCCGTCAAGGAGACGCCTCTTGATGAGTGCTATAGGCTCAGTGCCATTGCATGGAGCAGAAATAGGTGGAAACGCTCTCAGTAAGGAGGCTTACCGAAAACGCTTCCACTAGAATGCGGATCCCCAAGCTTGAAGGTGCCTCATGGCATAACAAAATGAGACCTGGCCCAAAGGAATGTGTCAAAAGGTTCCAGGCTGGGTTTTCTGGATGACAGGGGAGGTGTTTAGTGGGTAGTCCAGTCGCTTGCAAGCATGGGGTGCCACACTCAGTGTGTAAGTTGCATTCACCTCTCCACCACAAAAAAATGCCATGCGGTTTACCAAGAAATAATGTAAGACGCAATTCCTTTACCTTCTTGCAAAAATGTCAAACGCATTTCACTAATACGATAAGCCCTACTGGAGCAAAACTTGAAATTTTTTCCCTCATCATTTGTAGCCTGAGTGTTTGCATTAGTAAGAGAAAGGCAGCTTTTCTAACAATCACATCAGGTATGGATTTCTGTGTACCTGATCGGCATGCATATCTAACAGAATTTGATTTTTAAAGATTTCTCTCAAACAGAATTGAGAAAATACAACCATTGGAATCCACCTATTTTCAAAAGTGTAAATTTATAATATCCGTCAACTAAAGCCAGTAAAATAATTTAAACTTTTTTTTCCTAGCAAAAATATTCAGGTTTTTTTCCTATCCAAAATACCTATACAGTTTGGGAATTGCCATTCTTAACTAAATGTAAGCGCAATACAGGGGTAGGTGGCAATTCTTGTAATTTTGCCATGCAAGTATCATTCCTCATCCTTCTTCTTCTTCTTCCTTGTAGCCCTACAGCCCCTTTCTGGCCTTCGCTTAGAGATAGTTAGTGTATTTCATTGTCATGATCGAATGTATCGGCACTCCACAACGGGATATGATCATTATCACGCTTTGGCCGTGTGTCCGTGCACCCAGCTGCGATACGTTCTGATTTTAAACCAGCACGTATCATAAATGAACAGGCTTATAGTCCGCCCAAAGAACCACTCGAACTAAATCTCGTTGACGTCAACGAGACTTGAACCAGAGACCTTCGGCTTACGGGCTTAGTGCTCCAACCACTAAGCCACGCGGACTATATCCTAGGCCCTAGTAAATGTTCTTGGGTTTGCACATTGGGTTTACTGGTTTCCCAATCATGGGACATTAAATGCCGAGAAATGCCAATAAGAATAATGACATCTATAGCTCTGCTACTAGATCCTACTACACCTCCTCTTTGGAGAGACGTAAGAGGGCGAAGGCAGGTCTTCCGTAACTGGTAGTTGAATTGTAGTAATAACCATACCACCATATTGGAGGTTGCGCGATAGGCTAACTGTTCGTCCCTGAAAACCCCTACACTGTTCCGAACCCTGTAGAAGAGCATCGGAATGAATTGGGCCTATGCCAACGACTATGGCATTGGCTCCTGGAATGTCAGATCAATGAATTGACCTGGCGCTGTTAAGGATCTTTAACAACAGGCCAGTCAATATAAATTAAAAATACTGGCAACCCAGGAAGGGAGCTGGATTGGAAATTATATTCAAGACATGAGATCGCTTACAATATTCAAAAGTGGAAAAGTCTACTGGAAAGCGAGAATTCAGAGCAGCCTTTGTCGTGGATAGGGGGTTCAAACCGCACGTTTTGATTTCAGGGCAGTCAATGAACAGCTTGATGCGATCCGTGTAAAACCGAACTCTTCAGAATCTGGCTGATAAATGTACACGCCCCGATCAAAGGAAAGGACAAAATAACGAAGGGAACATTCTATAATCATCTGAAAAGACTGGTCAACTTATTGCCTACAAACGATACAAAACTGATTCAGGTTAGCAATGAGCTGTTTAATCGGGGAACGGCTGGAAGATATTGCCTCCGCGATGAAAAAAGTGACAACATCCACGCCTGATTGACTTTGTATGTATAGAAATTATGTCATATGCTCGACTTGCTTCCCACATTGACGCATTCATAAAATGCCCTGGGTATCACTGGATGGCAACACATAAAACCACATCGACCATGTTCTGATCCAACAACGTTGGGCTTTGAGCATAACTGATGTCCGTGTATACCGAGGAGCCAATTGTAACTCAGATCATTACTTTATCAAATTAATCTATCGATGTCGTATATATGTCAAAGGCATAGCGCTCAACGGAAATTATACATTCCAAGGCTCCAAATGGCGTCTGCGGACAAACATTTCACGGAGACCCTCGAACACCAGTTGGCTTTCATCTTATCTGATACGCCGCTGAAAACAGGCAACGAGCTCTGGATGGAAGTGAAAGGGGCTATTAAGACCGTGGCAGAACTCACAATGGGACATCATGCCCGGCGCAAAAGAAATGATTGGTTTGAAAGTAAGCTCTAAAATGTGTTAGGCAAAACGAATCAGGCGTACAAAGATTATATATGTAGGAAAATCAGGCCAAAGAGAGAACACTATGAAAATCTCAGAAAAGCAGCGCATAAAATAATTAGAACTAAGAAAAGAAAACACTATAACAATCAATGGCGAAGTATTGATGTAAGTCTAGCCAGCAACAATACAAGACAAGGATACAAAGTAGTGAAAAGCCTGAAACGAGATGATCAGCCCAAAACCATGCTCTGTCGTGGTGACATCGGCAATATCATCGCTGATGAAACCAAGATTAAAGAAAGATGGGCATCATATTTCAAGAACCTCCTTAATCCTGCGCACAGATCCAGTACATCGGAATTTATATATATTCCCAGAGAGTTTCTTTTGGCCCCACCAACTCTGGACAAAGTTTCTTCCACAGTCAGTTCAGGCCCAAAAGAATAATAAATCGCTTAGCACCGATACGATTCCAGTAGATCTTATTGGATATGGTACCAGTAGTGTTCAAAAAGCTATTCACAAAGTCATCCAGCACATTTGTTAGCAAGAATATATGCCAAAATAGAGGAGCCTTTCAATTATACTCCCTATCCACAAAAAATGTGGCAAGCCATAGTGCGAAAACTAGAGAGGCATAGCGCTGCTTTGCATGGCGTATAAAATATTTTCAAAGATCTTAGAAAACTAAATCGATTTTAGAAAAAGTAAATCGTCAGTAGACCAATCGCCCACGGTCAGGCAGGAACTTGAGAAATGCTGGCAGTTCAATATAAACGCATGCTAGATTTTTGTTGATTTTAAGCAAGCATACGACAGTATTGATCGTAACATAGAGTACTAAATAATCCTTTGCTTTGGTATCCCAGCCAAATTAGTCCGTCTTACCAAAATGAAAATTACGTCGACGATCTTCCAAGTCCGCATCAATAACCAACTTGGACTAAAGTAGGGAGATGGGCTAACACCTTTGCTATTCGATTTAGCTCTGGAATATATCATAAGAAAGCTACCTGTCGATATACTAGGGGCACGACTACACAATTCCAGCAACATTTTGTCACAATAATTAACAGCTGCCACAGAACTCTCCCTGAAACTTAACAGTGAAGCAAAACTAGCAGAGTCAAAGTCAAAGTCAAAAGCGCTTTATTCAAAACTAATCGTTATAAATTTTCAAAGAATATAAAGCAAATTTCAAATAATAAATATACTATAGCTTGATGGCCCAAATGGCTCAAATCAAACGATTTAATCAAAAAAACAAAAAACAAAAAAAAAAAACAAACAAACAATCAAATTCAAATTAATTGCAATAATAACATATTTTATGATTCGATTAGAAAAAGGAGAGAAAACCAACCAACACTATTCAAAAATTTTTATAGCTGGAACACAACAGTGAACTTTCATCCTACACCTCATATGCTATAACCCAATTATAATCAAATTTAATAAAAAAAAAATTTCTTATACTAATACAATGCTAACCCAATATTTATAACCTAAGCATTATCTCTAAATGCCTAAACCTAAGCATTAAACCTTATCTCTAAACGCAATATAATGAGCATAACATATACCTATCATAAATATTGAAATTTTCCTCTAATTTTTAACACAAATAAACAACCACACTAATTGTAGCAATAATGAGTTCAAAAACTAAGTAACGAAACACACAAATACACAAAACAAACATGAATAGTTTAGACATTGTCATTCAGCCACCAATACTTAGATTGCTCCGTACCAGCTCGACCAACCTCAACGAATTTAGCAAATGAGTATCTCTATTGGAATTTTTGGTCCCGTGAACTAAAATTCGGAGGGTATTTTATCTTATCGGTGGTCGGTCTATATATTTATGATTGTTATGATTAGGACGCAGTCAGAATTTTAAAAAATACCTCGATTCATGTCCAAATACACGAATGCTTCTGGAGGAATGAAGTCAGTAGCGAGGCAAATCGCAATATACTCGTCTGTAGGGTGGAACGGCTGTGAGATCCTAGGGTTTTCACTCAGAGTTACAGATCTTGCAATATGATTACGGAGAAGTTTCAATATGAAGATATCGACTCTTGTCACTTGAGCAGTTCGATAAATTTTTCTATTCGATATATAATGCTTCCAATCCCCCTCAAGCTTTCTGTAAAAACCAGTTAATGCACGAAGAAATAGAATCTAGCTGTAACAGATCTGACATCCATACGCCAAAACTGGTCTAACCAAGGTCTTATAATGGATAACTTCGAACTTTTGATCAATGTACGTAGAATAAAAGAGCCATCAAAGGGCCATGACTGCATTTTGTGCCGTACTGAGCATGATTTTGACATGGTCTGTACAGTACAGATACAGATATAGCACAGGATTTATATGGAACCCGTTTTGAACTATACTCGCCAGCCACGATATGGAAATCCTTTCAATTACGTTTCAGATCTTGACTGACCCTCTGCAGCGTTATCCAAAACAAAATTGTTTCGCACTTCTATGCATTGATTTTCATTCGCAAAATGTCAGTGTAGAGCTGCACATTATGGAACGTGTCTTGAGGATTGTCTGAAATATTGTAGCTTTTCGGTCTGCCGCATAGAGGATCAGATCATCAGCAAACGCTACCAATGATCGCGTTAGCGAGACGTTAAAATCAAAGCCGTTGAATAGCTTACGAATGAATATTGAGAAGAGCAGAGGCGCAGTAAATGCTCCCTACTCTAGACCATTCAAGACCTTGAATTCATGCATTGTTGTTAGATTTCCGTCAGTTAGAGTAAACGATTTCCCGTATAACATATTGCACATCATGGAGACAAGGCTGGGGAACCTGTCCTGAAGGAGTTTAAAAATTAGTCCACCTAACCACACCGTATTGAAGGCTTTCTCCATACCAATGAGACATCCTGCAAACACATTCTTTGTTGTTTAGTTTCCAACAGATGTCTGAGGTTACTTCCGTTATTGCATGTATGGTCGAATACCTGACACAAAACTCAAATTGGCAATTCGGAATCAACTCATAGTTCTCAATATGGGCGTTTAATTTATTTTTCAGTACAACTTCAAATACCTTGCTGATGTTAGGCAGCAAGCTGATTGGGCAACAGCTTTTAGGAATCAAAAATTCTTTTCCTTTCTTCAAGATCGGAAATACCTTGGCCATTTTCCTTTCATTTGGGAAATATGAATGGCTCAACATGTTCTTGAACAATATGCAATAATTCCTAATAGCAACCTCAGGCAAATGTCGGAGAACTACATTTGGAATACAATTAGTACCACATGATTTCGTGTTGCTTATCCTGCGAAATATGAAACACAAGTCTTCATAGCTGACAAAATAATCAACAAGATTCAAGCTCGGTATGAGGTGAGATGTCAATGTTTTATTGAAATGAATAATTTATTGGCCGTTCAGGCTTCAATGACCTTTGAAAATATTTCATTCCCTCTCTCAGGGTTTGGTAGATGAACCAATTCAAAATGAGTTCCAATCAGGGCAAGTTTATGCAATCTATCACATATAATCCTGTTTCCATTTCTATCCGGAGTTGTACTATCAATTTCGATAACAGCCCTATCGAGAAGATTTATCTCATCACTAGTGACTTCAAGATTCGATACCTTCACTCAAGACTTGTTACGAAATATGCTATTCACTTTTGCGAAAACGCCACCTGAGTCTTGTATGTTGATACCCCTCAAGTTTCCCACCCACTGATTGTTGACCTCACTCCTGAAATATGAACGGATTAAGTTCCGGACATTCTTCAGGGGTAATTTCAACAAGCCAACGAGAGATGGTTATACGCCAAAAATCGCCGATAAATATTGTATTGTTGGCGCGTGTGAGAAGGAGGCTTTTCAATCTTTTCAACCTTGCAATGGTTGATGTTTCATATCCTTCCATATTGTTTCGATGTTTATTCTTGGGAACTACTTTCTCAATTGTTTCCAACGTCAACTTCTATAGCTTCGACAAATAGAGATCTATTTCATCGTCAGTCATTAGGAACCATTGAGGAAAACTTGCCAGCATCAGAAGGAGGACATTGCTTCTGGTACTCCCGATTAAACTTCTTTTGAAACTTTCCCAAGTCTGCTTTTTTGCAATTCAACCGATGATTTTCATGTTGAACTGGCATGCGGAAGAAATCATCGCTTTGATGATTGATTTCCATTACAATTGCGTTATGGTCGCTATCGTAAAGAAGCACCTGCAGTTTCCGTTGACGACTATTAAAGCTGAATTCAAGTCTTGCGTCAGCAATGCAGAGGTCCAAATATGACTTTGCTCTAGAGTTTGTTGGGAACTCTGACCCATATAGACTACACCTGTATTTAATTTGGTTCTCTGTCATCCACGATTTTAGGAATACACCAATTGGATTACTGGTGGCGTTCAGCCATGATGTATGCTTGGAGCGCAGGTCACCAGCAAGAATATAATAACTATGTAGTCTGTTCAATTTCGAGGAATCGAGCTCCTCCTTGAACTTGAGAACATTTCAACCAGTTGTATAAGCAGTGATAATAAACTTAAGAACATTTCGACCAGTCGGCATAGGCAGAGATAACGAAGAGGTTATCCCCTCCTGGCAGTGAGATTTCAATAACGGACACTCCAAGAGATTCAAAGCTTTTGAATTCAACTTTTTCAATATTTTAGAAACAATAGGGTCTTCTCACCAATATCCCGGTGCCACCTTCCTCAGCACCTATTACTCTATCGTTGCTTACAAATTCAAAGCCTTGAATTTCATGGCGTGCCATGAATTGAGGTGGGTTTCATTAAGAAGCATGATGTCGGGCTTTTGCTTGACAAGGAAGTCCAAGAGACAGTTACGTCGATGTAGATTCACAATGGAGTTGACGTTGATCGAGATGAAAAGAATCCATTCATGGGAGGTGATTGGATGACAAGTTATTTTGAGGCATTTGAAAGCCCTAAACGCTGAAAAACAAAGTTAATTCTATAATCCTGCTTATCGATTCTCTCCGATTAAGAATTTAATTGCTAATAAATTTTAAGAAGCAGCATATTATTGCCACTTATATTACATTATTTATTTTATTTACATTGTCAGCTGGTCCTCTAGCAGCAAGTTCAAATGACAACCCTGGTTTGACGAAGTTGGTAGGTATCACACTGTGGTGTACTTGACTTTGTTTTGGAGTAAATTTTACCTTTGAATCTGGATATCGGGGGCATCCTCCATATGCTGCTGGATGACCAAAGACACCGCAGTTCACAAAGTATAGTTTGTCTTTTGGCTCCACCTGAGCCAATTTACACTCGCTGGGAGCATGGGCATCTTTGCGCTTGACACATCTATATTTTATGGCGCAATTGGCAGACGAATGCCCGAATCTTTGGCATCTGAAGCACTGGTTGACATCGCTTTTCTGGAGGCGTTCCCACCTCACCACACGAAAGCTCAAGTACCTTATTTTTTGTAGGGCCCTTGAACTGCTTTTGCTGGAAATCTGGACTAAGTAATAAGGCAAGTTTTTACGCTCGACAATCGACCTCCTTGTTGCAAAGTCTTTAACTGTAATAAATTCTATTTTTGGCAAAACTTTTTGAAGCACCTGAAGGAGATCGACTGTGTCCTCTCCGCCGTCCAGACGCTTCAATAAGAAAGTATGGTTTTTTTTCTTTTTGGGGGTGTATGTAAAATGCGGAATATATCCAGAATTCAACGTACTTTTTGCTTCCTGAAAATCAACCAATGAATTAGTTCTAATCGTCAGTTTATTGGCATTAACTCTATTGATCTCAAAATCATTTAACTTATTTTCGGCTGCTAAATGCCGAACCATATCTTTGCCTGTTTGTTCAAATACATTGATTGGTGGAACTTTTTCTTACGAACCAGTAGACAAAACTTTTGGTTTTTTCTTCCTTTTTTTGAATTCTTAAATATTCGATAAATCCATTATCAGGTTAAGTAATACAATGTTCAGAGTTTTTGTTGCTCATGAAATCGTCCAGTCCAGCTAGCGCTGCATAAAAGTTCGTGCTGACGTTTGCTCCGCCTGTGCTGATAACATCCTCTTGATCAGGTTCTTGTTGCGGTTTCTTAGATTTCTTGTCTTCGATAACTTTTGACTTTACTTCTTTTTCTTTCTTGCTGGTTTCTTTTGCTTTGTTGATCGTTTTATTTTGACCTTCTTTTGCTTTGTTGATCGTTAATTTTCCAACTAGTTCTTCTAGCGATTGGGTCCGAAGTCTAAATGCTTCGTTTTTTCTCTCAGTCTTACAGTCTTATTTATTATTATTACCAAACAAGGCATACATATAAAACATTGATATACATAAATGACAATTAATAGCATTAACAATTCTCAAAAATTTTAAGAGTATTAAATCATTATATAGTTAAAAATTACAAAATATTTAATTAGATTAAATTTATTGGACTAGGTAGGACAAGGCGTCTAGGATAAGGGATTTGAATTGGACTCTGGAGATTGTTGGAGAGTAGTGAGCACTCAATGAGTTAAATGTTTTGCAACATCTATTCATTGGCTCGCTGTCTGCATACCCAGTATGATGCCGCTCTTCTATCAGCATACGCGAATGCCTAGTGGTTCGTGATGTTTCATTCAATTTTATTTTATTAGTTATGTATGAAATGCTAATGGTGCCTCTAAGCACGTCGAAAGCGAAGCAGCAAATTATCATTGATCTTCGGGAGGAAAGTGATGTCATATTTAGAATTTGGAGTCTTTGTGCACATGAAGGTAAAGTCTGGTAGTTTTCAGGATCATACAAACATCTCAGAGCAAATAACAGAAACTGTTTCTGAACAGATTCAATTCTGTCTATATGCACATCAAAAACAGGGTTCCAAATGAAACATCCATATTCCAGTATGGGGCGGACTAAAGAAATGTTTCAGCTTTCTCGTTAGCTTTGATTAATTGCTCGATCTCAATGACTGATAAAATTCTGGGTTTTTCTTCATTGCTATCGAATCTTCGTTTTAGCTTTTTCTCGTCCGTCATCGTTGGCGAGGGACACGATCGTTCTGGTTGATGGCTGAAGCCATCGGGTTCCTCCAACTCGTTACTTTTGCAGCGTGGTTAGAGGGAATGTTCATAAACCGGGACTTCTCGTGAACGTATTTCCGCTTTTTGATACTTCTTCAGGAAAGATATTTCAGGTATTCGATAAATGTTCGAATAATTCAACGGTGATGCTTTTCAATTAAAAAATTAGTTTCAACAGACTTTTGTAAAATTATATTAATTTTTAATATTAATGACAGGAGCGATTAAAATACGCCTATACGCAATGGCTGCTAGACGTAGAATCTCATGTCAGTCATTGTATGTAACTGATTGCCATATGTATGATATTATAAATGTGCTTTACCACAAAGTAAATTCCGAAATTAATTAAATTCATCAGCTACAAATTTTAACCTGGGCATTTTCATTATGCAAACAATTATAAGAAAAAAACTAACAGAAGAAATTTCATTTATTAATTTGTCAGAAAATTCAATACCGATCGCTGTAAAGATTTTTTCAGTTATTCAACCCTTTTATACATCTACCTTTAAATTTTCTTTCATTTTGGAATCAAAAGATTTGATTTACTAGGCCAACTATCAAGACACTTCTATTCAAACTCAAATTTTTTCAAAAGGTATCATAAGTGTTGGGATTATCATTAATATTTCATTACATCATAAATTTAAATGATGAAACATGGAGTCTAATAAATAGGAAATCAAAACTGATTTTTATTTACTCTTGTGAATTTGAGCGCGAGGCGGTCTGAAGTCCTCTTGGCGTCCACCAGCACCAAAAGAATGTCCATTATACAATACAAGCCAAAATGCTATGATGCAATTATGCCCAATTAATAGCTCTGGGTTCAAGTCAACAAGTTCTGAATAGTACTTTTCTCGAGGAGATCCAACCGTATCTTAACAATTGCACAATAGTAGTCTACCGCGGCGGCTATTAATCTAGCCGCTGGATATGAACGGGCTCAGTGTTTTCCGCACTAACAGATTCCGTGTGCTAAGGGGAATTTACGAGTATGATCACTCGAGTACTGAGAGCAGGGACGAAACCAGAGTGTATCGTTAGCTTCTGCCGATTACTTCAACAAATTACATGTTATATTGACATTAATTGCAGCAACTATTGTTTGATCATCAGCGATTATGTTTGACTCGAGCTCCGTCTGGAAGTTTATACAAACTCGGCAATAGTTGATTGTATCTTTGATTTAGTGGCTATCAATTAAATAAATTATTGTAAGAACCTTTTCGACGGTCTAGAGGACGCAACCGATATTATATTCAGTTATTCAATTTGTTTGTGGAAGTTATAAAACACGCGTCTCATTTTCTGTGTAATTATTACGCAGTACAAATATTATCATCTTGAATGCTTAATCATGCTCATACATTTGATACATGTTTACTTGCTTTAGGTTTTTCACGTTTTTAATTGTTTTCAAATGATGGCTGAGTAATTGATTTTGATGACGATGATTACGTAGAGTTTATGTGACTATCTATGGGGAAAATTAAAACGAATTCTGATTTATAACCGGAGAGTTTATTCAACAATTCATCATTTATACATACACGTCATAACCGCAAATACACATTTCATTTTAGAAAGTTAATTCAAATTATTTACTATTGATTGCTTTCGTTTGATTGCCATTTCATTACATCGCTAATGACCGCAACACACAGTATAGTGAAATCCATTTCAATTGAACGAAATTCGCCACATCTGTTGTGCGCGGTTAACAACATTTGTCACTCCCGTATTCATAAGGTTGCAGATTAACTCCTCATTAGGAATTGGTCGATGGTCAACAATGGTTACAACAGCCACGAGCCAAACCCGCGATAAATAATTCAATCAAGTCAAATGGAATTACTGTCTAATGATGATTACTAAGCCGGGAGGGAACTTCTTTTCATTCTTATTGATTCATTTCGGGACAAAAAATATTGTTTCGAACTAACAGAGGTCTCTGATTTTATCATGATTTTCATGAATAGGTTGCCAATTAGAAGAAAGTTTATTAAGTTATCACCTACAACCAATTTTTTGACCAGGAAAACCCGAAAACATAGCACGGGATCTTTTCATCCCTCTAGGAATATCCATCACTGGGAATACTACGAGTCTTTAGCTAATCGAAAATTTAACATCATAAGTAGTAGTAGTACTACTTTATTGAAACTTTTCATTTGACATATTTTACTTAACCTATTTTTAATGTTACGATTCATTTGACAGTGACTCTTTTGTCAAATGTCCCCCTGAGTCTATCCTTTACAGTTTTTTAAACGCAGATGTAATTTTTCTATTCGGTTTGCTCTTACGGTCATTGTCTTTTAGTTGCTTATTTACAGATTAAAACCTAAACTAAACTAACCTGACTTATTCTATTCTTAGCCTAATTACATTGTGACTCTTCTTTGTAGTTTTGGTTGGTCGTGTGTTCTCTTCAAGCGTTACATCCAAAATCGCGTTTCAGATGAGGCACAGTTCCCACCGACCTGATCTTCAGCATATACGGAAGTTATTTTTTATTTCTTTAGTCGGTTACTTAATTATTGTTTATTTGGTTTTTTTTTGCCCCAAGTTGATCTAGCCCCTGCAGGTATTGGAGGATGGTATATCCCTTAAATTCGCGTTTTTGCATATCTGCAACATACCGAAATTCAACTGATTCAACCGAAACCGTTACGCACATTCGAATTTAATATACCATAATTTAAACCAAATTTTATGGTTGTTTTGACAGTTGACGTGGCGTCTTGATTTTAAATTTCTGCACTTGGGAATCAGACTTTGCTAGATCGCGGGCGCGTGTGAATGTAAACAAGTGATTAGTGCAAAGTGTAATTCAGTTTTTTTCGTAACTTTGTTAGGCAAGTGTTGCTTATCTTTTGTTTTAAGACATCTTATAACACCAAAAGAGCAAGAAATAAATATTTTTGCGGAAATTCAGAGAGTTGATATACATTTTTCGTCAAAATCAGTTTGTTGCATAAGTGCAACATTGCGCATTTGCACTCAAAGCAATTTGATTTCCGGCTGACTTACTTGCTGCATTCCATCCAAATTCTGGTTGTTTTTCTCTAGGATGGCAAGAGGGCTGACCATCCAAGAAATCGAGGAATACCTCCAGAACATAGATCAGTCTGAGGATGACATGGAATCCTTAGAAGGAGAAGTGGAAGATGAGGAAGTTGAACATAGGAATAATCGTCAGCTATTGGCGGAAGCAGATGCTGAAGATATGGACATCCCTATGGAAAGTACTGTTGATGATCTTTATGTAACTTTTATAATGATAATGCCCCGACTTTAGGAAATGTAACTAAGGCACCACAGCCTTTCGTTCAGCAGAATGAGGCAGCACGTCAACGATTTGGCAGCGTAGCCTGGAGACGCATAAATCTCAGCACCAATCAAAACATTAGAAATTTTCCACAAAATATTCAATACCCTGACAGCATATTGGAATTAGAAACGCCGTATTAATTTTTTTCTTTCTTTTTCACTCAAGAGCTAAGGGAAAAGATCAAGTCACAGAGTAATTTATATTCTGCACTGAAAAATATTTCAAATCCCTTTGCTATCACTGAAAATGATCTCAATAAGTTCCTTGGGATTCTTATTTATTCTTCTATTGCTAAATTTCCAAACTTCCGGATGTACTGGTCAGATCAATATGGCTATGAGCCTGTAAAATCAACCATGACACAAAAGAATTTCGAAAATGTTTGTTCTATTTTACACTTCAATGACAATAGCACTCACTTACCTGTTGATCATCCTAACCATGATAGGTTGCACAAAATTCGGCCAATAATTGACGATCTAAATAGCAAGTATGCTGCTGTACCTTTGGAACAACGCTTGTCTATAGATGAACAAATGTGTGCTACTAAAATGGGCCACTACATGAAGCAATACCTTCCCAATAAACCGCACAAATGGGGTTTCAAGCTTTTCTTGATATGTAGCATATATGGATTTGCACACTAATTTGATATCTATACTGGCGCTGGCAATCATCCTCGCATAAATTGCGAACCAGACTTGGGACCAACTGGTAACACAGTTGTGCGGCTAGCGCGGATTGTTCCAAGATGTGCAAACCATATTATATACTTTGACAATTACTATACATCGGTGCCCTTGGTCACTTATCTTGCAAAGGAAGGAATATATTACTTGGGAACAATCCAGTCAAATCGTATCCCAAAAAATAGACTGCCGGATAAGAAAAGTGTGATGAAAAGAAAAGTACCAAGGGGATACCATGAGGAACAGGTAGCCAATGTCGATGGTATCGATATCAGTGCAGTAGTCTGGAAGGATAATAAGCCAGTTACTTTGTTATCAAGCTATACCGGAGCCTTGCCTGTAACCACTACTTCGAGGTATGATAATGCAACGAAACAGCGGGTACCAATAAATTGTCCCAATATAATAAAAGACTACAACACCCATATGGGGGGAGTTGATCTGCTTGACAGCTTTATTGGAAGGTACCATATTACTCGAAAAAGCAGAAAGTGGACAAATCACTTGTTTTTCCACCTTTTGGATGTGACCATAATAAATTCATGGTTATTGTACAAAAAAACTCTGAAACAAACCAGACCTAATACGAAGCCTTTGAATCTGTGCAAATATAGACTTGAGCTGGCAAATACCTTATGTAACCTCGGCCTACAGAGCAATGGTGCAAAAAGGGGCCGCCCAAGCACTTCAACTTTAGCAGCTGATTTGCAGCTGAAGAAGAAGCGTGGACCAGCACAAACTATGCCCACTAAAGATGTCCGCCAAGACAAGACAGACCACTGGCCAAAATGGGGTGATTGGGCCAGGTGTAAGTACCCAAACTGTAAGGGCTACACATTCACATATTGTGAAAAATGTAGAGTGAGCTTACGCTATAATAGAGATAAGAATTGTTTTTGTAAATTTCACCAAGAATAAATAAAGAATTTCAAATATCTACTTTATTGAGTGTTTAGCATACATCTTATTCCCTGTACGTAGCTATAAGTGTACACTGTTGCAGGAATGTAATAAATGCGTGCTGTTGCAGATATGCAACATATGGATTTTTCATCTTCAGTGGCTACAAGTCAATGCTATATTTTTTAACTATTTTTCCTGTGCTTTATAGACCTTAATATAATTAAAAATAATTATTCCAAATCAATAACAAAATTCACGCATTTAAGGGATATAATAGAAAATGGGTTTTAGGGGGTTTGGTTGGGGTTCGATGTTAATCTGGAAGTCTTGGAGGATTCTTATGGGAGAGGGATAATATGGGTTTTCAGAGGTGGGGGTACTATTGAAGAAGTCCCGGATTAGATTTGATTCATGTATCTGCCATTTAGCTATTTGCTTTTTGCTTGTTTCAAGCATGTATTGCAGGACGGAAGTCACTTTAGTTTCTTGGTAAAGAACGCGGTTTTTGTAGTATTTTTTATTGGGGCGTCGATATTTCGATATACATTTTCGGAGTATCCTCCTCTCAATTATTTGATATTCTTCGGCTACTGTTGGTGAAATTGTCAGCCAGGCTGGGAAGGAGTATGTGATGATGGGGCGAATTAGGGTTTTATACATGAGGAGTTTCACATTTGATAAGACGGATTTGGAAGATAGGAGGGGTGAGATTAATGCAGCAGCCCTTTTGACTTTGTTTATTGCTTTTCTTGCATGTGTGCTCATTTTGAACCTGTTATTGAGGTTCACTCCCAAATACCTTATATTATCTTTTGGGTTCACCGTGTACCCTTTGATAACCGCCCTTATCAGTTTGCTTTGCTGAACAGCTAGTTTGTGCCCTTTACTACTCGCTTTACGGAAGCATATTATTTCCGATTTAGCAGCGTTGATTTGGAGCCCCCAATCCTTTAAATAGCGTGCTATAATGTCAACTTCTATTTGCACCATTTCCATGGCGGAAATGGGAAGAGTGTGACTGGCTAGAATTAGAATATCATCCGCGTACATGATCATGTTCGGGTTACTGGAGATGTTTTGGATTCTCTTTGTGGCGGCGGTTTGTGGGATATCGTGTAGAAAGAAGTTGAAAAGGTTTGGTCCCAATATGGATCCTTATGGGACTCTAGATAGGATAGGTATAGGTGTTGAAGTTCGGTGGGATATTTTAGTTGTTAAGTATCTATTTTGTAGGAAGTTATCAAGGATACGCGTGTGGGCCAGGGGACAGTTGGAGTACATGAGTTTAAATTTTAGCCCGGAGTCAAACGCTTTTTGTAAGTCTAGCACGGATGCGACTGTGCATTGTTATTTGCGCAAGTTTTTTACGACGGTGTCGTGCGCCAGCATAATGGCATGTTCTGTGGATTTTTTGGGTTGGAATCCAAACTGAAACTCGGGAATCAGCTTCATTGAGAATGCTCTAAAGCTTCGTAGAATGATTCTTTCCAGAATATTGCCAGTATTGGAAAGTAAGGAGATTGGCCTGAAGTTTTTTAACTTTCCGTCACAGTTTGGTTTCAGGGATAAGGATAAGGTTGCCTCGTTTCCTTCTTTCGGGAAAGTAACCATTGTTGATGCATGCTTTTGGCGACAATTGCACCGGATTTCCTCAGTACTTTATTTTGAATACCGTCTAGGCCTGAGGAGGTTTTATTATTAAGACCAGCTAGTATATCTTCTACTTCTGACACATAGGTGAAAAATTCCCCAAATGTTTCATGTTGCGGAGATACTGCCTTATTGGTGTCAGAAAATATTATAAGGTATGATCCTTGGTAACCGATGTTTCTAGCTCTTACAGCCGATATCATTTCTTGTGCTCTTCTGTTGTCTGAGGCTCTTTCTCGGTACAGGTTTCCATAGAATGAGGAGATAACTTGCAGCTTATGTTCAGGTGTAGAGAAGGGTAGCCCTATGTGCTTGATAGGGTCCCTGTCGATGTTAAAATTATGTGACCGTCGGCTTGTTAGCTTATTGATTTCTCGAAAGACGTCTGAAGATGGTTTGAGTAAACTCAATCTCCTTTTATAATCTTCATTCATCTCACATCTTATTTGCCACCTTATGCGGTTGGTTAGTTCAGTGATTTCCACTTTAAGAGTGAGCTATTCCTGGTTTATACGATTGTTGCGCCGGTGGAAGATCCGTTTAAGCCTTTGAGTTTTCCGTTTTTGTTCCTTTATCTGCGCTTTGGTGTCTTGCGTAAGGCATCTGTATAGCCATTGTTTCGGTTTTCCTTCCGGCGCATGTGCATCTATTCGTTTTAGCATAGACTCGGTAAGGTTCTGTATGTGGATATAAATTTCCTGGTTAGATAGGATTCCTTTTACAGGGGGTAACTCTTCTTCGAGGTCTTTTCTGAACTCTGCCCAGCCCACAGAGGCATATTAGCGAAATTTTTTCGGTATATCTTCAATAGTGGTTTGGTTACTTAGGTGAAGGGTTAGTTTCAAACAATAGTGATCGGATATCGATGGGAGGGTTGCACATTGGTAGGGAGTTGTGTTACCAGTTAGTAGGTCTTGGGACACTAGAAACTTGTCTAAGAAGGAGCTGCTTCTTGGGTATGAGGGGACACCTGCGTTGACGATGACGCATGTTAGAAATGCGCTCGACAGGAACCATTGATATATACTTTGGCCTTTTGGGTTCCGTGTGGAATCACCCCCATGCTCATGTCTCGCGTTGAGGTCTCTGCCGAGGAGGATAGAGTCATGATTAGCAGCTACTGTTAGTATTCTATTAAGGGTCAGTTTTATTGAAGGTCCCAGGTTTCCTGGCATGTAGATAGACCCAATTAACATTTTTCCATGGTCACCATTGTTTCTTCGCATGTTTAAAGTTGCTAGTGTGCAGGAAATATCGGGATGGTTAAAATTCATTTGGTCGACTGGTAGGTGGTCTCAATAGAGAATGCCTCTGCCTGCATCGTTTCTAAGTACGTGGAAGTTTTCTATTTGGACCTTGTGTGTCGGTTTTAAGACTGTATCGTTAAGGAAAACTATGTCTGGTTGAATGGATTTTGTAAGGTTAGACACGAATATTTTTTTGGGAAACTAGAGAGTTTATGTTGAGACAGATAGTAATCAGATTATTTACCCCCATACAGGTTGAGGTATAGCTCGATGAGCAAAACTGGCTTGTCCTGTGTTAGCGTGCCATCGTATTTCAGTCAGAATTGGGCAAGCTTTTTTAGGAGTTCACCTGGTGACACTCCTAAAACTTGGACTGTTTTGTAGTGGAGTCTTTGAAGGGGGTTCCGTTATGATAATGCATTTCGGGGCATAGTTGAATTTCTTCCATTCGTGACTTCCGAGTATAGAGGTACTGATTGTGCTGGTGTGGCTGTTGCTATTGGGGTTCAGATATATTCGAACGATGGGGTTGAAATGGTGGTTGTTCTGTTATTTTTTTTTAAATACTATCTTGTCTATCAATCTTCTCTTTTCCGGGCGTCCGGAGAAGTTTGATGGATGGCACAGAAAGGTGGGTTGCTTGTTTTGTCGATGTTCTTTCTTGGACAATCTTGGGGTTTTGGTCCTCTCCGCAAACTACACATCTTGCCTGGAAGGCACAATTCACTGAGACATGGCCGAAGCGCTGACATCGATAGCACTGGAGTATGTCACTCCTTCTGGGCTTTTCCCATGTCACTTTCTGATGAAGGATGAAACGGAGCTTAAGAAGGCGGACTTGGTCTTCTTTTTGGTTGAGGATTATTTTTTATAGGTCTAAGTTCACGCCGTTCACTTGAGACCATCCGGTGGTTAACGGTAAGACATTGTCGATTTTGATGTCCGGACATTGTATATCGATGTCTTCTCTGACCTGTGTAGCTCCGAATGCTGAGTCTACACCTCTGAGTATGACTGTGTATTTTTTGCGCTCCGTTGGTGTGAAGGAGTAACCTTCCGCTTTAGGTCTGCGGATCAAATCCAGTAATTCATCATGGATGGTGACTTCGTCAACTGTAGTTTTTAATTAGCTCGCGCTCAGGCAAGTAACACTATACTTCGTTGTGGGGCTCCTTTCCATGATATTTTTAACCGTCATTGCTGTGATACCTTCAACGAATATAGGAGGGCACCATGACTTTTCTCCCGAAAGAGGCGTGTATCGATTTGGATTATGGGACGTTGGTGCTTGGATAAGTGCGGGCGACTTTCTTTTAATTGCCAATTTACCTTAAACCATTCTAAATCCTTCCAAATCCCATGTTGATCCGGTCGATAATTACCCTGTTTGGAGCATTTGTTGCAGCTTGCTCTACTTCCATTGTTGCTAACGGTAGTACTTCTTTTCTAGCCACTTTCATTCTTGGTGGGTGCGCCTTCTCGTCATTTTCCGCATCGGACCATCTTTGGATATTTGGGGACTCACTTTGTACCTCTGCTGTTGTTGCCAGTTTTCCGGGCTTTATTTCCTTTGTTCCGCTATACTTGTATTTTGTTTTCTTTATTACCTTGATTTTCGACACCTTAGTGTTTTCGCTTGCAATGTGTTCGGTTTGACGCCTCACCATCGAATCCATTTAACATTATAAGACAAAGCGAATCCATCAACCGGGCTGAACAAAGACTTTAGCTGAATGGCGAATTAGTGATTATATTGTCGATTAAAACTGGTAATAATAGTTGTCACACATGTAAAGCATTTCGTGTAGGTTTGTTAGGTAATTTAAAAATAGTTGAAGAAATATCGTCGGTTGGAGTAAATCCATGGCTTCCAGAATACGAAGCCTGCTAGAGAATAAAATTGAAGGCCCAATGTGCACTTTGGTTAATTTGCGTGCTCTGAGAGTGCACGTAGCTTTATGGTACTAGACCCAGATTGATTTTACAACTGTTGTAGCGAATAGACGTGTATTGTTTAAAGTCAAATTTTTTTCAATTTTTGAATTTTAATAATTTAACATATCTGTTTAATTATTGCTTGATTTCTTTTCCAATTTTTTAACGGTTATTGAAAACAGAATTTTCAAACGGCAAAGGAGCTCCCAAGAAGGAAAACTTTCCCTTTGAAAAGTGCAATACGAAAATTCACGAAAGATTGCCTAGAAGCGCCCTAAAAGAGAGCCCTTCCTATTGGTGCGTGGAATTTGCCATAAGATTTTATGGGGTAGAAAAATTCAAAATACAATTAGGAACTTGAAAATTTGGAAAGAATGTTGAAGGAGCGTTCAAGATAAAATCAAGAGAAACAAGTGAAGAGGTATAAGCATTTTTCCAATATTCCATCTGGTATCGGGAAAATTAAAACAAGACCACAAACTAATTCAAAAGTTTTGAATAGCTCCTTTTTAAGGAGTTTGTGGATAATGAGCTTAGGTTAATTAAAGTGGCTTTAGTTAAAAATAATATGAATAGAATGGGCGAAAATAAAGAAGTTGCCGAAGGTTCTCGCGGACCTGATTAGGAGTTGATCAATTTTAAATTAGCTAGGGGAAAATTATTTCCAAAAAGAAACATTAATTCAAATAGCCGAGTAAATTTAAATTCCAGTAATATCAATAGATTTTCCACCGTTAGCCAATAATCACCCCAAGCAAACTAATTCTATGCTAATTAAATTAATCGTGGTTACCCTCAATTTTCATAAATAATATATCAGCAATAAATTTACAGTCATTTTTTTAAACATACCCAGAAACGAAATATCGGGTGAATTCTTTTTTAAACTCTTTTCATAAAGGTTTAATTAACAATCCTAACGCATATGACACCCTTATGAACCTTATGAAAGATAAAAAACCGTAGGCCAACTTTAATAATTAAAGGCTAGAGTGTACTTTTCCCAATAGAAGAAATCAGGAATGATATAACTATGCAAGCTCCAGCTATTGGAGATTTTGTTGTCTCAAATCTGTCTACTGACTAGACTCGTAGTTATGGAGTTACATTAAACATGTTTCGTGTTGTTTTACGTTCTGAAACCAATATTTTAAAAATTTTAAAAATAACATTCATATTAAATTACAAAATTAATTGGGAGAAAACCAAACGAAGAGACTTGACACAGTGGTACGGATGTCATCGTTTCGGGCACGTGGCCATAAACTGCGGGTATGAAAGCAGGTGTGTGGTATTTGGGTTGGAACATATTGATGTAATTTGTCCGAGGAAAAATATAGACAAAAATTCATCAAACCATTCTATACTTTCTATATTTTGCTTGCTGTGCTCATCCACTGAACATCTTGCAAATTATTCTGGCTGTCCAGAGCGAATAAAACGTAACTCAAAAATCGCCGAAAAACGTGCAAATAAACCGAGCTCTACTGGATTCGCCTCGTCTAATGGAAAGAGCAATTTTCCTGCCTTTCTTCTTCGTAGCACTACATCCCCTCTCGGGCCTTCGCTTCCTACGAATAGCGCCTTCAACTGTTTCGGTCCATTGATCGCGTCCTCCAATTTCAAAATCCCAGCAGCGATGAACTTTCTTCGTCGACCGAGTCAGACCATAGTTTCCTCGGTTTCCAGTTCTCCCAACGAATGCCTTTTTGAGTGTCTGCTGTTCTTCCATACAATTTATGTGTCCAGCCCATTTCAGCCTCCGGAGTCTTACAATCGTTGCGACCTCCGACTCATCAAAAATTCCCTACAGCTCATGGTTATATCGAATTCCCCATTGGTCCCCGTCCGGCTTCGCTCCGATTATTCTTGCTTGATTATGCTTGCTTAAAGTCCACAAAAATTTAGTGTATATCTCTATTGAACTCTCAGCATTTCTCAAGTTCTTGCTTGACTGTAAACAACTGGTCTATTGTCGATCTACCTGCTCTAAAACCATCTTGATGCTCCCCAATAATTCTGTTGGCATATGATCCAATTTCATTTTCTAACATTTTTGTAAATATTTTGTAACCCGAAGAAAGTAGCGATTTTTTTCATTTTGTAGCCCTACAAACCCTCTCGGGCATTTGCTTAGAGACAGTTAGAGTATCTCATTATCATGATCGAATGTATTGGCACTCCACAAGGTGATATGATAAGTACCATGCTTTGGCCGTTTGTCCGTCCACCCAGCTGTGATACGTTTTGATTTTAAACCAGCATGTAGCATAACTGAACCAGCTTAAAGTCTGCCTGAAGAATCACTCGAACTTAATCCCGTTGGCGCCAAGGAGACTGGAATTAGAGACCTTCAGCTTACGGGTTGAGTGCTCTAACCACTACACCACACGGACTACAAAGTAGTGATATTCACCTATGATTTTCGCGCTGTAACTTGTCACCTTTTTTGTAGATAGGGAATATAATTGATTGGCTCCACTCTTTAAGCATATGTTCTTGTTGCCAAATGTACTGGATGACTTTATGAATAGCTTTCTGAACACTGCTGCCACCATTTTGATGAGCTCCACTAGAATCTCATCGATACCCGGCGCTTAATAATTCTTCATCCGGAGTTGGTGAGGCCAATGGAAGCTATCCACAAACATCTATAGGCTCCGATGTTCTGGAGCTGTGTGGAAGATTCAGGAGGTTCTTGAAATATGATGGCTATCTTTCCTTAATCTTGGTTTCATCAGTGATGATATTGCCGATGTCATCACAACAGTGCGTGGTTTTGGGGCGATAACGATGTTTCAGGCTTTTCACTACTTTGTATGCTTGTATTGTGTTGTTGCTCGCTAAACTTACATCTATACTTCTCAATTGGTCGTCATAGTATTTTCTTTTCTTAATTCTAATTACCTTACTCGCTACTCTTCTGAGATTTTTATAGTGTTCTCTCTTCGTCCTGGTTTTCCTACATAGGTTTTCTTTGTGGGCCTAATTCTTTTTGCCTAACGCATGCTGGCACTCACCATCGAACCAATCATTTCTCTTGATGTCCAATTGTCTGTTCTACCGCGATCTTAAAAGCCGGTTTCACTTCCATCCAGAGCTTGTTGCTTGTCTTTAACGAGCCAGCTAGTTGTTGAGGGTCTCCGTGAAATTTTCGGCCACAAGCGATGTCAAATTTTTGTAGCGGACTGGTCTTCGCAAAATATGCCTTTGACATACGACATCGATAGGTTCATTTCAATTAATGGTCTAAGTTACAATTGGCTTCTCGGTATGTACGGACACCAAGTATGCTCGAGGCCCAAAGTTGTTGGATCAGAACATGGTCGATCTGCTTTTGTGTGTTGCCATCCAGTGATACCCAGGTCATTGATGTGGTCCGCATAGGGTACAAATTGGCTCGACTTGTATAATAAAGTATCTCTTGTATCAATTTAGCTTTCTTATAACATATTCCAATCAATCCGATATTTATGTCAAAGCCATCGGTGAGTTGGTAATTAATACGGGCTAGGGAGGTTGTCGACTTCATTGTCATTTTGGTAAGATGGACTTATTTGGCTGGGATACCAAAGCAAAGCATTATTTGAAACAGTACGTTACAATCAATACTACCGCATGCTTACTTAAATTTAGTGAACATTTTGTGTACGTCTATCTTGAACTCCCAGCAACTCTCAAGCACTTGCTTGACTGTAAACATTTGGTCTATCGTCTTTTTTGTGGACAGGGAATACAATTGATTAGCTTCACTCGTTTGGCACCAAATGTGCCAGAAAACACTATGGTTGGCTTTCTGAATATCGCTCTCACCATATTTAATGACCCCCATAGGAATCTCATCGATGCCCGGCGCTTTATTATTCTTTTGGGCCTTGATGGTGAAACAAACATTATTCAGAGTTGGTGGAGCAAATGGAGATTCTCCAAGAATATCTATAGGCTCCGATGTTCTGGAGCTGTAAGGAGAATATGGGAGGTTCTTGAAATACGTTGATCTCACCAGTGTCATCACGGCGAAGCGCGGTTTTGGGCTGATAACTTCGTTTCAAAATTTTCATTACTTTGGGTGGTTCTCTTGCATTGCTACTCAGCAGATCTACATCGAAGCTTTTCATTTGGTTATTAAAGTATTCTGTTTTCTTAATTCTAACGATCTAATTTGCTACTCTTCTAAGATTTCATAATATTCTCTCTCTGTCCTAGTTGTTCTACCTAAATACTATTTGTACTCCTGATTGTTTTTGTTTTTGTCTAACGAATGTTGGCACTCATCACTGAACCAATCACTTCTTTCGCAGTAAGCATGATGTCCGATCATTTGTTCTGCCATAGTCTTAATTGCAGCCTTCATTTCCAGCGATATGTGTGATAGGATGGAAAACAGCTTGTTGTTGAGAGCTTCCGTGCAATTTCCTGCCACAGACGCTGTTTGGAGTCTTTTGATGTCGAACTCCTGTAGAGGACTGGTCTTCGTTGACAAACGACATCGATAGGTTTTTTTGATCAAGTAATGATCAAAGTAACAATTGGCTCCTCGCTATGCGTGGACATCAAGTATGCTCGAGGCCCAACGTTGTTGGATCAGAACATGATCGATTTAGTTTTACGTGTTGCCATCCGGCGACACCCTAGTCATTTTATGAATGCATCAAAGTGGGAAGCAAGTCGAACGTATCACTAGATTACTGCTACATTTAAAATCAAACAGGCGCCGGCCGACAAGATAGCTCATTGCAAATCTTTACATTGAAATCACCCCGTATTATTTTTGTGTCATTTGTAGACAATAATTTGACTAGAATTTCCAAGATATCCCTAGCGTATACCTACTTCAACTCACATATGCGCTTAATAAACTGTTCTGCCGTCCAGTCTCGCTTGTTTGGATTGAAACTTGGCAAAATCTCCGCAATGTCGCGGACGGAGAAAAACGTTCTCGTTTGTCGATATGTTGATTCTAGGAATGCCTGTTCCCTTTCCAGCAAAGTGCGTTCACGCTTCATGCTCATGCATCACCTTCTCGGGGTGCGCCCGTCTCCTGCGTTAGGGTGATTTCGTCGCCATCGCCACTCGCGTTGCCACTTAAATCTCGAACAATTTGAACTTAGGTCATCTGCCTTGGAGTGCTGCTTGCTACTGGGAAAGCTGATTGCACTAACCTTTTGATAGATCCGGGTTTATTTCCCAACGTCGGCAGCCCACGCTCGCGGCACAAGTCATGCATCTCTTTTTCGTTTTAATCACGTACATGACTGATCCCACTTCTGAACTGTCAGAATGGCAGAGTGGGTAATCAATAAAACCAATCGAGTTGAACTAGTTGAGCTTTTTTATTTAATTAATTTCTCTCCGTAAGCAACGCCCGTCTACTCGGCTTCTCGGGGCATACTCGACTGACTGCATTTTACGACTGGCATCTGTTGTTGCCAGTTGTCCAGTTTCTCCAGTGTTGACACTTCTGACTCAAAAATAATTTTATTTTTTTTTTTCGTTCAAATATTTTTTCACGGTATGTTGATGGCTCATATTTATTTTTCCAAATGTTGCTTCCCGTTGCTCGCAAAGTGAAACATTGTAAAGTGAAAAACGAATCAAACGGGAGTAAATTTTCAAAATCGCCACACATCTTTAATCTTTGACCAAGGAGTGAAGTGGAGTATTGCATGATTTTCTTCGCTGATATACATGGTATGGCTCACGAGTGGAAAGATTTTCAATGCCTTGTCTTAGATCTATAGCTCCGTTATTCGCTGTAAATTCAAAAGATATACTGGTACTTGAGCGAAAGAAAAAGCTGAAGAGCAGTTCGGCAAAGGGTGCAACGTATCGCAGCTGCGTGGACGGAAACATGGCTATAGCGTGGTACTGACCATATAACCTTTCCGTATGCCAATACATTCGATCAAGATAATGAGATACTCTATCTCTAAGCGAAGCCCCAAAGGGACTGCAATACTAAAGCAAAAAACAGATGAAATACGAGCCATACCGCTGGCTTGAACCAGAAGAATTCTTAGATGCCAGCAAGGCTGGATCACAACTGCTTCCGGTCGTTGGGTGGCTAGCGTTGGAAAAACGACCTGGTGAACTTCTACGTTTCCGAATTTCTTACGTGGCAGATTGGTCCTATTAATCCAGAATCAATCGTTGAAGCAAATTTACGATCGGAAGATGCGTAGAATGTGACGGTTAACTTTATTGAATCTGTCCTTAGACAAAAACAGGCAAAGTCGTGTTTGTCGGACTGACTACTAGTGTATGCGATGCCTGGACGCACGAGGATTGAGATACACTGAAAATACATAAAATGGACTGCACCCTGAAGTATTGCCCGACCGGTGAACTGAAGTTATGAAGAAAGTTTTGAGTGGGTACGAGCCCTACATTCCAGGCCGGTGACGACAGATCTGATGATACGTTAGGAATTTGTTACATTCACTAACACAAAAAACTATACATATTGAAGTCTCAACTTTATTTATGACCAGAAAGCAGAATATAAATGTTCACTACAATAATGTGATTGGTTTATTGCCTTTTTTCTGAAATTTAACATCCGCTCTCTGAATGTCACGTTGGCAATGTCCTAAATTTATTGATGACCACAAAAACAAAACATTGTGCGTCAGCAGCGCATTTTTTTATTTGTTGTTAACTACCAGAAACTAATTTAATTTCTTTCGTCTCCCAATCGAATCATAGATACCATACTTTTTTTTAACACTTATCGGCGCCAGAGCTCACGCATTTAAGAGATGCTTCTTCAGCATCCACAGCTGCGATCACTTTATTTGCACAAGGCTAATGCACTTTACCGCAAAAATCTCTAACAATACGCGAACAAGATCGTCAAAGTCAAGGTTTGCATCGTTTTCGGACCAATCTCGCTAAAGTTAGATTGCCAATTTATCCCAGCGAGCGTCATGTGTGAAATTGATTGATACTGGCACATCCGCCGCGATCATCATTTCTGTACGAGTAGCACTTTGAAGTGATGCTCGCTGGCAAGGTTTAAGAATTTTCACGTAACCTAAATTATTAACATTGGATGTCGAAATGTTGATGGATTGTTATGTTATAGTGCAAATTGGAAAGGAAGGTAAGAAGTTCGTTACCTGGTATTGGAGCGAGTCAAGTGTGCGACCATAGTCGTAATATTGAATTCGATCATTTGCAGACGGAAGCAACGAAAATATTTTGAATGTTATCGTGGAAGGCACTTTCGAAACACTTGGCAAGATATTGACAAAGCAAAATAATGTTCTCTTGCTTGTTTTTAAATTGGATTTCAAAATTAAGACATTTTAATTTTTCGCGAAACGGCCATGTCCTTCTCAAAGGCTTTTGTATAACACATTGAGCCAATATCATCGTCATAATCATAACACTTTCGATAAACTTAAACAATTTTGAAGCATTTCTGTATTTTCTTTCAATTGTTCCAAGCGAAAAATCAAATCATTAAATTAAACGAAAAAGCTGCACTCATTGACTGCAGCCATGAATTACTGTGAACATCTGTTTTGTAATTGGACACCTTAACTTTGCCTCATTATAAGGCCGCGTTTGCATACTAGTCTCGTTAGTGTTTCTACTAGCAAATTAACGAACAAAGATACTCGTAATGCACAAAAGTGAATACCACTCAAGAGCGTCCCCATGACATCGAATGTTTTAGCTGCTGAGGTGGTCGAGCGTTTCATGAATGCAATTTCAAGTTAATGATCTGCTTAACGATTCATCAATACTTTATCCACCGTGCTGTGTGCGATATCATGGATATTGTGTAAAATATTCTTTGATCCAAACTCAACAAAAGATTTTGAGATCATTTAGAAGTGCAGAGGCAATATACTGGTATAACCTAATCCTTCACGCGGGGGCGTAAAGCATTGACGGTAATTAGATGTAGGTCATTTTGAATAAATCAAGCCAAATGTGAGGCCAAGCCAAGCCTAATTGATTGAGTGGTATCCTTACAAAAACTTTTGGGACCCATGATGAAAAAACGCGGTACTGAATTTAAATGGCCATATTAACACCAGGTGTGTTTTATTTTTATTTTATCGTTTTTTAGGCAATCCAATAAATTTCGTTAATTCGAAGGTGAAATCAGAAAAGAAATGACACACAGATTATTCATAGATTAAATGGTGAACCAAAAATATTTTGTCTTTTGAATTAACATCAAAGAATTTTTAAGTTAATTCTAACGCATATTTTTTATAAGAGCTTTGCTAAGCTATGATTTTGTACGCAAAATTTTTTTTAAGTGGAATTAACCTTTCTGAGGAAAAAACTGTTGTTTGAAGTAGTAAAAAAGGGCTCCTACGAGAACGGGAAAAAAATTTGTAAATCATGTAATGTTTCTGAATATGATCAACTTGGCTCATACATACTTATTTGAGAAGTAAGGGCAATATATCAATTTCACACATTATTTCTGAATTTTCTTGCAATCCCGTACATATCAGAAGTGTATAGGTCATCCTTAAAAGTGCATTTCCTCACGAAACCGTACTACGTTTGGAACCCTAACAAAGGACAGCTCTACTAATTAGGGATGGGTATTTAAGTACCAACCTGATACTTTGTACCTGATACACCATTGTAACTGATAAATTAAAATGCTACCAGCTCAAAGTATCAGGTACAAAAAGTCATCGCGTCAACGCATGCTTTCAGATCTTTTGTGATTCTGAAGAACATTTTGCCAGCGGGAAACGGAGGGTCCATCAATTTACATTGCGCATGAGACCAACCGAAGACTATTGCATTAGTTGGAACTGATACTGCCACTCCGTGTTACATTCACGGACTTGTGACTTTAGAGCATTTACGGCATAGTCTGTTGGCACAGTTCCTGAGTCGATTTAGTGTTCTTGCCTGTAGGACATAGCTGGTATCCATTATAGGGAATGAGTTCAAACTTGAAATCAAAATGAAACAATCAATTTTCATATAACCGAGGCTTAATATTAGGCAAAATGTGGGTAATTTTATATTTAACTCCACCGAAGACGGTCCCAAGCCCGTTTGAGAAAGGGGAGGGAACCCTTTGTTTCCCCAACCCACAGCTTCCGTGATTCCTTATCCCAATTTGGCTCTGGAGTACGTCATAAGGAAGCTACCTGTCGATACGCAAAGTACATTACTATACAAGTCGAGCCAAGAAGAGCCTATGCGGACGACATCAACATTTTGTCAAGGTCATTAATAACTGCCAAAGAACTCTTCCTGAAACTCGTCAGCGAAGCAAAACTAGTAGAGCCACAAATCAATGAAAATAAAACAAAGCTCATGACGCAATCCAGGAAAAATACCTCAAGCACACAAAATATCACGCTTGACGAATACAGTATGGAAAATGTGAACGAATTCATGTATTTAGGCCCCAAAATACCGAGAACCGGTAATGAAAAAGACGAAATATGCCGAAGAATACAGCTCATAAATAAAATATTTTATTCAATTTTGACGATCTTGAAGACCAGCTGCATACACGGGAAAACAAAGCTCTAAGTAAACAAATCTGTAATAAGACCTGTGTTATGCTATGTGTGTGAAACATGGACCCAAACCCAAGCATCCGCAAATATATTGAACACCTTTGAGCGACGGGTCTCGAGGCGAATAATTCGAGCGAAGCTAGACGGAGACCAATGGCGAATTCGATACAACCATGAGCTGTATGAAATTTATGACGAGCCTGAAGTCTCAACTCTTGTAAGATTGCGAAAGCTGCAATGAGCTGGACCCATGAATCGTATGGACGAACAACGGATAGGCAAAAGGTATTCGTTGGGAGACCTGAAAGCCAGAGATCAGTGTGAAAACTGAGGAAACGCTCGTTTGACTCGGTCGATGAAGACAGTTCACTGCTACTCGGATCTCGAAATTGGAGGACGCGGTTAAGGGACCGAGACAGTTGGAGGCACTATTTGCCGGAAGCGAGAGCCTGAGAGGGGCTGTACTACTACTACAAAGAAGAGGAAGTTGGCGTCATCAATTCATTAATATTGGCTAGACAGAAAATACAAATAGCTACAGGCCTAGTTAGCAAAGATGATATTGTTTATTCCACTATCGAAGAAGCTTTAAATATTGTCAATATTAAAGTCATAACGAATGGCACCACTGTATATTGTGAATAAATCAATTGTAAATAAAGAAACTTATGAAATGCTTTTAATAAAATGAATTAAGAAAAACAAATATGTATATAAATGAAATTAACTTTGATAAAATTTTGAGAAGAGATGAAAATTTTTTTCCGAATAATAAACCAATGCTAATCTTTTAATTATTTTTCAATTTGTGGAAATAAAGACCTGTTAGATATAAGGCACAATACATGTATATCAAAGTTGTTAAACAGTTTAGAAGCAAAATGTAACTTTATAAGCGTTAATAACACCCAAACCATCTTTCTTTTGAATGATTTTTGTGGAAACATAACCATCAATGACTCTTTACATAAGCTAAACGGGACGTAATTGATATTACGATCAACATCAATGGGCAAACATTTATCGAGCAGGAGAAATCTCCCATCGGCATCCTACCAGCTACATTCCAACCATCACCAAAAATCCTCAAAGTACAAAGCTTCGAGAACAAGAAGAACTACCAGAAATACACATCAATAGAACCGAGAAGCGATCTCTGCTACAAAGCAGCATTACCAACCATCAGTACAAAAGTTACGGTCTAATTGGAATCCTTTTCAAACTAAAAATCAAAAGTACTTTTTTCAATACTAATCGTTATAAATTTCAAAAGAATATAAAGTAAATTCCAAACAATAAAACGATGGAAACTTAATGGTCCAAATGGCTCTCTAAATTTATAAGTTATCAATGAAACACAAATTATTACATAGTTTTTGATTCAATCTTAAAAAGGAGAAAAAACCCAACCAAGACTCTTGAAAAATTACTTATCATACTAACACAAAAGTGAACTTTTATCCTATACCTAACATGTTGGTTGTCGATTTATCGATAGTGCCCTCAGACCGGGGAACCGAACGCGTCCCTAGGGTTGCGGATAGGGGAAGACCTTTCTCGAAAGGTTCGCTGCGAATAACCAATAAGCAGCCGCGGACAATGGTCGGCAGTGAAGGGAGAGTCTCAGGACAAATACCTGAGTGTCAATGATCTTCACTGTGACATGACGAAATATATGGCGTCATCAATTATCCATATATCCTGGCAGTAGGTAAAATGCTATGGGAATGGAAACCCAGACAGAAAACCAAACTATGCAGGTCCACAAGGGAAACCAAATTACGGTGCAGGGGGTCGGATCCCCAGTATCGGCGGCAGAGGGTAGTGAGCGAGCAGGCTCCCGGCCGTCGTCATCCAGCGACTGCAATGTTATAGAAGTGGTGAACTTGGCTTCTATAACAGATATAACTACAAGCAAACAGGACGCTAGCACGGAGAACTCTTTCAGGCAAAAACCGCTGTTGGCAAGAACACCGATAAAACAAGTCACCGATTGCGGGGGGAGGCAGCAAACCCCAGAATCACTGTCAAAGTCAACATCACAGGTTAAATCATCGGAGACAGACCACAGACGGACTAACGAACGAAAGAAGGCAGAGTGCGTTGTGCAACCTGGCATCATTGCGGCCTTTGGGCGCAGCAGAAGGACTATGCGCACCCCGGAGCGTCCAGTACAAGACGTACACAATCTGGATCAAGCTGCGACACTAACAAAGGCCAGTGTAAGACTGGGGGAGGGAGAAGTTTTGCCGTTGGCCGACGCCACTTCAAACGCGACCCAAGCGATAGAAGAAAAAGGGCTAAGAAACGGGGGCCTCTCCTAAGAGGTGGCGCCAAATAACACAATCGCCCTTGACCGCGCCGAAGAGGAGCAGCTTACTCGGAAAGCGGGGACTATCGTCAAACAACTGAGGGCTGCCTGCGAAGTGCAGAAAAACATAGGCAAGAGTGTCAAGAATGGCATTCTTGAACTGGAGGAGCTTTTTGACCGCATAACGCACTACAGGCGGAGGTGGCTTGCAACCGAAAAGCACCAAAAAGACACGCTCTCCCTCGAGACATCAGTGGGTCCTAGCAGCAGCAAAAGAATGGCCGGTAGCCCAATAGAAGACGACCGTGAGAAAAGGAGGAAGGACGAGACCATAAACGAAGTTGACACTCCAGGCGAGGAGTTTCATGTGGTGCGAAACAAGGCAGCGAAAAAAGCGGCCAAAAAGCTACTGCTAGAAAAAACAGACAAAGAGCTCAACCTCGAAAAGAACAAAGAACCCCCCGATATACCGCAGAAAACAAAAAGCGAACCGCGGCGCAAACCCTTGCGAGAGGCACTGCTTATCAAACCCACTAAGGGCCGAACCTACGCAGATGTCCTCCGTGAAATTAAAGGAGCGGTCAAGCCAGACGACACCAAAACTGCCATCAAAGCAGTTCGACCAACCCGGACCGGTGGCCTGCTGGTGGAATTCGGGCCAGAGGCCACAAGCAAAGATGCATTCCGTGACGCGGTTCAAAAGGTTCTTGGAGATGCGGCAACGGTTGCCTCGCTCGAACCAATGGCCACCCTGGAAATCAGGGACCTCGACTGCGTCACGGACAAAGCTGAAGTAGAGGATGCCATTAGGAGGGAGTTCCCCAGCTTAAGTGAAGTCAAGGCAAGATTGACGTGTGAAAACACAAGGGGGCAACGCATGGCTATTGTCGAACTAGCTGATAAAGACGCCCAGCAAATCCTGGCGAAGGGCAAAATTAAGAAAGGTTGGGTGATCTGCAGGATACGGAGAAGAGCGATCCCTATCCGCTGCTTCAGATGCTTCGAGTACGGACACACCGCGTATGGCTGTAGGGGACCCGACAGGAGATCTCTGTGCTACAAATGTGGTGAAACGGGGCACAAAAGTAAGGAGTGCACGAAAGAGGCAAAATGCATTCTTTGCAAGGATGCTAAGCTAGCACCCGACGACCTCAAACATGAGCCGGGGACAGGGAGATGCTGGGTTTTCAAGGAGGCCCTAACTAAAGCCAAATCGATACTCAAATGATCCGTATCCTGCAGGTCAATTTGCACCGAAGCACAAACGCCCAGGACCTACTTGAGCAGTTTGCGAGGGATAAGAAAGCTGACCTGCTGTTGCTGAGCGAGCAACATCATAACAAGGACTCGCAAGCGTGGTACCCTGACAAATCTAGTACCTCGGCCATCTGGGTTCGAGACAGCGCCCGTCTTTAGGTACAGGGCCATGAACGCGGGGATGGTTTTGTGTGGGTGCGGTGTTCAGGGATAACATATTTCAGTGTTTATCTGACGCCTAACGAGGCAATGCGATCTTTTCGAACCAAACTCGATGCCCTGGAGGACGCTGTCTCGAACACAGAGGGCCACATGCTGGTCGGGGGAGACTTCAACGCTAGAGCCATTGAATGGGGTATGCCACAATCCGACCCAAGGGGAAAGCAAATCTTGGACATGCCGGCCAGAACAGCGCTTTTTGTCCTAAATACTGGTAACACCCCTACTTTCCCCCGATGGGGTTGCGTAGGAACCATACCCGATGTGACACTCGCTTTGGAGTCCCTGGTACCTAGAGTACACAACTGGCGAGTACTAGAGGACTACTTGACTAGTGATCACCAGTATATAGCGGTTGAGATTCACGACAGTGCCACTCTGCGTGCATATGCCCAAACTTCAATCCTCGGATGGAGGACTAGGAGGATGGACGTTGAAAGGTTCGCTGACGCGCTTACGGCAGGCGCACCGTTGCTGAGAGCTCCGCCAGGGAGTGGAGGGCCCACAGCCAAGGACTTGGTGAACTCAACTATGAGTACCATCATAGCTGCTTGCGAGTCTTCCATGCCCCGTCGGAGACCCCGACACGGTAAGCCTCCAGTATACTGGTGGTCAAACGAGATCGCCGAACAAAGAAGCGAGTGTCACAAACTTCGGCGAGAGGCCCAGCGGGCGCAAACACGGGAGGATGCAGACACTAGGCTAGCAGCATACAGGTCCGGCAGGAAATATCTTCGCAGGCTTATTAACAAGAGCAAAGCCCGATGCTGGCAAGACCTCGTGGATGATGTAAATAGGGATCCGTGGGGCCTTGGCTACAAGCTGGTCATGGGGAAACTTGGTGCCCTACGGAAGCCATGTATACATGACGCGGAAAAGATGGACGCGATAGTGCGGGGACTCTTCCCCGCCCACCCCGTCCATGTTGACGCTGTCCGTGGTGAAACAGCGATCGAGTGCCCACTCTTCACACAGCTGGAACTGGAGGAGGCAGTCCTCTCCTTGAAAGCGAGGAAGGCTCCAGGTCCAGATGGTGTTCCAGCTGAGGTTTTGCAGCTCGTCTACCACCATTGTCATGACTTGCTGCTCAGCACATTCAACGCTTGCCTACGGGACGGGGTTTTCCCGGTACGATGGAAGGTGGCGAGGCTCGTGCTGGTCAGCAAGGGGAAGGGAAACCCCGAATCGCCGTCTGCATACCGCCCGTTATGCATGCTAGACACGGCTGGGAAAGTGCTAGAGAAACTCATCAAGGGAAGACTCACTGACGCGATTCGTGCTGCTGGGGACCTATCTCCTCGGCAGTACGGCTTTAGAGCAGGACGTTCTACCATTGATGCGATTGCAGAGGTGGTGAACGCGGTCCAACAGGCAGAGGCATATAGTCGCACCAAGCGACGGATCGTCCTGTTGGTGACACTCGACGTCAGGAATGCCTTCAACTCCGCTAGATGGGTGGATATTCTGGACACGCTGGAAAACTCTTTTCAAGTTCCAGAATATCTAATGCGGCTTTTGAGGAACTACCTAAAGGACCGAAGCCCGCTCTACGACACGACACAGGGCCAACGAAGGATGGAAATTACATCGGGTGTTGCCCAGGGATCTTTCCTTGGTCCGGACCTATGGAACGTATCTTACGACGGGCTACTGAGACTTGAGATGCCAGATGAGTCGCGCTTGGTCGGCTATGCGGATGATGTTGCGGCTCTGGTCACCGGACGCACCGTTGAACAAGCGCAACTTAGGCTAGGTATGCTAATGCGCCGAGTGAGGGACTGGATGACTGCTCGCCGGCTCAGTTTAGCTCTGGAGAAAACCGAAGTGGTCATCTTGACAAAAAAGAGAATCCCTAGAGTAAGGATGATCAGTATTGGAGTTATACAAATCGAATCGAAGCCAGCGGTGAAGTACCTGGGGCTACTGATCGACTCGAAGATGAGTTTCTCTGAGCAAATCAGGGCAACGGCTGAGAAGGCTGCTTCGGGAATATCGGCCCTGAGTCAACTTATGGCCAACGTAGGGGGACCCAGCCCATCAAGAAGACGCCTCTTGATGAGTGCTGCAGGGTCAGTGCTACTGTACGGAGCAGAGGTATGGGGCGACGCTCTCAGCAAGGAGGTATACCGAAAACGATTGGCACAGGTACAGAGAAGAGGAGCACTGAGAATTGCATCTTCGTATCCAACAGTCTCCGACTCAGCGGTGAGAGTGATTGCAGGCGTGATACCTGTCGCCCTCCTTGCTAGAGAGCGCCCCGCTATTTACCTGCGCCGAAACGAGGATGCGAGGGAGATGGTTGTCCGCGAGGAGAGACAACGCTCGCTCAACGATTGGCAGCAGTCTTGGAGGAATTGCACGAAGGGAAGGTGGACTGCGCGCCTCATCCCGGATGTGAGACCGTGGCTAAATCGAAGGCATGGTGAGACTGACTTCTATCTGACCCAGCTTTTGAGCGGGCACGGGTGTTTTCAGTCTTACCTGCACAAGATCGGTAAGTCACGGTCTCCCGATTGTCGTTTTTGCCCAGGAGAGGAGGACAATGCCTGTCACACATTTTTTGCGTGTACCAAATGGGCCAGGCTGCGAAGGGAACTCTACAGGGAGACGGGAGAGCTCACCCCGGATAATATAGTTGCGGTGATGCTCGAATCGGTTGACAAATGGAACCAGGTGGCACATTATGCTCGGGCAGTCCTAAAAGATAAAAGGGACTCGCAGCAGCCGGAGGTGCTGGGGCTGGGGGATCGCTCTTCTGGCATTTCCTCTTCCCCTCTCCCCTCCCGCTAGGAAAGGGACTCCCCAGCTTGAAGGCGCCCCACGGCGTAACAAAACGAGACCTGGCCCGAAGTAATGTGTCAAACGGTTCCAGGCTAGGTTCTCAGATTGACAGGGGAGGTGTTTAGTGGGTAGTCCAAGGGTATCCTCCATGGGAGTCCCACACTGCCAGACTCGGCGGGCGTAAATGCCTTCACCTCCCTACCACAAAAAAAAAAAAAAAACATGTTGCAACCTAATTCTAAACGAATTCAATCAAAAAATCGTTATCTTATATAGAAATCTATTCCTAATTTTTAACACAAGTAACCAACAACACTAGGGGTAGCAATAATGAGATGAAATTCAAAAACTAAGCAACGAAAAACACAAAAACAGAAAACAAACACGAATAATTTAGACATTGTCACTCAGCCACCAATACCTAGATTGCTCCGTCTCAGCTCGACCAGCTTCAACGAATCTAGCAGGGGGAGTGCCGGTCGACAAGACGTTGTGCGATTGCACCGCCAACGTCGAAAATGTGGCGAAAGTACTGCATTCGGAAACGGAACACGATAACCTCTCCCATGGATGGTTGCAAAGTACAATTGCCGCCCAGCGATACGAAGAAGAAGGACTATTCCGAAAAGCGGGCGAAGTTCTGAAAAGAATACAATCTGCATGTGACTACCCACAAATCAGCAAAGCAGTAAAGGTTGGGCTCCATGATCTGGAGGAGCTCCTTGATCACATAGGGCACTATCGGAGGAGCTGATTGAGGGCTGAAGATAAACAGAAGGGTAAAGAGGCACTTTGGGGCGAAATCTAAAGGTGACATGCAGATAGCTCCACCAGTAAAAGTCAATAAAAGAATGGCGTCTAGCCCAATCGAAGGAGATCGCCATAAAAGAAGGAAGGAAGAGGCACTTGATGGGCGTGGAGCACCAGATCAGAGGTTCCAGATAGTGCTTACAAATGGAGCGAAGAAAGCCGCAAAGAAATTCCTCCAAAAAGTGCCAGAAAGTAAAGTTCGCACGGACGCCCAATCAGAAATAGGACCTGGTGCAAAACAGGAGAGAAAGAAGTCCCGACGAAGACCCCGGCAGCAGGCACTGCTTGTGAAGCCCCAAGATGGCCGATCCTACGCGGAGGTACTGCGGGACATCAGGGGAAACGTATGGCCCGAAGACACCGATACTACTATTAAAGTAGTACGAAAAACGCGGTCGGGCCACATACTGGTGAAATTCGGAGCAGAGGTCGGCAATAAGGAAGCATTCTGTGACGCAGTAAAGAAAGCCCTCGGCAAAAGCGCGACTATAGCCTCGCTTGAACCGATGGCAACGATCCAAATACGAGACATTGACTGCGCGACGGATCTGGCCGAGGTAGAATAGTGTAGGAAGGATCAAAGCGAGACTGACATCAGAAAACAGGAGGGGACAACGCATGGCCATAGTTGACTTGACCGAAAAGGATGCCGAACGATTCCTGAACAAGGGCAAAGTACGAATAGGGTGGGTTGTCTGCAGGATACGGCAAAGAGCAACGACTCATCAATGTTTCAAATGCCTTGGCTATGGTCCCACCACCCAAGTATGCTAAGGAGCCGAAAGGCGTTCCCTGAGTTATAAATGCGGTGAAATGGGACATAAAAGAAAAGAGTGTACGAAGGAGGCACATTGTATTCTTTGCAAGGATACTGATCCAAAACCTAATTTTGGACACGTCTTGGGATCAAGAAAATGCCGGGTGTTCCAGGAAGCCCTAGCCAAGGCAAAGTCAGAGCTACGATGACCCGCATCCTGCAGCTAAACCTACACCGCAGTTCAACCGCCCAAAATCTGCTTGAGCAGTTTGCGAGGGACATGAAAGCCGACTTCTTGCTGCTGAGTGAGCAAAACCATAATAAAAGTCCTGCATTATGGTATTCTGGCGAAACTGGTACTGCCGCCATCTGGGTTCGGAACAGTGACTTTCAAGCCTAGATTTGTGGACGTGGGGATGGTTTCGTGTGGGTTCGGTGCTCAGGGACCACTTTCTTTAGTGTGTACCTAACGCCTAACGAATCGATATCATCTTTCCAAGCCAAGCTTGAGGCTTTGGAGGGCGCTGTCTCGAACGCAGAGGGCAAAGTGCTTGTTGGGGGAGACTTCAACGCGAAAGCAATCGAATGGGGCATGCCTCAGACGAATCCGCGGTGAAAACGAGTCCTGGAAATGGTGGCCAAGACGGCGTTCGTCATACTAAACTCCGGAAATACGCCGACTTTCCACCGTATTGGCTGTGAGGGGCCCATACTGGACGTGACATTCGCCTCGGAGTCCTTAGTACGAGGGATACACAATTGGAAAGTATTAGAGGACTACTCAACCAGTGATCATCAGTGCATTCTGCTTGAGATAAGTGATGTTGTCTCCCGACGTCCCTGCTCTCGACTTTCTACAACTGGATGGAACATCGGAGGGATGGACGTCAAGAGGTTCGTCGAGGTGCTCAAAGCAGGTGAGCCGCTGCAGGGAGCTTCAGAGAGGACGGAAGAACTGGCAGCTCAAGACTTGGTGAACTCTACTATGAGCATCATCACGACTGCTTGCTGCGCTTCTATGCCCTGTCACAGACCCCAGCATGGCAAGCCCGCAGGTCAACTAAAATCGCTGAAAAGCGAAGGGAGTGTCACAAGCTTCGACGTGAGGCTCAATGGGCGCAGAACGGCGACGAGGCATGCAACCGGGTGGCAGCATATAAGTCGGCCAGGAAATTCCTTCGCAAATTGTTTAACAGTAGCAAGGCTCGCTGCTGGCAAGACCTAGTGGACAATGTGAACAAGGATCTGTGGGGCCTTGGCTACAAGGTAGTTATGCGGAAGCTTGGTGCCCTACTGAAACCTTGTACACATGATGCGGAAAAAATGGACGAGATAGTGCGAGGACTCTTCCCCGCCCATCCCGTCCGCGTTGACGCTATCCATGATGAAACAGCAGTCGAGTGTCCAATCTTCACACAGCTGAAACTGGAAGAGGCAGTCCCTTCGCTGAAAGCGAGGAAGGCTCCAGGTCCAGATGGTGTTCCAGCTGAGGTGTTGCGGCTTGCCTTTCACCATTGTCCTGACCGGCTGCTCAGCACATTGAACGCTTGCCTACGGGACGGGGTTTTTCCGGTACGATGGAAGGTGGCGAGGCTCGTGCTGATCAGTAAAGGGAAGGCAAAGCCCGAATCGCCGTCTGCATACATCCCATTACGCATGCTAGACACGGCTGGGAAACTGCTAGAGAAACTCATCAAGGGAAGACTCACTGACACGATTCGTGCTGCTAGGAACCTATCTCCTCGGCGGTTCGGCTTTAGAGCAGGACGTTCTACCATTGATGCGATTGCAGAGGTGGTGAACGCGGTCCAAAAGGCAGTGGCATATTGTCGCCCCATGGACGAATCGTCCTGTTGGTGACACTCGACGTTAGGGACGCCTTCAACTCCACTAGATAGGTGGACATTCTGGATACGCTGGAAAACTCTTTTCAAGTTACAGCATATCTAATGCGGCTTTTGAGGAACTACCTAAAGGACCGAAGCCCGCTCTACGACACGATACAGGGCCAACGAAGGATAAAAATTACATCGGGTGGTGCCCAGGGATCTATCCTTGGTCCGGACCTGTGGAACATGTCTTATGACGGGCTACTGAGACTTGAGATGCCAGATGAGTCCCGCTTTGTCGGCTATGCGGATGATGTTGCGGCTCTGGTCGCCGGACGCACAGTTGAACAAGTGCAACTTAGGCTAGGTATGCTAATGCGCCGAGTGAGGGACTGGATGAATGCTCGCGGGCTCAGTTTAGTACTGGAGAAAACCGAATTGGTCATCTTGACAAAAAAGAGAATCCCTAGAGTAAGGATGATCAGTATTGGAGACATACAAATCGAATCGAAGCCAGCGGTGAAGTACGTATAAAGACGTGAGACCACCGTCTCTCATATTTTGTTGTTTTTTAAGGACATCATGGCTATTTAAATTTAACTTAAATAACATAGGACTGGCATGAGTTAATCAGGTAGGCCCTAGATTAGGCCAGGTAAAGGGATATTATATTTTATTCCCCATTAGTTAAAATATGATTGGCATGACATTGGAATATCTTTTAAAATAGTACTCATGAGTTTAATCATTTCAGAATATTTTCGTAATGAACTTATTTTTAACCTTCCAAATTTCTCGTCTCAACTCTAACTTAAGAGCTATGACATAAACGTTCTATCGACAATGCATAACATTCTATGCAATAGAAATGATGGAGTGTCTAATCAAAAAATCATTTTTGAAAAGAATAAGTGAAACTAAAGCGAAGAAGCTCTTACTTATTTCTATCTAAAATTGTTACGATACTATTAGGTCATACCTCCAAAGTTGTAAAAGTAACAGGAAAGACTCGAAAAGTTACTTTTAAGAGCCTCATTAATAGTGCAAAATTTGAGGTGATTTATTATAAAAATTTCCCCATCAACAGTTATATGTCGCACTTAGATGAACCTTTACCACCTTTAACAAATTTACTCAAATATCATTAAGTCTAAACACTACAATGAACAAATGCATTCCTATAGTAAACGTAAAAAAATCAAATGGAGCGCCAAATTTAAAAGTGATTAGATATGAAACAGAAACGCGAAACATTTAATGTGTCGTAAATAAACATTTTGATTTATTTGTTTTGAACAATTTGCAACTGGTAAGGTACATAAATAGGTTAAGGAAGGTAATGCACAAATATTTCACAAGTTAACCAGCTATAATTAGTAACACTCAGCCTTTGGCACTTGGGGGGTAATGAAACCTCTCCAAGTGTTGAGATTTCGCGGTTGGCGGATGGGTTAATGATGTGTCTGAGAGCGGACGAAAGGTTCATCAAAGTTCCATAGAAATTGCAGACGTTCACGTGCTAGCATTATAAATGATAATTTTTTCTGGGTTGTGTAAATATTTTTGATGAATGGTTAAGCTGTTGAGAAAATAAATTTTTTGATTGCAATTACCCTCTTGAGTCCTTATTACCCAAATTTACTTGGAAACATTATTTAATATGAATTACAATTAGTGTTTTATGCTTTCTATGCTGTAATACTTAGCTGTTATTGCATCGTAGCACGGAAGAGACTTGTCTATTTTGACAAAATTCAAATTTAAATGCAAATGCGAATTGTTTCTTACCTGGAAAGAGAAGAAAAGCAAAATGAAATACTTGTTGATTATTTAGAAACATTTAATTTGCATATCGGTCAAATTCATTGAATAATGAATATTTTGCAACACTGAACAAGACAAAGGTGTTCCTCAATAAAGAGTTTAAATTTTTTTCAATTTTAAAAAACTCGCATGATGGTCACTGAATTCGTTCCGAAAAATTACAATTCTAATCATGTAAACTGTATTAATTTAGATGTCAATATGGCAATTAAAATTCCAAGCATAAAATTCGCTACCAACACCTTGCAGCGTTTCCGCTAAACTATTTGAGTTTGCCAGTGGACAATGGTTTGGCCTGATTTCAAATTTATTTTTAAAAGGCTAAATAGCCAAATTTCAGGTCCGCGGCTCAATATCGATCGTACAAAGCCTAAGCCAATTGAATTGGCGAAAAGGCATGCTTATTTATTGTCCATTATTTAAAATGAACTTTTAATAACCATAAGTCGACTTAAGTAGAAAATCTGAAGTTAATGCACTCCACAGCCTTCGCAGTGTTTTCTGGTATGAAGCCCCAAAAATATTTCAATGAGTTTAGTATGCATGTCAAATTCAAGGCATTCTTAATATTTAAACATTTGGTCAACAAGCTAATAGAGATACAATGTATATTTATGGACGGACAATAGGTTTGCTCATTGTCACCTTGCAGGGTAACATTTGGAGAGATATATGGTATTATCTTAAGATCTTATAACGATTTATAGGAAATGGTCAAGAAGCTTAAACAATACCATCATGGTCATTGAACCACCATCAATCAGATTACAGATTGCGAGTTGACATAAGCTATGAGGAGTGAAGATTTAGAGTCTTTTGATAAGACCATTGCCGGTGTATAAAAACTAGATTTCGCTGCAGGTAAAAGACGAGCTGTAATTTGAATTGAAATCTGGTGGTATCCGAGAATGATTTCTAGTGGAAATTCAGTATATAAATCAGCTTACAAGCATTATACATTCATAATTTAATGAAGGGTGGTCCAACCAAAACGCACAACGCAAGTTGTAAATAAAACAAAAAGTTTTCAGAAAATTAGGTTAACATTTTTTATTATAATAGAAGGATCTAGAAAAATTATGTGTAAAAGAAAATAAACGCTCGCCACGGCTACGGTGGCATACTTCTATCCGAAGGTCCACATTTTCAATGGCTCTGAGACATAATTGAAGTTCAATGTCGTTAATGTGTTGAATTATCTCATCCTTTAGCTCTTGAATTGTTTTTGGCTTATTGACTAACACTTTTTCTTTTAAATATCAGCAATGTTTTCCGCAGAACGAAGTGGGCGAGCATACACAGGTGATTTTGCATTTCCTACAGACCAGGGGCGCCAGATTACTCAATTACCCTGTCGCTAATAAGGACCTTTTCAACAAATTGAAAATCCTGGCAATCATGGAAACGAACTGGACTGGAAATAATATTCAAGACATGAGATCGCAAACAATATTCAAAAGTGGGAAGCCTACTGGAAAACAAGAAGACGTAGTGGTCTTTATTTTGGATAGAGTTTTCAGATCGCGGGTTATTGATTTTAAGGCAGTCAAGGTGCGATTCGTATAAAAGCGAAATTCTTCAAAATCTTGCTGATAAATGTTGACGCCCCGAGCAAAAATAAGGACGAAGAAATAAAGGAAACGTTCTACAATCACCTGGACAGACTAGTTGACTCATTTCCTACAAACGACACAAAAATTATTCTGGATGATTGTGTCGCTAAGGTTGGCAATGAGCTATCTCATCGGGAACAACTGGCGGACATAGCCTCCACGATGAAACAAACGACAACAATTAGCGCCTGATTGACTTTGTATGTAGCAGAAATCTAATTATCCATTCAACTTCCATCCCACATTGACGCATTCATAAAATGACCTGGGTATCACCGACCATGATCTGATCCAACAACGTAGGGCCTCCAGCATACTTGACGTCCGTACATACCGAGGAGCCTATTGATCATTACTTGATCAAATTAACCTATCGATGTCGCATGTCAAAGGTATATATGCGGCGAAGACCAGCCCGCTACAAAAATCTGACATCAAAAGGCTCCAAATGGCGTCTTTGGCCAAAAATTTCAAGGAGACCTTGACAATCAGCAGGCTCCCATCTTATCAGACACATCGTTAAAGACCGGCAACAAGCTCTGGATGGAGGTGAAAGCGGTTATTAAGAACGTGGCAGAACAGGCGATTGGACATCAAGCCCGACACAAGAGAAATGATTGGTTCGATAATGAGGGGCAGAATGCGTTAGACAATAAGAAGCAGGCGCACAAATCAGGCGTAGAATGAGTAGAAAAACTGGCACGAAGAGAGAATATTATGAAAATCTCACGGGGGTAGCCAATGAGATAATTAAAGTTAAGATAAAAAAATACTATGACGACCAATTGAGAAGTATAGATGTAAGTCTAGTGAGCAACAATACAAGACAAGTATACAAAGTAGTGAAAAGCCTAAAACGTGGTTATCAGCCCAAAACCACGCTCTGTTGTGATGACATCGGCAGTATCATCACTGAAGAAACCAAGATTAAGGAAAGATGCGCTTCATATTTCAAGGACCTTCTTTATGCTCAGCACAGCTACAGAATATCGGAGCCTTTAGATGCCTGCGAAGAGCTTCCATTGGCCCCACCAACTTCGGATGAAGATTGTTCCATCATTAAAGTCTAAAAGATTAATAAAGCGCCGGACATTGATGGGATTCCAGTGAAGCTCATCAAATATGGAGGCATCGGTGTTCATAAAGCTATTCACGAAGTTGTCCAGCACATTTGGCAACAAGAACATATGCCAAAAGAGTGGAGCCAATCAATTATATTCCCTATCCATGTAAGAGGTGAAAAGTCACAGTGCAAAAATTAAAGAGGCATATCACTACTTTGTACGGCGTACCAAATATTTTCAAAAATCTTAGAAAATAAAATCGAATCATGCACCAACCATATTGTTGAAGTGTATAAAGGTGGTTTTAGAGCAGGCAGATCGGCGACAGGCCAATTTTCCATAGTCAGGCATTTCGTTGAAAAATGCTGGAAGTGCAATATAAACGTACATGAAATTATCGTTGACTTTAAGCAAGCATACGACAGTATTGATCGTAACGTACTGTACCAAATAATGCTCTGGTTTGGCACCCCAGCGCAATTATACCAATATGACAATGACATCGATGACCTCCCAAATCCGCATCAATAACGAACTCATCGGCGCATTTGATACAAATATCGGACTAAAGCAGGAAGATGGGCTGTACCCATTGCTATTCAATTTGGCTCTGAAATACGTGATAAGCAAGTTAATTGTAGATAAAGTAGGTAGATTGCAATACAAGTCGAGACAAGTAGTAGCCTATACAGACGACATCAATATTAGTTCACGGTCGTTAACAACTGCCAAAGAAATCTTCCTGAAACTCGTCAGCGAAGCAAAACTAGTAGGAATGCAAATTCATGAAAATAAAATAAAGCTCATGACGCAGTCAAGCAAAAATACCTCAAATACACAAAATATCATACTTTGCGAATACAG
The DNA here is from genome assembly GCA_963969285.1 of Odontomyia ornata. Lineage (NCBI taxonomy): Eukaryota > Metazoa > Arthropoda > Insecta > Diptera > Stratiomyidae > Odontomyia > Odontomyia ornata. The sequence goes on from OZ017741.1 coordinate 298,538,941, forward strand.
TATCGAAAATATGAACAAATTTGTGTATTTAAGCACCTAAAGAACGAGAATCGGTTATGGAAAAAACGAAATACGCCGAAGAATACAGCTTGCAAATAAAATATTTCTTCAGTATTGACAACTGTTTACACAGGAAAACAAACCTTCAAGTATACAAATCTGTGATAAGACCTGAGTTATGCTACGGGTATGAAATATGGACCCTAACCCCAGTATCCGCAGATATCTTGAAGCCTTTGAGCGACGGGTGTTGAGGCGTATAATCGGAACGAAGCCAGACGGGGACCAATTTCGATGCAACCATGACTTGTATAAAATTTCTGACAAGCCGGAGCTCTCAACGATTGTAAGACTGCAGAGGCCGCAATGGGCTGGACACATGAATTGTGTAGACGAACAACGGATGCTGTTACGAAATATAAACTTAAACCCTAGAGCCACTCCTGGAAGGGGAGGCTTCCGCGTACTCCAACATTTTAGTCGGAATATTGCCAACAAGATTTTAGTCGGAATATTGCCAAGAAACCACACCACGCGCTGAAGTACTGGTGGGAAGGACTAAGGTAATGTTTGAATAACCAATGTAAATTATTAGCGTTAAGTAAGGTTGATTTTCACTACGTTCAATTAGAATTCTTTGTTTTTAATCATATTGTAAAATTTGAACATTGATCACGCATCCTGTTCAAGCACATCACTTAAGTGAAACCCAGAAAAATTCGAACTCCTTCGTAGTTTTCTTCGCATATGCATGGATCATAATTTGCAACAAGTCAACGGAGTCAATGATAAAGGAAACGAGACTAACAACAACAAAACAAACTCAACAACTATATCACCAGCAATGACAAAAGCTACACCACCGCGAGATGCTCCAGCACCAACCCCAATTGCCAAAGAAATGAATTTATCGAGCCCACTAATTAAGGTACACGTTAAAGCAGTTCACGTTTTAACATATCAAAAAACCGAGAGTTGATCCCATTGGCACAATTGACGGAAACTTCATCAAATGAACGAGAAGAATTGTTTATCCAAAAACTAAGGCAATGCGACCTAAAATGGAAAGAAGTGAAACAGGCTGCACTACATGAAATGGTTAAATATTTAACAAATAAAAATGGTGTTATAACAGAAGCTATCCATCCAGAGGCTATTACCATGTTTGCTGTGAATTTATTCCGCACATTGCCACCATAATCTAATCCGAGCGGAGCAGAATTCAATCCAGAAGATGAACCAACGCTTGAAGCGTCTTGGCCTCACCTGCAGTTCGTATATGAATTGTTTTTACGATTTCTTGAGTCCCCGGATTTTCAACAAAAAATTGTAAAACACTATATTGATCATCAATTTGTTCTTCAATTATTGGAACTTTTTGATTCGGAAGGTCCTTGAGAGCGTGATTTCGTAAAAACTGTCTTGTATCAGATTTATGGAAAAATTTTAGGTTTACGTGAATTTATTAGAAAACAAATTAACAACGGTTTCTATGGGTTTATTTATGGAACAGAACATCACAGTGGAAGAGCTAAGCTACTAGGAATTTTGGGGAGTATAATAAATGGTTTTGCACTTCCACTCAAAAGGGAACACAAACAATTTTTACTGAAAGCTCTATTACCACTGCATAAAGTTAAAAGTTTATGAGTATATCATCCACGATTAAAATATTGTGCTGTACAGCTTTTCGAAAAAGATCAAAGTCTAGCAGAGCCCGTTATATCTTTTGAAATTTTGGCCAAAAACTCATAGCCCCAAAGAGATGATGTTCCTAAATGAACTCGAAGAATTACTTGATGTTATTGAACCTGCTGGATTCGAATAAAGTCATGATACACCTGTATTATGTACTTACAAAATCCTCGGGCTTATCGTGCGACACACCATTATTTCCCTTCATGGACACAATTATGGCGGACACAATTATTTTAAAATATTTCGCGACGGACGTAAATATACGCTCACATAACCACAAGCATCAACACAATAATTTACACTTCAACCAAAACAAATCGATAAGGTTGTAATCGATAATGCAGGACTGTGCCACAAAGAAAAATTGGGTTTGCGTCCGAGGTAAAGGCTGCAAGGTTGAGCAGCCGTGGTGAATGTTGTGGCCTTGAGCTTGGGTTCTTCAACTTAAGTCAAAGAGCTGTAGTGAATATCGGATGTTCAAATAAGTCCGTAAAGGACTGCAGCGATGTTCTGCTGCCTCGGCAGAGGAAGGTGTCGGTATCTGCCGAGAATGCCCTCGTCTGGAGACGCGTGAATGAGCTGGCAGGCTAGCATTGCGGTGTCGTGGGGCGGGTTCGTTTCCCCAGCACGAGGACTCACTACAAAGAATTTTGCATTCACGAATTGCTTTCAGATCAAAAAGGCGACCGAAGTCGCAAAATTGTAGATAACCTCACCAAAGGAGATGTACTTGCTACGAGAACAAGTGAAACCTGAGAAGAAAGGCGAACTTGGGGTTGACCTTGTCATTACCCAACGAAGTTCATGGCCCACAAATGAAAGAGGGGCAACCGGGTGGTGGTGGAGCCCCTTCATACCCACCCAACCGGAATAAATCCAAAGATAGCTTGTTGAAGTGGCCAGGTATTCCTCTTCTGAGTGGAAAACTCATACAACTTGAATTGTATGAACCTTCCCATCAGGAGGGGAGTACCCTGGTGACCAATTTATGTCATAGAATTATACAATTGGATTGCATAAATCTATGCCATAAAAAGGCACTCTGCTTGGGCCACTCAACCCATAACGTCACCTGAAACAGAAAAAGGAATTAGTTTGTACCCGGTGGCTGGCTCATGTTTTGAGGTGGAAGCCTGCCACTGTACCGGGTCCTATACTCGGTTAGATAAAACGAAAGGGAAAGACAGACGGTTAAAGTTTAATAATTCATTTTTTTTAATTTCAACTACATGTAACAATTGTTTGGTTTTTAACTTAATCGCATGGATGTTATAAAGTAAATGTTACACACAACACATGGGCATTATAACATCCATGCGATTAAGTTAAAAACCAAACAATTGTTACATGTAGTTGAAATTAAAAAAATGAATTATTAAACTTTAACCGTCGGTCTTTCCCTTTCGTTTTATCTAACCGAGTATAGGACCCGGTACAGTGGCAGGCTTCCACCTCAAAACATGAGGCAGCCACCGGGTACAAACTAATTCCTTTTTCTGTTTCAGGTGACGTTATGGGTTGAGTGGCCCAAGCAGAGTGCCTTTTTATGGCATAGATTTATGCAATCCAATTGTATGATTCTATGACATAAATTGGTCACCGGGGTACTCCCCTTCTGATGGGAAGGTTCATACAATTCAAGTTGTATGAGTTTTCCACTCAGAAGAGGAATACCTGGCCACTTTAACAAGCTATCTTTGGATTTATTCCGGTTGGGTGGGTATGAAGGGGCTCCACCACCACCCGGTTGCCCCTCTTTCATTTGTGGGCCATGAACTTCGTTGGGTAACGACGAGGTCACCCCAAGTTCGCCTTTCTTCTCAGGTTTCACTTGTTCTCGTAACAAGTACATCTCCTTCGGTGAGGTTATCTACAATTTTGCGACTTCAGTCGCCTCTTGAGCTATCGACAAATTCGTGAATGCGAAATTGTTTTGTAGTGAGTCCTCGTGCTGGGGAAACGAACCCGCCCCACGACACCGCAATGCTAGCCTGCCAGCGCATTCACGCGTCTCCAGACGAGGGCATTCTCGGCAGATACCTTCATCTTCTTCTGCCGAGGCAGCAGAACATCGCTGCAGTCCTTCACGGACATAATTGAACTCCCTAATTCACTACAGAGCCGTTGTGACAAGGTGATAAAAGAGCCAGCGACGATGGAAGCGGTCTCTTTCACGGATAATTGGGCAGCGGAGAAAGAAGAACATAACATTTTGCGAAATAGAGGGACCACAACAAGCCAGCAGGTATGAACATTAGAAGGAAGCATCGAAGAAAGAAATTTGCTCAAGACAACAAGGGAAGAAAATTGATTCAGGCAGCGAGCGAGTTAAAGTGCGAGGATTTTAACCATTGGGGAGGCCCCCAACGTAAGAAGTAAGGAAAATTTTGTAAATGTAAGGAATCTGAATTCAGTTCGTATTAGTTCACGCGATCTCACATTCCGTCACGTTTCATTGTCAATTAGCCCACGACATTCTATTGAAATCATTGGGGTTCGAATAGTTTCAAACTGTCAGTATTGTTTGTTCATATATTTCGGGATGGTTGTCGCTTGGGATAATAAGTGCTTTGGCCTAGGTTGCCTTCGTCGTTTCGCGAGTGGGCGCCAGCATGTTCCGCAATCATGGAAAGTGAATTCCATATGTCGCAATAATTTTGCCGTTTTGTGGTGGTCCGTGAATTAATCGCACCTGTTCCTGTGCTTAGGAATGCTCGTTGGGAGTAGATTGAATCCAATTATACTTATGGTTTAAGTTTTGGTCCGCTTTTTGTTGTGTCGCGGTTTAAACATTTTGTTCAGCTTGAGCTATGCATATGAGTAGAGTGTAGGCTCGGTTTGAAGGGAGGGTGTTATTGTCACTGCATAAGGAGCGCCCCCGCTTAGCCTCCAGGTTTAATTTTCCTCCAGGTTGAATTTTCCAGCAATGGGATGCGACCAAGTGTGTATTGCCTGAGACGGTTTCGTGTAATCAGTTCCATCCGTACTGAGAGAAATGTTGGTGCCCGTTGGAACCATAGTATCCATCCTATGTGGTTTGCTGAATAGCTGCTGCATTTGATTCTTTCCTCAGATTGCAATGTTAGTTTAGGTCGGCTTGTTGAAAGACTCGAGAAAATTAAATTTGCACTAAGTACATGAAAGTTGTCTACTACCAGGTTAATGCTCCCACGATTGAACCTGTCGTTGTGGCCTTGTATGCTCCTTGGTTGGTTTACGATCAACCCTAACTCCTGTAGAAACCCTTCTTAGATTCTTTTCTTTGCAAGAGTTAGATGCCTTTTATCTTCTCTTGATCTCGTTTGCCATCTTGTTATTTTTTAACTTTTTTGCCAAGTGAATGAAATATTAATCTTATCCATTATTCTTATTATTATTTATATGATTTTATAGGGGAAAAAGTAAAATTATATTGTTATTAACAAAGTTGAGAGAATTTCCACTTCTATGGTGATTGTTGTAATTGTACTCAAAGTATCTACCTCTATGGTTCTTTTTCACATCTTTTGGATTAAATGTGTCCAATCCTGATGGAGGGGGGAGATAGCATTTCTGCGTGCATTTTTTTCTTCCCCTGCTTTTTACAAAGCTAATAATACTGTCTAGATACCTGTTTTGGAAAGACTTTATCAAAACCTTTCATTTGACATCCCACACGACTACTTTTGACCAAGACAAGAAAAAATGTTCAGGTTCCCTTGTTGATATGGAGAAAACTATTGAAAAATTTATCGATGCCCAATTTTTCAAAAGGTCATCATTTGTTGTCTATTCACTAAGGTTGGTGCCTATAACTTCGGAGAAAAGCAGCTGCGACATGCAAACGGGATAGACATATGGACAGACAAAACCGTATTCAATGAGGTTCTGTAAGTAGTAACAAACCCTTAAAATGTTCATTGACATGTATCCAAATACTCAATGCTTTGCTTTGGTATCCAAGCCAAATTAATCTGTTTTATCAAAATGAAATGGACGTCAACAGCCAACTCGGCGATGCTTTTGACACAAATATCCGACTAAAGCAGGGAGATCGGCTGGCCCCATTGCTATTCAATCTGGCTCTGAAATATGCTATAAGAAAGCTACCTTTCGACACAAGAGGTACATTACTATACAATCCAAACCAAGTGGTAGCCTCTGTGGACGACATCAACATTTGTCACGGTCGTTGACAACCGCCAAAGAACTTTTACTGAAAATCGACAGCAAATTAAAGTAGTAGGGCTACAAATCAATAAGAATAGAACAAAGCTCATGATGCTGTCAAGGAAATAGCGAAAATGTAGGTGAATCGGTGTATCTAGGCGCCAAAATAACGAGAACCGCTGATGAAAGAGACAAAATACGCTGAAAAATACTCGTATATGTAGCTCGCAAATTAAATTTGTAATTCCGTTTTGACAAACTTGGAGACCATCTGCATGCACAGGAAAACAAATTTATGAGAAGACCTGTGTTATGCTATGGATGTGAGACACTAACCTAAGAATCCGTAAGCATACCGAACGTCTTAGAAAGACGGGTCCTGAGTACCGATGGCGAATTCAATACAACCTTGAGGTGTATGAAATTTTTGACGAGCCGGAGGTCTAAACGATTGTAAGACTGTGGAAGCTGCGATGGGCTGGCCAAGTGAAAAAGGTATGCGGTGGAATGACTGAAGGGCGGAGACCAGTAAGAAAAGCGAGGAAACGCTGGTCTGACTTGGTCGACGAAGACAGCTCATAGCTGCTTGGATTTTGAAATTCGAAGACGTGGTCAATGGACTGAGGAGGCGCTATGTTACAACTGCGGAAATCATCGCAGTTGCAGGCATTAATTTTTGGTAGGGGATTCATTAAGCCGGGCTGGCATTCTGAGGCTGGCTAGCTCTCAGAAGTGTCGTGGGGCTTTCTGGAAAAATGTTTGCCCGTGCTGCGCCACCGTACGTTTAAAACATATCATGAAGAGGAAGTAAGAGAAAGTAAGGGATTATTTGAAAAATATAAAAACATGGTTTCCTTGATACATAGTGTAAGTTTCTTTTTATGTTCTTGAATTTAAAGAAAAAACAATTCATTAAAATAAAAAGATTCAATTATATAATTTACAAATTCAAATCCTCATGTCAGACAAATATATAGGACAATCGATAAAAGAAAATCAGTTAAAAGGGTAAATCTCAATAATCTTAATCTATTTCATGTGACAAAAGAAAACTACTAAAAATTAATCCCTTCTTTTAGTCAGCTAAGCTCTCTGCAACTGGAGGGGAATGGGCTCTGAAAAATTAATTTTCTATTTGTTCAAAGACTAATTAACAAAAAAAACAACTAAATTTCATCAAAATCACTGACATTAAATCCTTTTGTATAACTATATACTATATATTATATATTCTTCTGATTTTTTAACCACATCCCAACGATACTAATTCTGTGATACGGACACCTCAAAATTTAATTTTTTTCCTTTCGTTTGTCTGTAACTCTACTACTGACTATTTACTGTCTAGCATTCCAATTTTTCACACAGAAAATTTTAATATTTTTTCTTCTTTCTGAAACTTTATAACCAACTATTCACTGTTTTTCACAATTACCAGTAGAGCTAATTCACTCGCTCAAGAACTGCACCTACCCTTTCAGCTACTCACTCTTGCCATTCAATCATCATTTCACTCATCATCTGCTGATCTCTAACCACGTAATCCTTTTATCTTCCAACCATTCGCTACCGTACAGAGGTAATATGATTGAAGTTCATTACACTTCAATCCCGTTCTCTCCAGTCATCTTTCGACTTTCGTCAAATGCCATAATTCCAATTGCATTTATGGTGATTTGCATATAACCATGATAGTGCCTAGCTACACATCAGGACAGAATCATAAGTGTGAACATCCAAAATTCTTAAAATGTAGAGAAAAAAATTAAACAATATGTTCTGGAATAAAAAAAAACCGCTAGGCAAGTGAGTAGCACCCTTTTAGAATGAACTGGGGAAGTCCCCACAACATTCATTAAAATTAAGATGGACAATATAATACGTGTGCGCTGATCGAAGTCTAAAATGAATTAATTTAAAGAATGATTTAGTTGCAGAAGGTAAGACATTGGGTAAATTAAACTAATTGGAGGTGTAATTATAACATTGTAATAATATTGGATGGGCCATGGGACTCTCTGTAGTCCAGCGGAACGAAGACTTGTCCGTCAGCTCCAAGATGAAGGGAAAACCTACAGGTTTATTGCCACATAAATTCGACCGTCTTATATTTAATGTAAGCTTACCTCTATTTTTCTCATTAAAAAGAAAAAAAGTTAAATATTTCAATTTATTAAATATTGCTAATTTATTAAATATTTTCTGAAATCCAATATTTCAATTTATTAAATATTTTAAATTCACCAATTAAACGAATTTTTACCTTCATATGAGGTTAAGAAAACCTCAAAACTCATCCTTAAATATTATTTAAATAATTTAATAATATACCAATATATTTTATCTACATATATATTTCTGAATCTTATTAAATCATTTCATTATATATCAATATATGCTTCATCTATATATTTTTTGAACTTTATTAAATATTTGTTGTGTGAACCATAGTCAATGTGCAAAATCTCAATTTCGTGTGCAAAATCTAAAAAAGTGATCTCGTGCAAGCGTCCGTGAATTTAGAAGAAGTGTTCCGTGAATATCTTTTTGTGTAAAACTATTTCAATAGCTTCAGTTTTTCTCCTCTCCGCTTTAAATTCATTTTCGGTGAAAGGAAAATGGAAGCTATACAGCAATCCATTAGAGAATTAACTGGTGCGGTCAATGCGAGTGTCGAGTTAATCAAAAGGTTAGAAGCTAGAGTGTCCTTGTTGGAACAGAATCCAACTCCTCAGCCTCATTTTTCTTCTTCGGTTTTACAAACGCTCGCGCCCCCCCAAACAGAAAAGTATCTGGAAGAGATAAAGAAGCTCCCAGATTGTGTGAGGGACCTTCAGGTTTTTGAAGGGAATCCAGTTCAATACGTGTCCTAGATTCACAACGTTGAATCAATCTTAAACGATTACAGTATTGTGCGCAATAAGCCGATTTATAGGGCAATTTTGCAACACATTCGGCAAAAGATACGAGGGCCAGCAGATGCTGCTCTCATATCGTATAATATATTTGATAATGAGTGGTCTAGCATAAAGAAATGCTTATCACTTCATTATTCAGATAAACGTGACGTGCGTACACTAGAGCATCAGTTACATTCGATGCAACAAAGAAACAGGAGCGTAGATGAATTTTACGCTGCTGTGAATCATCAACTCTCACTGTTAGTGAATAAAATTAAAACTGAAGATCATTCTAGTGAAACTATCTCTGCGCTCACCGAAAACTATGGAAACAGAGCTTTGGATGTGTTCATTAGAGGATTAAATGGAGATTTGTCGCGAATGTTGGTTATTCAGAAACCCCAAACGCTCCCCGAAGCTTATGCTTCTTGCTTGGAGATTCAGAATCTTAATTTCAGGAATTACCCAATCCATAAAGGACATTTTGCCAATTCAATTTCTGCACCCATTAACCAAATCGAAAATCCCCGATTTAGCCTTAACTCTCCCAAGCCACCATTCCCCCGTCAACAAATAGGTTTTCAGGAACGGAATCAAATCTGCAACAGAATACAGCTATTGCATCAACGCCTCAAAACCACCCACCACCAAGGCCTATTCACCCTAAACCCCCAGTTCCTATGGAAATCGATCCATCCATCCGCACACGCCAAGTGGATTATATCAACAGACCTACTGATGTTCCCAACAAGAGGTCGAACGAGTCTTCGAATTTCCCTAGGAAAGCTCAACGTCTTTACAATTTAGAGGTTCAGGAGCAAGCAGAGGAAGATCACGTTGGAAGTTTCTACCATACAGAAGACGCAAATCATGAGGAAGCCACTTATCTGGATCAGCTTGAAGATTCTTTGGAGGATTCCGAAGAGAACCATCTAAATTTTACAATGGACGCCTCTCTAGCGTACCATATATAGAATATACTGACCGAGATGGCCAGATTTTAAAATTTCTTGTAGATACTGGCGCTAATAAAAATTTTATTTCCCCTAAATTAGCTTATAACTCTAAACCTGTTGAGAAACCGTTTACAATTCGATCCGCTGCCGGACAAATACCCATAGCCAAAAAGGTTACTGGGCCATTTTTTAAAAGTGTAGGGAACAACACACCCATAGATTTTTACGTTTTACCAGGGCTGAAATCATTCGATGGTATCATTAGAGATGATACATTGAAGGATTTAGAAGCTATTATTGACAGGAAAAATGACGAGCTCGTCATTAAACCTAACATCCGTATTCCATTGAAGGCTAAAGAATCAAGACAAGTAAATATAATCGAATTCAGTTCTGAGCATTTAACCCAGCAGACAAGGCATAAACTGCAATCTTTATTGGATAGATTTTCGAACCTCTTTGGTCCAATAAGTTATAGCGAAATAGTAGACACCGTCATGAGGGCAGAGATCAAAACGTTAACACCTGACCCAATTTATACCAAGTCATACCCTTATCCTGTTTGCATGAGAGAAGAAGTCGACAATCAAGTATCGAAGATGCTTGAAGCTGGAATAATACGTCCATCTAAGAGTCCGTACAACTCTCCTAAATGGGTCGTACCCAAAAAACCTAATTCTGCAGGCGAAAAACAATATAGACTCGTAGTCGATTTTAAGCGACTAAATGCGGTAACAGCGTCTGATACTTACCCAATCCCAGACATTACAAACACTTTGGCAAGTTTCGGGAAGTCGAAATACTTCACCACATTAGACTTAACGTCGGTATTTCATCAGATTAAGATGGAAGAAAGTGATATAGCCAAAACTGCATTTTCAACAGCCAATGGGAAATACGAATTTACGAGGCTTCCATTCGGACTCAAGAATGCCCCAGCTATCTTCCAAAGGATGATAGATGATGTCCTGAAACAATTCGTTGGGAAGATCTGTTATGTCTATATAGATGACATTATCATCCTAGGCGAAACAGAAGAAAAACATTTAAGGAATTTGGAAACAGTACTCGCACAATTAACTAAGGCGAATCTGAAAGTTAACCTATCTAAGTCAACCTTTTTGAAAAAGCAAGTCGAATTTCTGGGATATATCATCTCCCAAGAAGGAATTTTGCCGGATCCTAAGAAAATTTCTGCAATTAAGAACATCAAGCCGCCAACTAATTTAAAAGAGTTAAAGGCATTTCTTGGTCTCGCCTCTTACTATAGAAGATTTATAAGAGACTTTGCAAAGGTCGCAAAACCCTTGACCAATCTGACGAGAGGTGAAAATGCGCAAGTAAAAGCAAACCAAAGCAGGAAAACGGAAATTGAGCTTGGAAAACTGGAACTAAAGGCGTTTAATGACATCAAAGAATTGCTAACATCCTCAGAGGTATTAACATTCCCAGACTTCGAGAAGCCATTTATCTTAACAACGGACACATCAAATCAGGCGATTGGAGCAGTGTTATCCCAAGGCGATCTGGGAAAAGATAAACCGATTACCTACATTTCTCGTTCGTTAAACAAAACGGAAGAAAATTATGCCATAAACGAGAAGGAAATGTTGGCAATCGTCTGGGCACTGGATAAGCTTCGAACTTACCTGTACGGAGCGAAAAAAGTGAGAATCCTTACGGATCACCAACCACTCACCTTTGCTCTAAGTAACAGAAATCATAATGCAAACCTAAGGCGTTGGAAGGCTCGGATTGAGGAGTTTAACTTTGAACTCGTGTATGAACCAGGCAAAACCAACGTCGTGGCTGATGCATTGTCTAGGCTACCAGTTGACCCAATCGAGGTAAATATCCTAACATCTGACCAAGTAACAGCTCATAGCGCAAGCGAGGATAGCTCGGACCTTATATCGCACTGCGAAGTCCCTTTAAATGTATTCAAGAATCAGATAGTTATTTCCGTAGGCAAAGAACTCAGCGCTCATGAACAACCACATCCTAAGTATCATACACATGACATCCAAGTTAATGATATAAATAAATCTAAATTGGTTGATTTATTGCGTGAGAAGAAGTCTATAAGGAACATTTTTCAAACTTCAGAATTCGAATCACGCAAAGAATTGTTCAGGATTTAGCAGACGAAAATAATAAATTACAGGTGATACAACAAGAACATCGTCGAGCACACAGGAACCATCTTGAAAATAAAGAACAAATTCTGGAAAGGTACTATTTCCCTGGAATGACCAAACTTATTAAGAGGTACACCGCAAATTGTGAGATATGCAACTTGAATAAGTATGACCGTCATCCACAAAAACCACATCTACAGGAAACACTGTTACCCCCCCTTACTTTTACCTCGCGAGAGCCACTATGGCCCTCAGGGAAACTGGGGTGCTCCGGCGGGGCTTATGGACCCGGTTAGCTCGTCCGAAGACGGGCGTGGGGCGCCACTCGCTTTTCCCTCAAAGCCCCAACTAGCCGCCAAGCGAGAATGCGACTAACCGGATTAAACGCGACGCTATTCGGCCGATACCCTAGCTACTAACCACCCTATGATCTTCACTTCAATACTTCATCTACACCACTTCACTAACCACCCTATGATCTTCACTTCAATACTTCACCTACACCACTGTACACCTCTACTTCTTAATCGCTCTATCCTTCACGTGGGCCACAATACCACCCCCGAACACTCTGACTCCCGATATCACGGGCTTCATTTAACTCCACGACACTTCCACTTCGACTTGTCCGTCCAAGCCGCACTCGTCACAACCCGTGATCTGAAACAAAGATTTCTCTAATCTTGTCCTAAAGACAAAATTTCTTCCACCAAGCATTATTTGATCACAGAGAAACTTCAATTATTTAAGATTTTACAACACTTTTACTCCAAATCGAAATAATTTATAATTTTAACATATGATACACTATATCATAAAAAAAACTTACTTCTATTAGATGCCTACAAAGGGGTCCCTTCGACGATCGTATTCGCGGATGTATTCTGTAGCCTTTCCTCCAATGTCGAAGCTTGCTCGTCGCTTTGATATCAATTTTTCCTTCGCTTGGATTTCACTTTGCTGATTCCGCTATCCTCCACTTGAAGATTGCCGCTGCGCTTCGAATTATGATCCCGCTGGTTGCTCTTGTTCCGCTGCCTCGTCGCCCACGATAAAAAAGATCAAAAAGAGGAGGCGCGTCATTCTTCACGTGCTTATATAGCCTCCTCCTAACGGCTATGGTTCCGCTCGTCGGTCATCCACCTCTTCAGCGGGGTAATTCCTTCCTGCCGCCACTTGGTCGCCGCTCCCCTCTGGTGGCGAGCACTCAAAATTCGGCTGAATCAGCTGAACGTAATTCACTGACAGTTTGGCCTGTCAGTGATGTTTGTTTATGTCCATTTGAATCTTTTGGTGGTTGCTGATCGGGTCGGCTACTCCCTTCCCAAATCCAGTCCGTATCTTTTTGCGCATCACCGTCTTTGCACCAATAATTTATATATACATTTTTCAGTTCATCATCTGGGCATAGTTCTGTGTTTGGACTGTTTTGTGGAGATTTAGGACTGTTCCCGGGCGTATCCCGCCGCGAGCTAGCTAGTGAAACTACTCTACTTGATTGATTTGATTCTCTTTGCGCTTCGGGCAGCAGTCTTGAGTACTCTTCACCTGATGAAAACGGAAGTAGAGTGATTCTGTCTGGGCTTGTAACACCAGTGCTGTTTGGATTCAATTCAATCCATGATTCACCCAATAAATCCTCTCCAGATCGTGGAGGTGTTGTCGTCATATTGATGCACTGATAAGTTTAGAGAATGTATGGAAAGCAAAAGTTTATTTTCACTAGAAGGTTTACTTAAGTTGCTAGCTTCAAATTAATGCCCCAGAAAATCGACACATTCCGCAACTTCGGCCGATGCCTTCTAATTCAATTAGGCCACAATGCGATAAAGCCAATTTGCATAGGCCCTTGGAAACTTTTGCGATGGGACCTGCAAGATGTATTGCGCCTTTGTCTTCAATTAAATTATGACTTAAATCGATAGTACGAAGCGCGGGGTTATTATTCGTTCTAGTGTTTCATGTGATAGACGAATATGTGTTGCTTTGAGTCCACGAAAAAAATGTATTATATTCAAGTGCTGACACAATCGCCATTAAATCCTTAGGTTCTAAGTGATCGAAATCCCTTAAACTTAATAGGCGGGTATCATGTGAAAGGTATATTGTATCGATATCCCAGGCGACTTCTTCTCTATATGGAACTCCATGATAATCACACATGCAGGCATATTGTGTACTGAAACCACCGCACGGGCCCACATTTCGCGGATCGGCTGGTCTCAATTCATCCGAGAATATCGGTTCACGTTCTGCTGGTTGAATATCAATCTTTCTCATTATGTACTTAAGTGGAACTGTAGGAAATATTTGTTTGATTGCGGATGCCAAGTCTGTAAGGATAACATCGGCATTTGAGCTGAAATTTCCGGCATCACCAGTCGTTGCAAACGTATACGTCCTATCATTTGTTATAATTGAAAAGTGTGTTGGTCGCTTGCTTTCAACAGCCTGAATATCTAAGTAATGAAAATGGCTTTCGATCTTTGTGGGTACTTTGGCAATAAGGAGGTAGATTCGAACGGGTGTGAAAACCAATACGCGATTCTCTGTCTTGTTACCCTTCGTTTCTAATTTAACCATGTATTTAACTCGTTTTACCAAAACCACACTCCACGCAATAAATAATTTCACCCGTTAAGTAAATTTGCGCATTTACGCGAAACAAAAAAACCTGAAATGGCGTTTCTCCCGAGTCACGTCCGATTTCTTGCCGCCCTTTGTTTGCGTTGACGTGGACCGAGGTTTCACAAAATTCCTTGTTATTTCACTTCTCAATTGAACAATAATCTTCCGTTCTAAGCTGAAACTAAAGATTCACAAATATTCAGCAACAGCTGCGACGAAATTTACTTCGAAAATTTAACAACTGGGCACCAATCACCACTATCGTGCACCACGTCCGCCTTTGTTTTTCAACTTTATGGATCATCTCGATCCTGGAAACTGTAGCGTTTTATCGACATTTTCAAGACAGTGAATTCTCATCATCTGAATCCTCCTTGGCAACATCTGGCTCGATCTTGTTAGGTTTTGATTTTACCGAAATATCTGGGGAACATTCCAACTTCGAACATGCGGTGATTCTGACCTTCGCTCGATGACAATTATGTTTGCTTAAGACTACCAATAATCGTATTTAAACTACTAATATGATTACAATTTGGACTGGCAAACAAACCCTAGTCGAGTGCGGCTTAGCTTTCTGACTATACATAGTCACGCGAATGTTACGATAGTGTTCGGGGTGAGGTAATCCTGGTGCCCTTCGGTTTTATCCGTAACAACACCAATCCCCAATTATCCAGCCGGAATTCTGCACCTTGATATTTTCGAAATTTCTGGTGAAAAATTTTTATCCTGTATTGACAAATTTAGCAAATTCGGAAAATTTTTCCATATAAAAAACAAATCTGCAGTATATCTTCGTGATAAAATTATAAAAATATTACACTACTTTTCTGTTCCAAAAATCCTAGTCTCAGACAATGAGGGCAGTTTCATCAGTCCCATTATTCTCAACTACTTAGAATCACTGGGAATAACCGTTTATCTAACGCCAACCCAAAAAAGTGAAGTCAATGGTGCGATCGAAAGACTTCACTCACCAATACTGGAAATAGTAAGATGTCTTCAACGTGAATACCCCGACCTTTCCTTGGAAGTAATCGTAAATATAGCTGTGGACAGATATAATAACTCCATACATTCCGTAACTAAAAAAACCTGTTGATATATTTTTCGCAAGGGAACAGCGAATTAACTTTCAAAATTTCTTAAACTTTAGGGACAAGCTAAATAGAGACGTAAAACATGAAATCATGCGAAAACAAAAACACCAGTTGAAAAACCACAACGCCAAAAGGGTTAAACCTAAAACATACAAACCCGGTGATACCGTTTTCATTTCCAATAAACAGATTAAGTCTAAAAACAAACCGCTTTTTAAAAAGGAAACAGTCCTTCAAAACAACCAAACCACTATCACGACAGCCACGGGGAAGAAAATCCATAAGTCTGACATCAAACATATTCCTTCTGTTTCAGATTAATCCTGTGCAGCACGCACGCATCCGTCGACGTCTACGAATACGATAGTCCAATAATAACAATGAGAAAAGGCTTTGGAAAAATAATAAATGGAAATTTCAAGATCATCCACGTTATTGACCTCAATAAATCGACCAAGTTATAGCATACACGGAATCAATCATACATAAAAAAATCAACAGATCGAGCATCTTGGTACCTCAACTTCACCATCAACTTTCGGTAATTAAAGGGCTTATTGACCAACTGCGAGATAGGAAAACAGCAAAAACTAAACGGTCCATAAATTGGCTAGGATCAGCCTGGAAATGGATCGCAGGAAGCCCAGACGCTACAGACTGGGACACAATAGTGAAAAGCCAGAACAATATGGTAAATAACAACAATAAGCAGTTCAAAATTAACGAATATGTTACAAGCGTATCTACGCAACTAGTAGATAATTACAATAGAATTGTCTCTGAAATTAGCTCTCATAACAATGACAAATTCGAGCAGATGCTCTTTAACAAAATGCTAATCCTTAAAGATGAAATCCAGGAAATAGTCTTAGCTAGTCAAATGGCAAAAAAGGTATAGTAAATTCAGACCTGCTAGGTAACACGGAAATCAATGAAATACTTTCTCAGGTTGAAACCCTTCCTTTTAGCAACGAAATTCAGGCAATTGAATATGCGGAACCTATGATGTTAGTAAAAGGTACCACCCTGTTGTACGTCATTTGTATACCGAAAACTGAAACCACAGACTACAATCATGTCTTCGTTCGTCCTACCATAAAAAATAATATTAGGATTCATCTGAATTACTCTAGTTTGTTTATAACACAAAAGGAAAAGTATAGCATTATAGATAAATGCCTTGAGATCCAAGGAATCACCATCTGCCGTAGGGATCAATTGGAAAAACTAAGCCCAAGTGATTGTCTTTCCCAAGTATTAAAAGGAGTAGTCGCATCCTGTGATTACGAATTCTATGATAAGCCGATAATTGAACTCATCAACGGCAATACCTTATATCTCACAAATTTCAGAGGAAACGTTGACTACGGAAATTCAACTAGATTTCTCAACGGTACTTTTCTAATCAACTTCCAGAATGATACACTCCGTGTTAATGAAGTAAGCTACGTTAGCAAAGAGACCACATCATTTCACCCCTTGCCCCCCATCTTAAATAACAATATAACCTTAAACAAAATTAAATAAGATTTTCAACACCTGCACAAATTGCATCTCGATAATGTGAAAAAATTAAGCAACTTATCTTTTGGCAGTACTTTATCTTTAACTTCAGACATTTTTATTCTCGTAATAGTTATAAGTTTGGCAATAATTCTTTTAGTTTTCATCCTTCGCTCAAAACGGTCTAAGCACACGATGCAATCAGATCTAGCCTACTCATATCCTGTCCAAATTAAATTGTCCTTTTGATCTGTGGGACACAGATTTTAAGGAGGGAGGAGTTATCACACTCATCTTCATACTCACCTTTAGCTATCACATTCACCTTCATATGCACCTTTCCGAACGTTGACCGCTAACACCTGTTGAAGTTCATTGTTCCGCGCATTTTTGCATACTCGATAAATATTTGCACGAGCCTACTTACTTGAACCAATGACCCGATCAAAGCAAAGCATATTGACTATAGGTATTCGTAATTAATGCAAATGTTGCAAATGCTATTGTATGGTACAAATGAATGCGAATGTAGCATACAATTTTATTGATGATTAAAGTAATTCAATTAAGATCATAAATAGAGGCAAGCAATAAGATTAAGTTAGTTGTAATTTATCGGTGGATTTGTGATTGTCGAATAATAAAGTTTACTTAAAAGCGGAAATATTGTTTTTTTTATAAAACCGAATTGCGATAAACGTAACTTATATAGGGCAAACGAGGAGACGCATAAGTACACAAATAAAAGAGCACATTAGAGAAGCAACACCAGCAAAAAAGAAAGGTAAGAACGCAAACTTTAAATCAACAGCAGCGGAGCACATCGTGGTAAAAGGACATGAGATAACGACCGAAGACGTAAACCCAATCAAAGAACCATGAGATATGCGAGAGTTGGATCCTGGCCATATACCGAAAAAAGAACACACTTATGAATCAAGATGAGGGAAATTGTAAATCATGGCTATTCAAGATAATCTAATTACTTCACAAGACCATTGAAATACTGTAAATGGCAAAATCATTAAGTAATTACAATTTGTAACTCATGACTTTCTAAAACCGGTTAATAAAGAAATTTTCTAATTACCTGTTAATTACCCAGTGGATACAGACCCTTAGAATAGTTATTATATAAGAAAAATATAACAAATGAAATTATTTAGTCGCTGAAAAAGATCGAACTATCACGGTGGAAAATCGATTCAGATAAAATAAAAAAGACGCAAAATTCGAAGGAAGACCTTTTACTAGTTCAAAAATATTTTGTGAAAATGAAACCAGTTACAAATATTGTTGTATTTTAGTTGATCCGAGATTCATACGTATGAATAATAGTTTTGTAGTGTGCCTCGTGCTAGGGGAGAAGGACCCACACTGTGATTCTACAGATAGCTAGCTGCAAACAAGAGTATACGTTTCCAGGCATGACTATTCCCAGTCAGCTAGGTTGCGATAACTTGCGAGGCAGCACTCCATCAATGCTGACCTTTCCAGACTCGGTAAACAACTTAAAAACACTACAGTATTTGAAAAAATAAAATAAACAATAGGCACATTTAATTTTGTGAATGTTTTATACAGATATTTGTCCTAATCTTTTTTTACTGCAAATTTTGCTGTTCTTCAACGATGCACAAATAACCGATTTGATAAGCAAATCTTTTTAAAAGATTCGTTTTTCTACATAGGGATCGTACCATAAATACGAGTACTTTTGAAAATTTGCACAAAGATTAAAACATTTTCAGGGTTTTGTACTAAAATACAAAACCCTATTGCAATCACGACCTGTCTCCGTCCGTGATAGGTATTATGAATGTCTTTGAGAATTGGATTAGTTAGTGCTATCAGTAATAGTAAAACAAAATAGTGGCTGTCTTAAATGCGAAGATTGAATAATTTTGAGTTATATTTCCCCAACTTCAACATTTAAAGTGCATGCTTTGAACACTTGATTCAATTTAATGAATGACAGAAGATGAGTACCTGCAATTAATACTCATAGGTGAAACAAGTTGAAGAGTCAGGAGAGAGCTACTAGCAAAGGGGCTTTGTAACCATTCTAGGATTCGAAAAAATTGGCCATGAATCGATGATTACAGTCCAGGAGAGTGGCCCCTGGAAAAAAATTTCATCAAACGTGGCCAATATGAGTATCAAATGAAAGTTCTTCAAGGGAGCATTTCAAAACAGTTCTTAAACTGACACTTTTTGCTTCACGGGGGAAATACATGAAAAATAAGTTTCCTCCCTCGCGAATGGACACCTACATATGATCTAAAAAATCCAAAAAAATTATCAAGAGAGGTATTTATGGGTACAACAATAACAAATACCTCAGAAGTCAAAATGCATTAAACTTTGTTAATAATAGTATGATCCTCGAATTTCACATTTTCTCCAATAAAATCGCCTTTGACTTGTTTCTTGATTTTATTCGTTGTTGGTTACTGATTTTGTAAGTTGAGTACAAAACCCTTCTGACATGAGCGTAGGTCTATCTACCCAACTTGTTTAGATTTCCATTTTTTACTTCTCTACAAGGACCTTTGCAGTTTCTGAGAGGGCATACTATTTCGCTTGGGAGGATGGACACATGAAGACAGGCCACAAAAATAAGATAGAATTCATTTGGCAATGTCTAAAAATTGATAATGAAATTCTGAATTCGATAAACACCATCGTATTGTTGAATTTTTTCATTAATATCGTATTTTATTGAGTGACTTTCAGTTAGACTGATACTAATTGCATAAGCTAACTCAGTTTTTAAAAATTCTTATTTGCCATTCAATATAGAATATATTAGCAAATAAAAGTGGGAACCTCCCATAATAGCCGGAAATAAAATTTAACCATTTTATGTGCTAGCATGTGATAAATTTTTGTACTAATTAACATCTACCGAAGAATTTTTCCTGCAATCAGTACACTTTTGATCTTTCAGTGATATCAAATAAACAAATAATTGACTATATCAAATTTCTATTACGTATTATCACTTAATTTGCTGTGATGGTCAAATATTCGTGGAAAAATCTAGAAGTCATTAAAGACTGAATTTCCTAGAAAATCATCACAAACTAGTTCAAATTAAATTGCTGACATTTTAACACTTTAAGATATTTGGACTTTATAACCAAGTAATCTAGAACACGAAACAATTTGTAGAACAAAATAAACAATAGCAAACTTGTTCGCAAGTAGTAATTTATTAATTCCAACTACAATTCTCACAGGTAATTCAAGTTTCAGTATAATCCTCAAGAAAGCTCTTAGTAACTTTTACAACGCGTTAACCATTTAATTTATTTGCTATTTGCAACCTTGGATGGTCAAAAAAAATTAACAGCTCGTTTAACACTGAAAGGTGCTTGGCTCGCCGGTGTTTCAGGTGTATTATCTTAATACAACCAACAAATCCATTGTGCACCAGACATGATACTATTTGAACAACGCGCGTATTGGTTTGATAAATATTTTAATTTTGAATGACACTTGACAAGAAGCAAAAAATCCAGAAAGAATGAAAATAATGTAACAAAACTCAATATCTACAAAAGCTTGTTTTCAAATCATTCATACATCACTCAGAAAGACAAATGAATCACGACCGAGTCATTCGAAGGATTTTTTCTTCTAAGAATTCCAAAATATCCAATTTGACACCTGTTGAAAAACGTTTACTATATTTGCAACTAAACGTACCGCGTAGAGGCCAATACTTCAATCGAATAATTCGCATATGAGCAATCAAGACAAAGAAAATTTTCAGAAATAAATACATTTCAACAATCCGTAAATGGATGAGATGATACCCATTGATGTTTTGTTTAATTTTATTGAAGATTTTCGGTGGTTCCTTAATTACCGCACAAAAACAAACGAATACCATATATGATGCGAGTCTTGTGAAATTTGGACAGATTTCTGTTGATTTAATTCATGAAGAAGTTTCGACCTTTTAAGTGGTTTGCGAGCATTGGTAGTGTACTGTGTTAGTTGGTTTGTTATCTTAATTGTCTTATGTAACTTGGAGCAGGTGAGAGCTCTTAGGGTGCTCAAGTTTTTTAATAATCCGATTTATTTATCCTTGGAACCATGTGATCGAGATGGTCTGCTTTGTAAAAGAAAGGCCTTATAAGGTGCAGCCAAAAAATGAAGAGCTGGTCCTAATTTGCCAGGCCTGTGCAGGCGAAAATTCAAAAGACGAAATGCTATTTCAAAGCATGCTAAAGTAAATATACTAAAAATTAATAAACTAACTTTTTGGTTCGTATACAGACATTTTATCTGCAGTTTGAAATCGTTAAATATCGTTAAAATGGGCGCCAGGCATTGATAGCATCAGATGAATGAGATTAGTATAATCAACGAGGACATAGCCGAGCTTATGGCAAATTTTTAAACGTGCATATTAGGAATGGGTCATTTCCGAAGGAAGAAAAACTTGCAATAATAGTTCCTATATTCAAGGGAGGTGATCATCTTGACCCGAATAACTATCGCCCGGTTGCGCTGCTGACGGGATTTTGTAAGATGTTTGAAAAATACTAAACAATCGTTTGACATCATTCTTAGTTGAAAACTCTATTTAAGCCAACATCAGTTTTGATTTCGAATTAGATGCGCTCCTTTCAGTCATTCGTTGTAGGACTTGATGTAGTGTTCGCACGTTAATTAAAAGACGACCGATCTTAATGAGTTCAGTTTATTGACTGCCCTCTTACTTAACACTATGTGTTACATAACGAATAATGTGTATGTATATACTATGGGATAGAGCGGGACAGAACGATACTCCACATCTCCCCCGTAAATTATTAATGTTAACATAACTTTAATTCATTTATTTTCTTTCCTCATAATATAAAGATCAATATAGAGATATAATGTATTCATGGTATGTATAATAAAAAGATGAAAATAATATTATATTTTGGTTTGAAACAATTACATAGCTACATATTAATTCATAAGTAATTTTTGATTAGTAAGTCAAACGGTCGGGTTGTCTTGATATTCTTCCTGACCTTGTCGTGTAGTGGCCTGTAGATGTTGTAGGTTGACATGTTGTTGGGATCATTTTTGATTCACTTCGAATATTCACCTTCATCTCCCCCTTCGAAGGTTTTGAACTTGAAGCTCCGAGTTCTCCTTCAGTTAATTCTTCGGGAATATATGGCACGTTCTTCTTGTGGGCGTTATTAAGATGAAACACATTTCTTCGGTAAACCCCAGAATTGGTTTTTATATAGAAAGAACGGGGGGTATCGGCTTTGGCTGCAATGTGACCCCACTGATGTATGTCTCAAATCCAGACAACGTCACCGATTTTAAAGTTTCTTCCGCTGCATACACCATGGCGTCTATCGTAGTTATTTGTTTGTCTTTGTCTTCGTTGTTCCTCAGCCATTGTTATTTTGTCCATATTGAGAGAATTTGGCTCATATCGTTCACTCGTCATCGGGATGGTTGATCGAATTTTCCAACCCATTAAAAGTTCTGCTGGACTGTAACCGTTATTAAGTGGTGTGGCTCGGTACTCCAATAGCGCTTATTCAGCATTTTCTTTATTTTTCTTTAAAAGCGTTTTAACAATTTTAACCGCCGACTCAATGAATCCATTGCTTTGAGGGAAACGAGGGCTGGATGTAATATGCTTAAATCCCCAGGAGTCTGCAAATCGTCAAAACTCTGATGTGTGGAACGTTGCAAACTGGGGCCCGTTATCCGTTCTAACAATTTCCGGAATGCCAAATCTCGCAAAAATCGATTTAAAGTGTGTGATGACGCATCTGGCAGTCTGTGATTCCAAATGTTCTATCTCCGAGGACCTGGAAAAGTAGTCACTTATAACAAGAAACGTCTTACCATGACATACGCAGAGGTCCATTGCTATGGTGTGCCAAGGGCGCTCTGGCATTTCAGAACTGATGAGCGTATCATGTCTTGGAACCAAAAACTGTATACAGGTAGTACACCGCCGAATATATTCTTCCATCTGTTTTGACGAGCCAGGCCACCAGACAGACTGGCGCATCCTGCTTTTGCACTTTACAATTCCCAAATGCCCGGTATGCATCGTTTCTAACATCCCGTGTTGTAAGGCCGTTGGGATGACAAGTCTCTTACCGTGCATCTAAAATTGGCCCTTAATTGAAAGATATTGGCGATCGTTATAGATAACCTTGCTTCTTGTGATAGTTTTGAACGATGTGGCCATCCGTCTTGGCAATACTCCTTTACTTCTCTGATGATGGGATCATCTTGCTGGGCTTTCCGAATTGTGTTTAGTTTGTCGGTTGATGCTGGTAGCTCTTCGATAATGCTGTTGATGAATGTTTCGATTTCATCATCATCGTCTGGTCCTGTTCCTTGGATAGGATCGCGAGATAGCGTATCAGCTGCTATAAGATCTTTTCCAGGTGTATAGATTATGCTAAAAGTAAGACCCATCATTTTCATACGGAATCTTTGAATCCTTAACGTCATGTCATCGAGGTTTCTCGTAGTAAAAATTGGAATCAACGGCTTGTGATCCGTCTCAATTGTAAAATGGATGCCAACGATGTAGTCCCGGAATTTTTCACATGACCATTTGATGACTAAAGCTTCATTTTCTATCTGCGCATACTTCTTTTCGCTGTCAGACATCATTCGCGAAGCGTATGCTACGGGCTTCCGGATACCGTCCACATCTGTCTGAAGGAGCACCGCTCCCAATCCGAAAGAAGATGCATCAGACGACACAAGGGTTCTATGTGTAGGATCGTATGTCTTCAATACCGTAGCCATTGTTAGTGCTCGTTTCAGTTTTAAGAAAGCCTCCTCCTGAACTGGCGTCCATAGAAAATCAGCCTGGGATTTTAAAAGCTCAGTAAGGGAATAGCTTACTGAAGAGAGATATGGAATGAACTTACCCAGGTAATTTACTAATCCCAGAAACTGGCGCAGTTCCCTTACATTTTGCGGATGGGATAATTGATCAATTGCCTTGATTTTTGATGGGCAAGGGTGTATTCCCTCCTCGTCAATTTTGTGTCCCAAAAATGTAATGGATTTGATACCTATCTGACACTTAGATTTATTTAAAGCTACTCCATTCTCTTCTAGCTTTTTAAGTACAGCACGCAAATTTAGATCATGCTCTTGTATGTCCTTCCCTTTCACCAATATGTCATCCATTTGGCAGATGACTCCATTAAGGCCATTGAGAATCAACTGCATTCGTTTTTGGAACAACTCTGGGGCCGTGCAAATACCAAAAGGCAGCCTTTGGAAGTAGAATCTTCCAAATGGAGTTAGAAAAGTTGTAAAAAGCTGTGATTTTGGAGATAGCTTTATCTGCCAAAATCCATACTTCGCGTCTAACTTGGTGAAGTACTTTGCACCTTCCAATTGCGCCAGTGAATGGTCAGCAACTGGCATCGGGTGTATACCTCGTTGAATGGCTAAGTTGAGTTTCGCGAGGTCAACGCAAGGACGAATATCACCGTCGGGTTTGTTAACGATTACCATCGGAGCGCACCAATCTGTTGGCTCACCTACACGTCTGATTACACCCAACTGAAGCATTTCATCAAGTTTTGCCTTGAGCTTTTCCTTTAATGGAATCGGGACTCGTCGATCTGTTGCAATTGCATAAGGTTTCGCGTTTGGTTGCAATTTGATTTCGTAATCCTCCTTAAGACAACCGAGTTGTTAAATAATTTTGGATATTCCGTCTCGATATTTACCAACGATTTTTGAATTGTTTCGACGCTCGGATTATCAAAGGTATTAATTCGTTGCATAGTTTTCAAATTTTGGAAAGATTTTAAACTCAAAAGTGGTGATTTTAAATTGTTCACAATGAAAAGTTCAGGTTTACAGAATATGTTTCTATATTTAAGCACGCAGTTCATTATTCCCGTAATGTCGAGACGTTCACCAAAAGGGCCATATAATTTTTTATTCGATTTATTAATTTTCGCGTCAGAGAAATTTATTTTAAATTGTTTAAGTGGTAAGATATCTACCGGAGCTCCCGTATGTAGCATAAAATTTAATTTGCTTTTCGTTGACCGTTACTTTAGCGGTCCACCGTTCATCGTTATTGTTTTCGTCTTTCATCGTGCCTATGAGGAGTGTCTCGTCTTCTTCTTCGACATGAAATATCTTGTTGTTGTTGATTTTTATTTTCTTTTGACAAGCCTTACTAAAGTGGTTCCACTTCTTACAGAAACGGCATTGTTTGCCTCTAGCGGGACAGTTATGTTTGTTGTGCCGATCTTTCGCACCGCACCATGGGCTTTGACATTCTCTAGTCTTTGCAGTCTCTCGTACGCTTCGTCTGAAGTTGTGTGAAGGTGATGATGATGACGTCTTTGGTTTATGAGAACGCAAACTATTAACGGTTGTTGCATTTGCAATAAAAGGTGTTGTTGCCAAATCTACTTGCTGCCGTCTCACTGCCTCGTGTTGCCTTACCGTTTGTACCGCTTTTTTAAGCGTTAGGTCTGCTTCTAGTTGCAACCTTTCTGACAACCTTCTGTCTCGTACACCTACCACCAACCGATCCCGTATCATCTCTTCACGCAAGCTTGAGTATGAACAGTTCTCAGAAAGCAAACACAATGATGTTATAAAGTCCTCAATGCTTTCTCCGTCTAATTGGCATCGAGAATTGAACTTTGCCCGCTCGTAAATCACGTTGTGTTTCAACACGAAAAAATTCTCGAATTTACTTATGATGGAATTGTATTTCTTTTGGTCGGGAGGAGAATGATTGAATGACAGAAATATATCATCTGCCTGATCACCCATTAGGTAGACTAAGGTGTTAACCTGCTCCTCTTCATTTCTTTTGTTTAGCCCGGAAGCAATTCTAAAACGATCAAACCGCCGTTTCCAACGTGGCCAATCCGAAGGGTTAAATGTAAAATGTTCCAGCGCTTGAACAGTAAAGTTATTACCCGATAAACCCACCGCCGCAGGCTGTTGTTTCGAATCGTTTACCATTTTATTGATTTAAATATTCAGCGGACGACAAAATTTTTCTTTTCTCTACTTTCCGACACCGCTGCTACCATGTAGTGTTCGCACGTTAATTAAAAGACGACCGATCTTAATGAGTTCAGTTTATTGCCTGCCCTCTTACTTAACACTATGTGTTACATTACGAATAATGTGTATGTATATAATATGGGATAGAGTGGGACAGAACTTTAATCAACAATGTCTTGAGCAACCCAGCACATGAGAAAACAGGCGTTCCCCAAGGCTCAAAACGTGGATCAACTTTGTTCCTGCTATACACAAATAATCTAAATACATGTGGACTGACGGGATATCACAAATTTTATGCTGATGACACAGTTCTCTACTCGTACTTTATTCAGGACAAGAAAAAGCTGCCATTGAGAACACTATCAACGCGAATCTAGGAAAATTCTATCAGTGGTTAATTGAAATCGAAAGTATTGAATATTGCAAAGACAAAATATATTATTTTTAAGCAAAAGAACAGAGGAGACATATAGATGTCGATCTAAATATTAACGGCAAAAAAATGCATATCATATATCATAGATCATCTTATGACTTGGTTGCCACACATAAATATAGTAGGTTAAAGAGGCAATTATCCCCAATAATAGGCTTGTTAAGAAGATATGAAACTTTTTCTAAATCCTTTTGTGCTGACGAAATTACATTATGAAGTACTAATTTGGAATCAATCGGCAAAGCAACATCTTAATAGTATATCCAGGCCACTGACCAAAGCATATAAAAATATTCTGAAGCTGCCAATGCTTACTTAAGCTAGTTTGGTTTACCAATTAACCAAATCATTAGCATTTAGTCAAATCATTAGAGAAAGCTAAGTTTATCTTCAAAAATTCAAAAACTAATGGATCGGAGCGAACACCATTAATTAAGGTATCAAAGATCAACCCATATAATGCGAGGAATGCAGATCAATTCGTAATAACTGTTGCAACGAGTCGTCAAAAGAACGATGCCACGAATTATGTTCTGCGTATATAGATAACAATCTGCCAGAAATGGTTAAGAAAGCAAACTCATTTTGGTATTCAAGAAAGGACTTAGAGGTCATTTAATGAACAATGATTGAAGCGTGGACCTGAAGATCTGCTTTTAAAGCTCAGTATCTTAGGGCATTTTTGACCCTATCGGCGAGATACTAAGAGACAGTTCTTCTTTTTCGTAGCACTACAGCCCCTCTCTGACAGTTGCTTCCTGCAAATAGCGCCTCCAACTGTCTCGGTGCATTGACCGCGTCCTCCAACTTTCAAATCCGAGAAGCGATGAACTCTTATCGTCGACCGAGTCGGATCAGCGTTTCCTCGGTTTTCCCACTGGTCTCCGACCTTCAGTTCTCCCAACAAATACCTTCTTGGGTATCCGTTGTTCATCCATACAATTCATGTGTCCAGCCCATTGCAGCTTCAGCAGTCTTACAATCCTTTAGACCTCCGGTTCGTCAAAAATTTCATACAGCTCATGATTGTATCGAATTCGCTATTGGTCCCTGTCTAGCTTCACTCCGATTATTCACCTCAGGACCCGTCGCTCTGAGGCGTTCAATATATTTGCGGATGCTTGGGTTAGGGTCCATGTTTTACATCCATAACATAATATAGGTCTTATCATAGATTTGTATACTTGGAACTTTGTTTTCTTGTGCATGCGAGTTGTATTCTTCCGCGTATTTCGTCTCTTTCATTACCGGTTCTCGTTATTTTGGCGCCTAGATATACAAATTTGCCCAGGTTTTCGATATTATATTCGCCAAGTGTGATATTTTGGGCATTTGAGATATTTTTCTTCGACTGCTTCATGAGCTTTATTTTATACTCATTGATTTGTAGCCCTACTAGTTTTGCTTTGCTGTCGAGTTTCAGGAAGAGTTCTTAGGCAGTTGTTAATGCCCGTGAGAAAAGGTTGATGTTGTCCTCATAGGCAGTTACATAACGTTTTTTTTTATCTCTGAGAACTGATCATGAATTTGGACTAGATATTCATGAAAGGATTAATTCACATTATTTTGTGTGCCGCCTTATACCAATAAATTAAAAATTGTCTGGTTGGTACACTTGACAAAGTGACGAGATATGAATGCAGATCACACGAGCGCTGTGCGACGAAGAAAGAGTGACGGAGATAGCGGTTGGGAATGGAGAAATTAAGAAAATCCCCATTGGCAGCACCAGCCACAAAGGTACATTTCTCATACGTAGCGTCAGGTTTCGAAAAAGAGTTTGGCTTGCCTACTACTAGACTTCTTGCTGCAATTTCCATATTACCACATGAGTATTTATTAACATAAAAATAATCTGCCGACGCTCCTATTTAGAAACCCTTAATAGATGCGCAAATATTTTGCTAATGAAATTGAGTGGCACACTTATCGATCACATATTAAAAACCGGCGGATAATAAATTGTAATAAACATATAAACACAGGTTTTGCTCTTCTCACATTTGCTGTTTATATTACATATTTTACACTGGTTACCACACAAAAGTGATAACTTGTCGGCTTAAATAGCTCAAATAGTTAATTTCAAAAGATTTCCATAAAAGTTCAAGCAGCACTTACGTTGCCATTAATATATACATTTTCCTGGGAGAAATGCACGAAAAATTATTTTAGAGATTTCATCATCGAAGTACTCATCAGATAATTACTCTGTTTTCGATGGATTAGCATGATCTCAATTTAGAAGTTAAGTGATTGTCATAACTATTCTAATTTTTATTTTAGTACATTACCTTTGATTTTTGCATTTGCTAGTTATATCGAATATAAATATTACCATCACTTGAGAGAAATATCTAGCACTTATAAGGCGACAGGTTATTAGCTGGATTAACTAAGCCACCAAAGCTAATGCACGAATTATGTGAAAAGAATTTTATGTGAAGATGGAAAAACTTTTATAACTTTTCATTTTACTGGGAAAATGCATGAAAAATTATTTATGAGATTTCACCATGGAAGTACTCATCAGACTTCAACTATGCCTTCGAAAGATAAGCGCTAGATGATCTCTTTGAGGCATGCCCCATTCAATTACTTTAGCGTTGAAGTCTCCCCCACCGAGCGCGTTGCCGTCTGCGTTTGAGACAGCGCCCTCCAAAGCATTGAGCTTGGCTTGGAAAGATGATATCGATTCGTTCAGCGTTAGGTACACACTAAAGAAGGTCGTCCCTGAGCACCGAATCCACATGAAACAAGCTCTCCGCCTGGAAACCACTATTTTTAACCCAGATGGCGTCAGTACTAGTTTTATCAGGATACTATGATGCCGAACTTCTATCATGGTGTCGACTTTCAAACTGCAAACTGCTCAAGCAGTTGATCTGCGGTGTAGACTTAGCTGCCGAATTTGAGTCATCACAATTCTGATTTTATCATGACTTCCTGGAAAACTCGGCGTTTTTCTGATCCCAAGACGTGCCCAAGATCCGGTCTTGGATCAGCATCCTTGCTAAGAATGCAGCGTGCCGCCATTGTACACTTATTCCTGTATGTCCCATTTCACCGCATTTGTAACATAGGGAACTCCTATCGGGTTTTTGCATATTTATGCGGTGTGATCAAAGCCAAGGCATTAGAAACATTGAAGAAGCGCTGCTCTTTACCATATCCTGCAGACAACCCAGCCTTTTCCTACTTTGCCCTTATTCAGAAATTGTTCGGCGTCCCTTTCGATCAAAGCAATGATGGCCATGTATTGTCCCCTTTGGTTTTCTGGTGACAAGCTCGCTTTGAATCTGCCCACGCTTGGGAACTCCTTTTGATGGCGTCTTCTACCTCGGCCAGATGCGTGACGCAGTCAATGTCTCTTATTTTGATCGTTGCCATCGGCTATCTGCACGTGCCCTTTAAACTCAGCCCTAAGCGCTTCTTTAGCCTGCCACTCTTCTTCGGCCTTCTGGCTCTCTTCGGCCTTTAACCAGCTCCTCCGATAATGCCCTATGCTGTCTAGGAGCTCTTCTATTTCAATGGGCCCAATCTTTTCTCCTTTGTTGATATTTGGGAAGTCGCGTGAAGATTGCATTCTCTTTAGAACTTTTCCCGCTTTTAAATTAGCATTTCTCATTCATGTTGCTGGGCGGCAATTGTACTTTGCGATCCCGTCTTGGGAGAAGTTATCGGCTTCCATTTCCGTGTACATTTCTTCGGCCACATTTTCGACGGTTGCAAAGCAGTCACACAACGGTGCTTTATTTGTGTGGTCACTCCTGTCTTTTCATGCCCTTATCTCTTCATGGACTTCAAGATTGCTTGTTACTATTGCGGGATCTATGACACTTGCTTCGGTCGCTTGGGTAGCGATTGCAGCAGTGACTATCGAATTCTCGATGTTATTTATGTTTTCCTCCATTGCTCGAAAATTCGGCGCGTCTTGCGGAATTCCCCGCTTTTTCGTTTTAGGATGCTCTGGCGTTCGCATCATTTTTTTGCTGCGCCCGAACGTGACAGGAATCTCAATCTGGACAGGATTGTCTGTTAATCTCAGTTTTTTGTTCGCCTTCGCTGTCATTGTATTCATCGTCATTTTTGCCATAGTTAGTACCGCTCCCGATGTGCAGTTAATATCGTGACTGCAAGGGCTGGTTGCGTTTTTATTGTTGTTATTTTTGCTTTTTTTTAATTGTTTTTGATTTTTTTAGGGTTTTTGTTGCTCCAGTTTTATTGGGTCCCACCTTGGATCCGTTATCTCCGTTGGTGTGTACAGTAGACTTTTTTGGTTATCTTTGCAGAGCCTGAATTAATTACTATGGAACAATATATGCGCTGTTAACTATGGAAACATACGGCTATAGAACAATCTGCACTTTTTCCTGACTCAGACACAACATGTTTGCCAGGAAGGGCATGAAAGTTTCAGTAATGAAAGGTTTCATGAACATCTTTGAGAATTGGTTCAACTAATGGTGTCAGTAATTGTTAAACGAAATAGTGGCTGTTTTAAATGAGAATATTGAATACGTTTGAGATGTTTCGGAGGAAGTGTAAACAGAGTTGAGTGAATTTTGATTTCTGAGGTATTTGTTGCCCTTGGACTCAAAAATCCAATGTCCAATGAGAGCGGACAGAAATATTGTTCTTGCATTTTGCCTTCCACTGGACTCCTAATACAAAAAATGACTTATTTTTCATATTCTGAAAGTGCTAAGACCTTTTATTTCGACTACATTTAATGAAAAAAATTGTTAAGGGCCACTCCGTTAAAAAAATTTGATATATTTGATAGGATCTAAGCTTTTGGCAGACCACCACTTCTGACCTTTTCACAAAATTTGAGCTTTGCAACTTCTATGATTTTGGGAAAAAATTCTTGTGACGCACGGATAGACGTACAGATAGACAGACGGAGAGACGTATGGACAGGATCCAACACAACAATATTTTTCGCATCCACGAATTTTAGGGTCAAAGAAGTATCGACTGGAGTCGAGAAAGGAGGTAAAATTGCTGATTCAGAGGACAAATAAGGCCCCAAGAAAACAGACAGACTT
Organism: Odontomyia ornata; assembly: GCA_963969285.1. NCBI lineage: Eukaryota > Metazoa > Arthropoda > Insecta > Diptera > Stratiomyidae > Odontomyia > Odontomyia ornata. Next base: position 298,570,557 of record OZ017741.1, read on the forward strand.
AGAGGGACTTCGTCGTTACCGACAATATTTATGGCCCAAAATAAGAGTAGGGTATCCAGGTGGAAGTGGTGCCCCATCGCACCCTCCCAACCGGATCAAGATCCAAACGTAGACGTGACCATGTATTTCCCATTTGAGTGAAAAACTCAAAGAAAAGTTCTTTGTATGACTCTTTCCCTCAAATGAGGAATACAAACGTAACCGATTTATGCCATAGCGTTATGCAATAAAATCACATAACCCTATATCATAAAAGGGCACGAGAGCGGAAGGCCACTCTACCCGGCAAGAGCCTCTGTTAAGCAAAAATAAAGGAAAGAGCGCGCCCGATAGGTGGCCAATTTTAGCGGAGGAGCCTGCCATCGATGCGGGTCCTATACCCGGTTAGGTTGAGTGAAAGGGAAAGTCCGAGTTTTCAAGTTTTAACAATCCATTTATTTTAAAATCCTTCAATTTGTGCGGATAATTTTTAGTATTCTAAAACTTTTTTCTTGGAAGATACCAGATTGATGTTATTTTACCGCAATTATTCATTACGTTATATTGTTGTTTATTATTACTAAAAGTACTTTAAACCTTAAGTAATTTATAAGTGAAATTATTCGAATTATTCTAGCTTCAATGAAAAAGAAGCTTATGCAAATGCTAATAGACGTAATGTTAAATATTAATGAGAAGAACTAAGTCTTTCGAGTATTTACCAAATCTGGTTGCCTCAAATCATGCAGAGTTAAGAGTTAAAATGATAACTCAAATTTCTAACCAATCATTTTCAAAATAAAATCTCATTTTTGATAGTCTTTATACTTTACGCATGGTTTCTATGAAACATGCATTAAAAGCTAAATTTTGATCCGTCTGTAACCCTATGTTGTTATCTTCATCATTCATTTCACATAATGTAAACATGGCAATTGAAAATAGTGTTTTTCATCAATATGATTGCTCACCTTCAATTTATTTGTACATATATTATCAGACGGGGCCAGAGCTGGCAATTCTTGTAAGAGCCGTTATCACATGTAAGAGACTTCCGCCTGCTGGTACTGGAGTTCTTCTGGCGCCGAGCGTACTCTACGCTCGATATAACTGTCCAGGTTGAGTGCCGTGCACTGCCATACGTCGCAAATAGCCAGGTGGTTGTATTTATAGCGGCAATTCGAACTCAGAGACGATGACCGTAATCTTCAGTGGTACTAACTTTACGATGACCACTTATCTGTGGTTAGGTTGGATGCATCGGTGAAATTTCTCGAGGAGTTCCCGAGTTTGAAGTAATACAGATAACGAGTCTTTCGCGGAAATCAACATGTGCATCGATCAAATTAGTACCGTGTTGAGGTTGACCAGAGAGGAAACACCACACAAAATCAATTCAGCTGTTCGGAAACCGCTCGCCCACTCCGCTACTTGTTTTGCAACAAATAAGATCCAACTCCTTTCTGCTCCTCAGCACTAATTTTCCGTAATACCAATCTTCCGACATTTCCCAAAATCAAGTTTTGGATTTATCCATGCAACGACAGAGAAATCTTGAACTGGGTGCTGGCGCACTAACTCGGAAGGATTCCATCCCGAGCAACCTTATCTTTTTACGCACTCGAAGGATTCCGCTCTAGCCGAGAATCACTCCCGCAATGCGCAAATCCCAGAACTTTTCGGCGACACCCGTTTTGCTTATCGTCACCAAATCGCGAATGTAGCACAGAAGTCTACTCGCCACAATTCACAAATAAACGAGAAATTGCACTTATTCGACAGCTCACCCAGTTACACTTTCTTCGCTCGCGAAGAATCTTCTTGCTGCACCCCCAACCTTCGCTAACGCAAGAACAACACGGAAAACACAACAAATCCGCAAAATGTGGGCCACGGAAAATTCACAGTTCACACATGCAATTAATGACAAGATTCCAGTAAAGTGTTAAATAGAAATTGTTGACCTGAGCCGCTGCTGCGGCCTGAAGACATCACCACACGACCTCTACATCCACAAACGTCACACACGAGCGACAAAATCGAACTCCCTTTCTAATATTATTTCATTCCCTGTTTTCAGGGCCCGGATGAGTCTCATTCGAATCAAAGTCCTATTTGGTTTTTATATCAAATATCAAAGTGCCACTGTCTTAAAATTTCACTGATAAACTTCAATTTGTTCGAGGCAGAACAACTATCGAACCGAACACTTGTTTTCTGCAATCGTTCACCGGGATGATTATTTTAGTTCGAAATGAGGAAATCCTGGATTTGTTTAATGTAATCAGGCCATGTTCGCCACTCAAACCCATCCGCCCTGCTTGCGGTTTATCCTGATATCCCCTGGACTTTCTGATCCGTCAAAAACTTTTCTTTCTCTTGCCGTCCCAAACGGCACCTCGAATGCTGCTGCTCGCTCAGCCGAGTTAGATTTTATTCGGCAATGCAATACACGGACGGGATGCACTAAATCAGGTTTCCTATGTCCAAACTTTTAATATGCAGATTTGAACTTGTAAAGATTTATAAAATCATTTTACAAAACCTTACTAAAATCGCGTTCTGTCTGTCCGTCCGTGTGTCGCACCACTTTTTCTCGCAAATTACATAAGCTAGAAACATAAGGTTTTGTAGGTAGATGCAAAGTGACGCCCTCTTCAAAGTTTTGCCACAAAAAAATTGTATAAGGTGCTTAAGGGGGGTGTCACCATAAAAAAAAATTCATCGCATGTAGACAATATGGGTATCAAATGAAAGGTCTTGATGAGAACTTTTCAAAACAGGTCTTAAAATGACAAGTTTTCCCTCGAGGAGTGCAGAAGAAGGGGAAATGTACGAAAGTTTTGTGTCCCCTCTCGCGATTGGACACCTTTGACCCCAAAACTCTGAAAAAAAAAATGGTGAGACTTAAGGAGTACAAGGGCAACAAATATCTCAGATGTCGTAATTCGATCAACTTTGTTAAAAATAGTACATTTTATAAATTTTACATTCTGGCATATAAAATCAAGGTGGGACGCTTAAATTTCCCAAAAGCTATAATTTAAGTTTTTTGATAGCAATTGTATGTAGTCTGAAAGTTTCACAATGATTGAACAATAAACAGCTAAGTTACAGCCGATTGAATATTTAACAATTACAACATTAACACGTGATATTAAGGAGAAAGACGTTTGCAACGGACCTAGACACTACAAATATGTAGGAATTTTGATAAAATTTTTAGAAATGGTTTGTAATATTGAAGTATTATCATGACTAACTAAGCGACGGCGTTAAAACACTTTCAACAAAATGGCGGCGAATTTAAAAAAATAAAAACCATAATAATTTTTCGAACTCAATTTATGGAATCTGTATATTAGTGAAGTTTTGATATGCAGAATATATTGTTAATTTACGAATCGTTTTACAAAACCTTTCTGGCAGGAGCACTCTCCTGCTACTTCAACTTGTTTTTTTTTTAATTCAGAAAGATGATAAAGATTTGAAATAATAATAAAAAGTTAAATATCATAGAGAATATAATTAAAGGGAAAGGTTTAAATTTAATATAGAGGAAAATTGATATAAAATTACAATCAGCAATAATAATAAGAAAAAAACTATGAATGGAAGTAATAAAATCTTTTATTCTAAATCTGCAATTAAAATTTCGGATAAGGGTTAGGAAGGTTTTCGAGTAGTTTGCTTGTGTGACTGATCGATACACCATACCCACCATATTACCTGATGCACAACGACGACTTGCGCATTATATCATCACACGAATGCTTTCATACCATCATCCTACTTTGTATTAACATCTCCAATGCGAAAAATATTTATCATTTTGAAGGTTCATATATAATGAAACTCGCGTGGTGGTTTGTCAAAGACTAAATTTATTGTCATATGATACAGGCAGATAGGTACATATAGTTCGTCATGGATGCCGCTAGTAGTATTTAAAATACATTATTTTGATATTAATCCTAACATCTACACTTATAAAAATAATCTAAACGTTGGTACATATGTATCTTATCAGAACTAATAGAAGCAAATCATCAAATATATAGTAATCCATCAAACAATGTTTTAAATACCTAACCTCTGTACAAAATCGTTATGTTTTACCCTACTTAATCCATTTGTCAGCAAGTCTGCCGGCATTTCAGATGTTGGCAGGTAAACCATCTTAATGAGATTGTTAGCTACCGCTTCTCTAACAAAGTGATGGCGCACATCTATGTGCTTGGTTCTTTGATGACCAATGGGTTTCCTGATAACTTCTGAACACCTTGGTTACAATTATACATTATAATTACATAATCACAACTGCCTACAATTTCACAAAACAAGCTTCTTAAATAAATAATTACAGGCTTCCGCTATCGCCATATATTCAGTCTCAGTACTTGACAAAGCTATAGGGCGTTGTTTTTTTACGTTCATATAAAATAACGGTTTCTGACAGTTTAAAGTAGAAACCTGTGTAAGATTTCCTGTTTAAAGTATTCGAGGCCCAATCTGCATCAACAATACCTTCCAATTTACAATTATCTTTTCTAAACATTAGCCCATACGATTTAGTTTTACATAAGTATCTTAGGATGCATTTTGCTTGCTTCCAATGGGCTTTTTCAGACGCAGCGTTAAAAGTCAGCGTTAAACAGGTTATATGGGCAAGAAGAGTGAGGGGCATTGAGGGGACCTGACGGTAAAAACAAGCCAACATTTTTTAGGGTGAACGAACGTAACGCACATACACAAACGCATTTTGTTGATCATTTGGTGGGGGAAATTTTATACAAACGCCGGTAATCATTCCGAATTGAACATTCGGTGAAGAAGGTAGTCGTCATGAAACGATTGCCTTTTTAGGGTTTTGTACTAAAATACAAAACCCTATTGCAATCACGACCTGTGTCCGTCTGTCCATCCGTCCGTCCGTCCGTCCGTCCGTCTGTATGTCACAGCGCTTTTTCTCCGAAACTATAGAGGCTACAGCCATGAAACTTTGTGAAAAGGTCAGAAGTGGTGACTTCTTGAAAGTTCAAGGGTGGAAAAATTTTTCAAAGGGGTTTAAGGGGGGTCTCCCCGTATAGGGAGGTGACCCCTCAAAAAAAAATTTTCACCATTGGTAGTCGAGTAGGGTGTCATTGGAAAGGTCTCAATGAGATCTTTTCAAAACAAGTCTTAAAATTGCCTCCTGAGTACCGAGGGGGGCAGGGGAAGGGGAAATGTACGAACTTTTCGCGTACCCCCCCCTCGCGATTGGAAACCTTCCATCTGAAAAATCTGAAAAAAATCATGAATGTAGACCTTAATAAGTACAACAACAACAAATAAATTAGAAGTCAAAATTCACTCAACTTTAATAGTAATAGTATGATTTATCAATTTTATGTTTTCTTGAATAAAATCCAAACGGTACCCTTAAATTCAATAAAATGACTTTGACAGATGACTTTCTATACGATTGATCTTTCTTGAAAGTTTCATGAAGATCGAATAGTATTTAATGAAGTTATAGCGATTTGAATTTTCCTGTATTACTATGGAACAATATGCCCTGTATTACTATGGAAACATATGGCTATGGAGCCATATGCGCTATTTATTGATTTAGACACTACAGCTTTGCTAGGATTTGCATGAAAATTTCAGGAATGAGAGGTATCATGAAAATGAGTACATACAATTGAAACAAGTCGAAGAGGCAGGAGAGAGCTCCTAGCAAAAGGGCTTTGTAACCATTCTAGGATTCGAAAAAAATAGGCCATGAATCGATGATTACAGTACAGAGGAGTGAGCCCTGAAAAAAATTTCATGAAAGGTAGCCGATATGAATATCAACTGAAAGTTCTCTATGAGAGCTTTTCAAAACAGTTCTTAAACTGACAGTTTTTGCTTCAGTGGGGGCACAGGGGGGGAAATACATGAACAATGTGTTTCTAAAAAATCTGGAAAAATTATCAAGGGAGATATCTATTGGTATAAGTAAATACCTCAGAAGTCACAATTCTTTCAACTTTGTTAATGATAGTATGATCCTCGAATTTCACATTTTCTTCAATGAAATCGTCTTTGACATGTTTCTTGATTTTATTCGTTGCTGGTTACTGCATTTTGTAAGTTGAGTACAAAACCCTTCTGACATGAGCATAGGTCTGTCTACCCAACTTGTTGTCTTTGTATTTTGGAAACATGCACCATTACCTTACTGCTAAAAATTCTGACGTGGCTTAGGTCTGGTTTTTCACCTGTCCACCTCTCAAAACGTGTCATCATACCTTAACTGGCAGCTGGCGTTCCATTCTTTAAATATACTGCAGTATTAATTGCTACAGCCCAAAAACTTTTGTTAAGGTTTGCTTCATGCAAAAAGCATCTTGCCCGTTCAACTACAGTTCTGTTAAACCTTTTGGATAGCCCATTCTGCTCCGGAGTGTGAGGATTGGTCTTCTGATGGACAATACCAATTTGTTTTAAGCAACTCTCCATCTCGCGCGAACAGAATTCACCTCCATTGTCGGTCCTGAATATTCTTGTCTTGTTTCCGGTTTGATTCTCCACTAAGCCTCAAAATTCTTTGAAATGCTGGAACACCTGGTTCCTTTCCTTCAAGAAGTAAGCAAAGGTCATTCTGCTGGCATCATCCACAAACAGGAGAAAATACTTTGCCTGACCAATTGACTTAGTCTCCATCGGCCCGCATAAATCTGAGTGTACTACATCCAGTAGTTTTTCATGTCTATGATTAGCCGATGGGAAAGGGAAACGTGTCTGTTTTCTCTCACAGTACACTTCACAATTTTGTATTATATGTCAGCTTTCTTGTCAAAAGAAACTCCTACTATAGCACCTTCTTTCATTTTCTGCAAGGACTTACAATTTATATGTCCTAACCTTTTAAGCCATGTTGACATCGCCGATAATGAATTCTCGATTTTTTTTTGTGTTTGACTTATACACTCTATTTATCAAATTTGCTGTACCAATGAGCTCATTCACTTGTTTGTATATCAAACAGACATTCTTTTTGAACACTACTCTATTGCCATTACCTATAAGTTGGCTTACGGACAATAAGTTTGTCGTGAGATTAAGTATGTACAATACATTCTTCACAATCACATCATACTGAGAACTGTTTACGCATGTCGTTATTTGTGTTACACCAACACTAACTACAGGCACCGTCGTTTGCTTTGCCACTACGATTACTTTGTTTTCGTGCACTGGTCGGAGTTGGAATAAACAATTTTGATCATGTGTGCGCTTGCGCCTGAATCAACATACCAGTCTTCTGTGCTATAACAGCCGTTGAAAAATACCACACTAAAAACATTCAATTGTTTATTTGCTTTTAATTCAGGACACTTTTTTTGTAATGGCAGATTTTCTTGCAATTATAACACTTTATTTGCTTACTGCTGGCTGACATATAATTTGACGTTGACATTTGTTTGCGGTTCGTGTTGCCACTTTTTGGCCGCTGTTGTTTTGTCCAAAATGTAGAGTCCGTACCGGTAGTGTCAACCTCCGAACACATATCAAGTAACTTTGTTTTTATGACGTCAGCGGTAATGGCAATTCTAGAATGTTCTATCGCCATCATCATCGGTGAATTCTTATCTGGGAGCCCAGGCAAAAGTAATGATCCAATCAACTTGTCTGTGATTTCGAAACCTGTCCCCTTAAATTTATGTGCTGACTCGACCATTTGAGATACATAGGATGTCATGGATTCACAGTTATCGAGACGTATTGAAATCAATGTTCAAAGCAAACTTCTTTTTCGTTGATATCCCGTGTCATCAAATAACTGTTTCAATTTATTCCGCACACCGTCCACTGTTGTCTCCCTCTTGAAATGCACATATAACGAACAGTCAATAGTCATTACGAGTTTAGCTTTGGCTTTCTTCATCTCAGTTTCACTGATAGTCGCCAGCACATTTTCAATGTCAATACCCTCAAGTAACAAAAAATTGCTTGTTGGGAACGGCCAATGATCATAATTTTCGCGTCCTTTGAGTTTTAGCACATTTACTTAGTACCGCGACGTCGACATTATCACTTCCGCACAATAAAAATACTTGATATTTCGTTAAAATGGGACTGGGCCCATAATTTAATTAAACTCGCGTGGTGGTTTGTCAAAGACTAAATTTATTGCCATATGATACAGGCAAGGAGGTACACATAGTTCGTCATATATGCCGCTAGGAGTATTTAAAATGCATTATTTTGATATTAATCCTAACAATATACATACATAAAGTATTACTCCAATTGAGCTCAACATTTTCTTTTTGTAAATAAAATAAATGGGTTATATGTAAGACTATTGAGAGAGTATGAAAAATGAAATGAGAATAGATTGAAGTTTTATTATTATTCGGCTCAGAGACCAAACGTTTGCCCTGCACACACAAGGTGTTCGAAGACTGAATTGGGGAAAATAGTTTTGTCCATGAAGGCGAAAAAGTCTCCAGAGCCAGATGAGATTCTAGCTGAGGTACTTTAGATGGTCTATCACTAATGCCCTGACTTGTTGTTCAGTACGTTCAACGTTTGCCTGCGTGAAGGAATATTCCCAGAGTACTGAAAAGTAGCAAAGCTCATGCTGACCAGCAAACTGAAGGGGAACATTGAGTCGCCGTCTGCATATCACCCGGTGTATATGCAAGATACGGTCGGGAAGGTTCTCAAAAAACTCATCAGGCGAAGACTAGATGATGCGATTCATGCTGCTGGAGACCTATCTCCATGTCATTTTAGAGTAAGTCTTTCTACCATTGACGCTATCAGAGAAGTGTTGAGTGTGACCCAGCGTGCAGGAGCACATAGCAGTTCCGACCAATGGATTGTTTTGCTGGTCAATCTTGACGTCAGAAGTGCTTTCAATACCACTAGATGGGCGGATATCCTAGCTGCATTGGAAAATCTTTTCCGATTACCAAAATGCCTGATGAGGATCTTGAGGGACTATCTGAAGGTATCGCTCATGACTTCATCCCTTACCGTGACTTGTGGAACACTCATATGATGGGCTCCTGAGGCTAGATCTGCCAGATCAGGCACGCCGATGATGTTACGACGTTAGTCGTTGGATGCGCGGTCAAACATGCAAGCATAGGCTTGGTATATTAATAAGCCAAATGAGGGGTTTGAGCTTCTGCCTTGTCCTGGAAAAACAGAAGTCGTCACCTTGGTAAACAAAAAAACTTTCCACAGTCAGAACTATCAATATGGGGGAAATGCTGGTAGACTCAAAACTAGTAGTGAAATACTTGGACATATTGATAGACTCAAAAGTGAGCTTTCCTGAGAGAATCAAGACAACAGTTGACAAAGCGGTAGGGAAAAGCAATGGTACTTCCACGTTTAGTGGCGAATATACGGGGAGCCTCCTCTCCAAGAAGACGACTTTTGATGAGCGCTGTGCCGTCTGCATTACTTTATGGATCGGAAATAAGGATCAGCACCCTCAGCAAGGAGCTACACCAGCATAGACAAAAGACACGCTATAAAATGCACATGCGAATGGAACCATGTCCAGATCGGCATTGTTAGTGGCAGCGAGAGTGATACCTGTAGTCTTTTTTGCTAGAGAGGTAAAAATATTTACCTACATAAAAGTCAAGGCAACTGCGAGGTAGTCACAATGGAATGGTTGCAAGTTGCAACAGTCCTGGGAGTGTAACACATAAGGAGGATGAACTGCGCGTCTGACCTCTGAATTAAAGCAGTGACTCAATCAAAGGCCACCTCTTAAACGGGCATGGATGTTGGATGTCTTACCTGCATTAGATTAGTAAGGTACGGTCTCCTGACTATGTGTCTTACGTAAGAGAGGTAGATGATGCCTGCTATACATTTTTTCACTGCAAAAGATAGGACAGGGTATATAGTAATCTCTTCGACGAAAATGGAGCACTCTTTCTGTAGAACGCAATCAGAAAAATTCTTACATCCGTTGACAAATGGAATGGTACATTATGGACGAGCTGTCTTGGAAGATGAAAAAGGCATACTTGAGCTTCAGCACGCATTGAGGGCAGGGGATCCTCTCCTTTCGCGCTAGAAAGAAGATTTCTGGATCCCAAAGCCTGAAGTAATGATATAAACACTTCGAGACTAGGTTTTTAGCTGATAGGGGAAGTCTTTAGTGGGTAGTCTACAATGCCTGGTAGCTCGGGAGTATTCCTCTTAAGGCGGAAACAGCCTTTACTTCCCAACTACCAAAAAATATTATTGTTGTTATTGTTGAAGTATTAGTGAAAATTACAAAACAAGAAAACGAATTTATACGCGAACTAGCGTAAAAAATGATCATATGAACTTAAATTTTCAAAACCGAACCGAATAAGTAGATGATAATTTGAACTCAAAACGAAAAATTGGTGAATAAAAGATATCAAAATGGAATTAATTAAAACGAAAAATGTGACAAGGAAACTCGGGTCGGTAACAGATTACAAATATTGAAGGAGTCAACAGCGGTGATGTCCAAAAATATTAGAATGATTGAACATCCAAAAGTATGCTCCGCAACATAATAAGTTTATCAGTTCAATTGAAAATCAAATAAAAATATATCGTTATTTACAGCATCTATTAGCTGCAACATTAATAGTAATCTCTATAAGTGAATATTTTTAACGTAGCATCCGATTGACATGACGAATTTGCTTCATATGCCTAAGCCCATAATAATGCGGTAATAACTGACTTATCTTTGATAAACCCAAGCCACTTAAAAATTGAATATACAACGAGATAATTACTGTCCATAACTATCATCAATATTTGCCTATCAACTCAATTTGAATTAAATTTTGAAGATATTACCAAATACGAAATCCAAATATTTTTATTTGGTAACGATAACTCCACTAAGTTTCTCACATCAACGTTTGAAAGCTAATGGCAAATGTTAACTACACATATGTATGAATCCTGCTTGAAATAGTTTGAAAAATCTTTGATTGAGATCCATATATGAGCACACAATGCGATTGTCAAGTATTTTTAAAGCTGAAACGCAACAGCGATCGAGATAAACTCTAGTACTCACTGACATTGCAGTAAACTGATATCCCACTTGATGAAAGGCGAAAAGATTTTCAAGATCCAATTTAGGATTGTGAGAAAATCGTCGAAAACTCATACGAAGACTCTCCTAAAAGCCATCGTATTGAATTGAAATCATTCATTTAAGTAGGTATCAAAAGATTAGTCAAGGGTTTTTCGCAAGAGATTTTGCCAAGCTTTTGCACTTTCGAAGGCCCTTTTATTTACGTCGGTTGAATTTTCAATGACTTATATAATGATATAAAATTATTGAAAAAAGTTGTATGAACTAATTTCCAGGACTATAATGTGAAAGGCTTAGTGAATATTTTATGATTGCCATAGATTGAAGAAGTCGTGCCATTTATAAAAGTTGTCATAAATGAAAAAGGAATTGCCCTTTCTAAATCATTTCGACTAATTAGTTATCAAATATTGAATCAAGACACCACTCGGGCTTACTTTTTTTGGGCAAAATAACATCGCTAAATTAAAATTGTCACTCAATCTATTCGTCACTTCTTGTACCCAAAAAAAATCGCGTATTGACCTCCTAATGACTTGCACTTTCATCAAATCAAAATATTATTCCCTGCCATAAATACTCGACAAAAAATATGAGAATGAAATGGCTTTCAATCAAAACGTGATTTAAAACTTATCAATATCGTGAATGACCAATTCGTATCTAATAACAAGGTGAAGAGAGAAAGTAATTATTATAATTATACGTTTGACAAGTTACTGGCTTAAGTCTTTTGTTTGCTAGCGTGTCCGCATTGTTGAGCTTTTCTCCTTTGCAGTGCTTGAGATAGGTTTCTCGGAATTTCTTTGGACTTTTCAGGTATAATAATGGATTTTCAAATGCTTTTATTTTGTGAATAAAAAGTACAGATATTTCGATTTGATTATGATGGATGAGTTGTTTATTTAATTTTGAGTTATTGTTTGCTCTTTTCAATTTCAGTCTTTGTTTAGATCATCCCGACTTCATCCAAATTTGACAAGAAAAAATTTGAAGATATCCGTTGAAGTGTTTTGAAAATCATAATAAATTTTAAAAAGACACAAACAAATAAACGTGTCATGTTTGGTTAGTGTAAATCTTAATTTATTGAATAATTTGTAAATTTGTCACAAAGACAAACATATTGATGATTTTGTATCTTATCTTGTATCTATCTTAGTTAATAAATATTACGATGATCAAAGTGAAAGTTGCTTATTAGCTAGAAATAAAATCTGACTTTTACTGTAGTATATGTGCAATAATTATTATATGATAGCAAAAGGACTTCCACTATGGTTGCCGATGCAGAAAAAATAATGTTGTTCAAGTGAACTAGTTTCAACATTATTCACTACTTCATTACGTATGGGTAGCTACGGTTTTGAATTAAATCAGGCATTTTAAGAAGTATTCTACAAATTCAGGAAATTTAGGTAACTCGGATTCCTGCACCCAATGTGAAGTTGATAATTGTTACTCATTCCAGGAAGCAAATTTGTATTTGATAGAAGAGGCGTTCAACAAACGTTGTCCATTAGCAGGGGCTAAAATTATTCTGCACTTTCCTTCAGAACTCTTTCTACATTTCCGTTATCTCTGCATGATAAAATACCAGTGAACTGTTGTCGGAAATCATTGCAACTCAGTTTAAAAAAATTTGTAATGACTATCATTTATACCATGAAATGGGGCAATGATAATTGCAAAAACTATAAGAATTTATTTGTTTAATTAGGTTAAGATAGAATTCTTTTTGATTATACATAATATAAAAATAATCTCTCGAAATCACTCCCAAGAACTTTTTATGAAATATTCTACTCGTTAGTTCAGAGATAATGGAATATCGGAAGTAATGGAATACTCTGAAGTTATGGAATACTCGCAAAGAAACTTAACGTTTATCAATATCAATTCTATTGCTGCTGTGAGGATTTTTGCATTAATAAAAAAGGTTGTTTATCGGTGGTATGAATAAAAATACCGACTGCCGCCAGACTCTAGGATTAAGGCAGCGGTAATAACGGGATCAAAGAATGATTCAGATGAATGGCGGCATCTAAAGGACAACATTAACGAAGTATTATTCGTTGACCGGGCCATCTCACGTCTCATTGTTTGTGGTTCGCTGTTTCAGGGTCTTTGTACCTTAAGGAATCTATAAAATTCCCGCAATGTAGAAAAATAAGTTCAAAAAGCGATCATCGCAAATGATTTACATTTATTTACTGTCTCCCACACCGAATGTGATGCACATAGGCATCATATCGCAATAAAATTCCAGCGACAGTATCGTGACCGCCTGTTCTAAACTGCATTATCTGCAGTAATAATTGGCAATCATATTTGGTCAATTTAACCTAAGCATAACAATTAGCTAACTTCGAAGGCATATCTCAGTAAGCTCGTGCAAACCTGTCAAAAGGATCACCAAGTTCAATTCATCCATGGAAAATTCATTGCATAAACAACTCCGCCATAGACGGTCCCAAACCCATTTGAGAAAGGAAAAATGAACGCCTTATTTACCCAATCCACAGCTTCCATGATTCCTCATCCCAAGCCCCCAATTAAATGGCAGTAAGTGTTCTCGGGGTCGCACATTGGGTTTACTAGTTCCCCAATAATGGGACATTAAATGCCGAGAAATACTACCAACTGTGAATATATATATACAGCTTTGCTACTGAATCCTACTCACACCTCCTTTGTGGGGCCGTAAGGAGGTGCAGACGAATCTTCCGCGCTTGAAGACGGTATTGAAGTAATACCCATGCTGCCGAAATGGAGGTTCAATGACGGGCTAGCTCACCGTGCCTGGAAAACTCTACAATATTAAAACCTGCAGTTGGGCCACGTAATGGATTGGACTCACGGACCCGACTTCGCAAACGGAAAAAAAGATAATTGTATTAGATCCTCGAATGTCAGATCACTCAATTACCTCGGTGCTGTTGAGGACCTTTTGCAATAGGCCAGTCAATATCAATTAAAAACATTGGAAATCCAAGATATGAAATGGACTGGAAATGGTATTCAAGACATGAAATCGCATACAATATTCAAAAGTGGGAAGCCTACTGGAAAACGGGAATTTGGAGTGGCTTTTATTGTGGATACGGAGTTCAACCCGCATTATATTGATTAAAGGCAGTCAATGAACACCCTAATCGAAGAAAAGGACGAAGGAAACGTTCCAATATCACCTGGAAAAACTAGTCGACACATTGCCGACAAGCGACACAAAAATAATTCTGGGTGATTTCAATGCGGGAAATGACTGGAGGATATAGACTCACGATGAAACAAATGACAACGGCCAGCGCCTGATTGACGTTGCACGTACAAAAGCAGAAATCAAACTTCCGACTTGCTTCCCACATCGACGCATTCATAAAATGTCCTGGGTATCACTGATGACAACACACAAAACCAAATCGACCATGTTCTGAACCAACAACGATAGTTGACCTTCGTACACACCAAGGAGCCAAATGTAACTCAGATCATTACTTGATCAAATTACCTTTCGATGTTGTATATCATATTCAGCAAAGGCCAGCCCGCTTCAAAAATTTGACATCGGAAATCTCCAGACGGCGTCTGTGGTAAAACGTTTCATGGAAACCCTCAACAACCAGCTGGCTCTCATCTTATCAGACGCATCGTTAAAGATAGGCAGCGAGCTCTGGAGGGAGGTGAAAGCGGCTATTAAGACCGTGACAGAACAGACGATCAGACATTAAGCCCAGCGGAAGAAAAATGATTGGTTCGATGATGAGTGCCAGAATGCGTTAGACAAAAAGAATCAGGCGAACAAAGAATACAAAGGTAGGAAAACCAGGACGAAGAGAGAACACTATGAAAATCTCAGACCGCTAGTTGTCTGAGTGGATAATTAGAATTAAGAAAAGAAAATACTATGACGACCAATTGAGAAGTAGACATATCAGTTTAGCGAGCAACAACACAAGACAAGCTCTGTCGTGATGACATCGACAATATCATCGCTGATGAAACCAAGATTATGAAAAGATGGGCATCATATTTTAAGAACCTCATAATCTTCCGCACAGCTCTACAACATCAGGGCTTATAGATGTCTGCGAAGAGCTTCTATTAGCCCTACCAACTCTGGATGAATTTTGTTCCATCATCAAAGCCCTAAAGATTAATAATGCGCCGGTGATGGACGACATTCCAGTGGAGCTCATCAAATATGGTGGCAGTATTGTTTGTACGGCGTATAAAATATTTTAAAAAATCTTAGAAAATAAAGACGGATCATACGCCAACAGCATTACTGGGGAGTATCAAGGTGGTTTTAGAGCAGGTAGACCGACAATAAAGCCAATTGTTCACAGTCAACCAGGTACTTGAAAAATGCTGGGAGTTCAACATAGACGTACACCAGCTTTGCGTGGACTCTAAGCAAGCATACAAAAGTATTCAGCGTAACGTACTGTACCAAATAATGCTTTGCTTTAGCATCCCAGCCAAATTAGTCCATCCTGCTAAAATGACAATGACGTTGACAACCTTCCAAGTCCGCATCAATTAACAACTCACCGAATTTCATACAGCTTATGGTTGAATCGAATTCACCATTGGTCTCCGTCTAGCTTCGCTTGGATTATTCGCCCCAGGACGCGTCTTTCGAAGGCGTTCAATATGTTTGCGGATGAGAGGGTCAGCGTCCATTTTTTACACCCATATCATAGCACAAGTCTTATCACAGATTTGTAGACTTGGAGCTTTGTTTTCCTGTGTATGCAGCTGGTCTTTAAAATCGTCAAAGCTGAGTTTTTTCTTATCGCTGGTGAAATTGTAATGGTCAAGGCAAAGCACAACATCAAAAGGATTCTAATATGGGAGTTGAGCATATACGCAAACTTAAATATGAGTTTAATGAAGTTTTTTCACCCTTATGGATCACAAATAATCAAGTTTAAACTAAAACAAGTGTTCCGATACATTAATTTAATTGACACTTAAAATGTAAAAATTATGTTTTATCCTAAACAATACGTATGCATTTCGGTCTGTATTGCCGACCATCTTAAATGCTAGATGCGAAACTACTAATGAAACAGTTATACATAAGCAGAAAAATTGGCTTGTAACAGTTAATTTTAACATATATAATTCAGTCAAATTAAATGAAATATCAATTCCCGGACTATTTTTTTTTGTGGTAGGGAGGTGAAGGCATTTACGCCCGCCGAGTCTGGCAGTGTGGGACTTGGACTACCCACTAAACACCTCCCCTGTCAATCTGAGAGCCTAGCCTGGAACCGTTTGACACATTACTTCGGGCCAGGTCTCGTTTTCTTACGCCGTGGGGCGCCTGCAAGCTGGGGAGTCCCTTTCCTAGCGGGAGGGGAGAGGGGAAGAGGAAATGCCAGAAGAGCGATCCCTCAGCCCCAGCGCCTCCGGCTGCTGTGAGTCCCTTTTATATTTCAGGACTGCCCGAACATAATGTGCCACCTGGTTCCATTTGTCAACCGATTCGAGCATCACCGCAACTATATTATCCGGGGTGAGCTCTCCCGTCTCCCTGTAGAGTTCCCTTCGCAGCCTGACCCATTTTGTACACGCAAAAAATGTGTGACAGGCATTGTCCTCCTCTCCTGGGCAAAACCGACAATCGGGAGACCGTGAATTACCGATCTTGTGGAGGTAAGAGTGAAAACACCCGTGCCCGCTCAAAAGCTGGGTCAGATAGAAGTCAGTCTCACCATGCCTTCGATTTAGCCACGGTCTCACGTCCGGGATGAGGCGCGCAGTACACCTTCCCTTCGTGCAATTCCTCCAAGACTGCTGCCAACCGTTGAGCGAGCGTTGTCTCTCTTCGCGGACAACCATCTCCCTCGCATCCTCGTTTCGGCGCAGGTAAATAGTGGGGCGCTCTCTAGCAAGGAGGGCGAGAGGTATCACGCCTGCAATCACTCTCACCGCCGAGTTGGAGACTGTTGGATACGAAGATGCAATTCTCAGTGTTCCTCTTCTCTGTACCTGTGCCAATCGTTTTCGGTATACCTCCTTGCTGAGAGCGTCGCCCCATACCTCTGCTCCGTACAGTAGCACTGACCCTACAGCACTCATCAAGAGGCGTCTTCTTGATGGGCTGGGTCCCCCTACGTTGGCCATAAGTCGACTCAGGGCCGATATTCCCGAAGCAGCCTTCTCAGCCGTTGCCCTGATTTGCTCAGAGAAACTCATCTTCGAGTCGATCAGTAGCCCCAGGTACTTACCCGCTGGCTTCGATTCGATTTGTATACCTCCAATACTGATCATCCTTACTCTAGGGATTCTCTTTTTTGTCAAGATGACCACTTCGGTTTTCTCCAGTGCTAAACTGAGCCCGCGAGCAGTCATCCAGTCCCTCACTCGGCGCATTAGCATACCTAGCCTAAGTTGCGCTTGTTCAACGGTGCGTCCAGCGACCAGAGCCGCAACATCATCCGCATAGCCGACCAAGCGCGACTCATCTGGCATCTCAAGTCTCAGTAGCCCGTCGTAAGACACGTTCCTCAAGTCCGGACCAATATTATATACGAGTACAAGTTCTGTTCTGTTATTTCAACATATTATAATTTGTGATAATTGATGCAAATGCGAATAAACTTAACCGTTAATGTATGCGATCTAGTCAAATTAAATAAATGTGAATTTATTGAGCTGTTGTTGATAATCACTAAATTGTCCGTTATATGTATGAATAGAGATTCATATTTGTCGAGGTTTTGCAGATAAGTTACAGATTTTAACTCTTGTAAATTATCAACTAACGGTCCTGTGTATTGTCTTCTTATGTTGTTCAAATCCAATGCGTGTGTCCCGATATGTACGTTTTTATTCTTGATATATCTTTCGTGCTCCTTGAGACAAAATTCTACTGGATGTTTAGTTTGTCCAATATACTTGTACTCCATATGAGTATTACATTCTGTACACTTGACTTGATAGATTCTGCTTTTTTGCTTTGGTGAAAATGGATTTTTCGTAGAGCCAAGAAGTGAGCTAAACTTGCGGGTGATATTATGCACAATCCTACGATTGGCTTTGCTGAATTTATCGTATCCGTTCGTTTCTACCAAGTGTACTGTAATAACTGCCGATCTCTGCGACTGAACTGCGACTTGACGTCGGTCGAGTGGTGTGCACGGCAAATATCCGGGGAGTCAATGAAGATTGTATCTGTTCTGTCAAAGTCACGATAAGAAGAAAAAGTACATTTTTTGATAATTCAATTCAATTTTCGTGTATTTCCTCAGCAGTAAAAGGAAGATTTTCAAAATTTCAATTTGCCTAAGTGCAAGCGTCGTTGATTGCAAGTAATTCGCACGGAGTGATAGTTAGTTGATCGTGTTGAGACGACAGTAAACACGGAAGTCCCCAATTGCTGCTTTGTTGTAGTAGCCAGACGTTTTAATCGAAGCAAAATGTCCTAATCCTGTTCAAGGGACTGCCTGCAAAGTTTGCTGACCTCTGCGGAGCTTGAGCGATAGATAAAGTGAACTCTAGCATCCCAGACAATCAGAAATACTTCCGCGTTCGCTTCTTGTCGCGTAGTGAAGTGACGTGTAAAACGGAATCAGCGGATAAAGGGCGGAGCACCTAACCCCAACTTGAAGTAAGTATGTAAGGTGATTGTGGTGTTTGGGTCTTAATGTAGTTCTTCGCAGCTGGTTGACACTTGACTTTTAGTGGGGATGCAAATGCAGCAATTGCCCTCCAACCGCCCCCAGATCTTACCCGCAAAACATCTAGTTCAACTAGAACTCCGCGTGGCAGCCCAAAATCAGTAGCACGCAGCAAACGCCACGCGGTGCTAACAAGAGCACATCACAATTCAGTTTCTATTTTCTTTGGATCAGAAACCCTTTCAATTCGATTCCGTTGAATGAAAACTTTAGCACAAATTGACTGGAAGGCAGAATTTCTGGAACTTCACTCTGCAGGTAAAAATTTTGTTTTTACGAATCTTGAGCAGAATCTCCATTTCCCTACATTACGAATCTCGATGACTGTGCGCCACTTTGCTCCAGCCCAGTCACTTTATAGAATAGAGTTTTCCAATAAGAGGTGTTATTTTGAATAGATCTTGTGATTTAACTCCTTGCGATTACTTCCTTTGGGGCCACGTGAAAAACAACGTCAACGCCAACAGCCCAGCGTCGATTCAAGACCTCAAAGATGGAATTCGTGAGGCTATCGAGGACGTAGGGCAGCCACTTTTAGATTTGGTTATGGAAATTGATTTATTTACAAAAAGGAAAGCAATGCAGCAAGTACAGACAATTACACACAAATAACATAAATATAAAGGATGTTTCAACCATAATGCACGATGTTAATTGTGAGTCACAGCTTAACGTCGATTTTTTCGCCCAACTTAATTTGACATTTCTTTGTTTCAGTGTTTAACAAATTCAAGCATGCATAGGTACACAATTGAGCAGCGCGTTAAGGTTGCTGAAGCCTTTTACGAAAATCAAAAGGCATTTTGTGCACTTCGTTATTTTTTTGGTCAGCATAATCGGCCAAATGTGTTCTCAATCGGGAGAATTGTGCGCAAATTTCAGCAAACCGGGTCTTTAGGAAATGTAAAATCACCTGTGCATGCTCGTTTAGTTCGTTCTGAGGAAAATATTGCTGTTGTTCGCGATAGTGTGGCAGAAGAGCTATCAACCTCGCCTCGTCGTCGTGCCCAACAATTACAGCTTCTAGCGTGAACTTCAAATACTTTAACATAAATGAGGCAACCAAACTGGCAAACAGTACTCAAGGATGGGACGAGCCAAACTAGAATATGATTTAACGCACGATAAGGTATCGGAAAAAATATAGGAATTTTTTAAGGTCAAGCCATAAATGCGAGAGTTTTTAGAAGTAATTCCAGAACTATGAACGTCGAACTTCAACTCGGAGCCGGAAATGACACCTAAGATCCTTAAATGTGTCCCCGTACTTAGGTACGAATTATTTAATGAAAATTGAAAGCTTACAGGGCAAGGCTTCTTAGAAAATGAAAATAAAGACAGATGGAAGGGGTCGGAAAGACAGCCTTGAAAAGTTACCTGACTAATACGATTAGATAAGTAAGAGGATAACCAGTGGGGTAAATAATTAGAAACGTTAAGAAATTTATGTTTGCTCAACAAAATATTGTGATTTACTGATTGATTAAGAGAAATTCAACTAAAAGGCTTTGACTTGTAAACGGTCTTCCAAGGCTTTTGAAGCAACACATATGAATTCTAACAAGTTCATCAAAGTTGATCGCCCCTTGATAAAATTATGTTGTTCAGGAACTAACAATTCCTCAGCAAGTGAAAAAAGGTGCAAGTAGACGATTTTCTCCAGTAGTTTGGAGAAACAGGGCAATGAGGAGATAGGCTGAGAATTAGCAACGTCTGGGGTGCTAATTTTTTTAAACATAGGAGTAACATAGGATCATTTCTAACAAGAAGGCAAAGAGCCTGAAGATAAATTAGAATTGAAGAGAAAGGAAACGGGGGCACAAATAGAAGTAGCTAAAGACTTCACAAAATGATTAGAAATACCATCAGGAACTGAACCGACAGAGTCATCAAGCTTTAAAATAAGCTTCATAACATCTTCCAGATAGTTAGTAAGAGGTAATGAAGATGGCGTGTATAAGATTAGGAACAAAGGACTTTTGCAGGGAGCAGCATTAAAAATAGAAGAAAACTGAATTCTAAAAAGTTCATAAACCTCGAGAGGTGAAGTTGCTAAGCAGCCATTCAAATAAAAAAGAAGAGGAAGAGGATTTTCTTTCTTCGCTTTCAACACCAGATGACAAAAAGCATTACGTGGCTCGGGGGATCTGTCACTTAAAAAATGTTGGGGTGCTCAATCTTTGGCTTTCAAGGGTCGTCTCACATCAAGAGTTAACCAGGGACAATCGGGAGAGTTCCTGATACTGACAAACGGAGTCGAGAAACAGCAGCGCTTAAGAAGTCATAGAAATTGTTGCAACAAGTATCCGAGTCAAGGCCGCAAAATAAAGAGGACCAATCAACGGAGCGAATTATTTCAGAAAGTTGCTCATGATTAATTTTATAAAAGTTTTAGTAGTCTGTCGACTATGAAGGAAATACTATAAAAGTAAGTGAGTGAGTAAAAAATTTTTTTGAAAGCTTAGCTTTATTTGCGGGGTTTCTGCTAGAGGAGTGAGCTCAGGAAAAGCGTACCAAATGAAAAAGCGAACGGAAGTGCCATCAGTGACATGTAGTAATCTAGGAGCTATGGCTCTAAAAGCAGCGCTGACACAGGCACACAGCACAAACTCAATTTAACAAGGAGTAACCATTCAGTCATCTTCCTCATCGCAACACTCGTTTTTTTTTTCCGCATGAAAAATAAGTGAAAAAATTTCTTTTGTACTTAACACCCGGGAAACAAAATTCTAAAACTGTTTTAATGTGTAGTGATTTTATTTCAATATCTTTTGAATATAATTTAACTAATTGCGGTGTAACGCGGTATGCAAATGCTTAGAACGAAACGGTTAACCCCTTAAATTATATGAACGATAAAATCATTGTATCATTTAAACCCCACAAAATTTGTCAAATTTTACCCATTCCAACCATAATATTAATTAAAAATTGTTTTGTTTGTCGGTAATTAACGCGCGCCTGTCCTATTCTTTCGATTTATTTCCTCCTTAATTACGCCTAATAATTATAAACATAAATTGCTTTCAATTGAAAACTTAATCGAATCTACACAAAAAAATAAACGATTTAGAATTTTAAAAATAACCGAAATGAGTGTGCATTATCACCACCGCATGTTCACACATAGATGGCACTTCTATTTCCACATGGTACGAGCGAGGTTATTGCGTGTGCCTCGAACATGTTTCAGTGAACAGTTTCCCATAAACCGCTCCGTGCACAAGGCGGATACGAGTAAGTGCCAGTGAAGTGTCAGGTGAAGTGATTTGAATGGTTGGCGAGGGAGTCTTATCAGGAAAATCGTTTGTGGCAGAGATAACTTCTACCATCCTGTGGATGCACAGCGAAAGAAAAGAAGAAAAAAAAAAGGAAAAACTTCACATATTGCTACTTTTTCTACGACAGTGCCTGTAAAAAAATGATAGCAGCTGCCAATATCGCCATGAGCCATCAGCATTAGGTCACAAAGTGTTGTGCAACAGGTGGTTGGAAGGCCGAGGTGAAGATCTTCATTGTACGGAGCGGCACATGTTGATTGGGAAACGGCGGGACCGTACTCCCTGTTTCTGGGAAAACACACCGTTTGGATGCAAAAAGGCGCTTGGTGTATTCAAACATAGTTCAACAAAGAGTGATAAATCAACTGAAAAGTTAGATCCAGAAGAATTAGTCAAATCACTCAATCCATATAGTGACCAACGGATTGCATATAAAGAAGCTGATAACTTATCTAGAGAGACTAACAATTCGTGGAATGAAACATTCAAAAGTTTAAACGCTGAGAAAGTCGATAAATTTGTGAATAAAATTGAGACTCCAGACACCGCTGAAACGAAATATTAAACATTAAAAGCAGTAGAATAAGTAGCAGCGAGCATTACCACGTTCGAAGACCATACGGTTGTGATATTCAAGGAAGTCTATATGTATTTACACTTTGATAGCTGAATTTTTATACGATTTTATACACCCTTAGGATCTATTTTATGTCTTAATACTCGTGTGTTAATATTTGATATAAGAACGCGATTCTTCACTACCAAAAATTCCAGGACTTGCTTACCTCCACATCGTCAACGAGCGCTCGTCGTCGAGGGAAAGGTACTGTAAGTAACCTCTTAACATTTTTTATAATTAAATATTTATTGAATTTAAAAAAAAAAAAAGAAAATATCAAATATATATAAAAATTAATATTTATTACACATAGAAAATTATATGACATATATATACAAATTTAATTTATTAAACGATCAAGATGAAAAATGTAATAGGACGACAATCGTCATCCCAATGCATCCGTCTATTTAGATAAAAAAAAAAGAATAATCGTCGTATAAAATCGTTTTTTTAATTTCGTATAAATCCATGTAAAAATTTTTGAAACATAATGTATGTAGGGTGAAAGTGTGGCATCTACAAGAGCTAACCACAATAATTATAATACTACAGGAAATCGGAGTAAAATGAATTTTCTTCTAATGTTAATCTTCTTTTAATATCAATTTCCCTCTTTCAATGATTAAATGCTTTTCAATATGGTGTTGTAAATTGCTGTGCTGATTGCCATAGAAAAACCATACTGTGGAGGTATATCAATTTCATTACATTAACGTTGTTCGAATAAAAACAAAAAATGATGGATTAAACGGAAAATCGGTCTTTCCCTTCCGGTCTTTTCCAATCGGGTATAGGACCCGGTACGGTGGCAGGCTTCCACCCCAAAATATGAGCCAGCCGCCGGGTACAGATTAATTCCTTCTTTTGTTTCAGGTAACTTTATGGGTTGAGTGGCCCAAGCCAAGTGCCTTTTTATGGCATAGAGTTATGCAATTCAATTGTATAATTCTATGACATAAATTGGTCACCGGGGTACTCCCCTTCTGATGGGAAAGCTCATATAATTCAAGTTGTATGAGTTTTCCACTCAGAAGAGGAATACCTGGCCACCTCAACAATTTAACATTGGATTTATTCCGGTTGGGTGGGCATGAAGGGGCTCCACCACCACCCGGTTGCCCCTCTTTCATTTGTGGGCCCTGAATGTATTTGGGTAAAGACGAGGTCATCCCAAATTAGTCTTTCTTGTCAGGTTGCACTTGTTCTCGTAACAAGTCATAATTCCTTCGTGGAGGTTATCTACAAATTTGCGACTTCGGTCGTCCTCGTGTGATCTCTGCAAGCAATTCGTGAATGCGAAATGTTTTGTAGTGAGTCCTCGTGCCGGGGAAACAAACCCGCCCCACGACACCGCAATGCTAGCCTGCCAGCGCATTCACGCGTCTCCGGACGAGGGCATTCTCGGCAGGAACTAACACCTTCCTCTGCCGAGGCAGCAGAACATCGCTGCAGTCCTTTACGGACATATTGAAAACTCTATATTCACTACAGACATCTATAATCAAGCCCTCTAACCTGGTTGGCGTCTACACTCTTATTACGATCGACAAAATTGGATATTCATTCTTTGAGAAGCTTTTTATGTCATTTGCACATTGAGTTGTAGCATGGTTGGTATCTACACTCAGCTTACCATAGACTACAAAAAATTGGATATTCATTTATTGAGTAGCTTATTATGCCAATTCTACATTGAGTATAAAATAAGACTAAATGCTTTGTTAAATTTAGACCAATAACTTCAGCCATACTACGAAAATGGGTAAGAAAATACAGTCGATTCCCATTTGCGGATACCTACATTTATATGAAAATTTATTAGTGGAGTTTATTTAGAAAATTTGCGTGCAAATCAAAACGATGGTGTATGTTTGGAAACGACCTAGATTTTGCTTTTTTGGTGTTGTTGGATAGCTTCTTCATGCATTTGACTGCAAAATATCAATAAGGGATTCAAATGGACCCATCATAAGCAGGGTATTCGAAGAAAAAAAACGAATATTACAAAGATTTATTAATTACGTGGCCAGCAGTAGTCAAGATCAAAAATTGATGACAACAGTCGAAGCGGGGAACGATTTAAAATCGATTGACACCACTGCATTTCTTCATAAAACCAAATCCAGGTAAATTTTAATGATTACTATTTATGAGTAAATTTTCACAACTTTTAGAAAGTAAACTTAATAAAAGCAATAAAAAAGCAATAAAAATACTTCATATTTTGCCATATTATATGCATCCCAGATTTTTGAATTTGTCATATTAATTCATGAATTTTTCCTGCATTTACCTATATACAACTTTTTAACTTCTACATAATTATTCGCAAAACGCAGCTAAGCTTCCCACAGGACACTCCCAGAGTGCCTCACAGCTGTTTTTTTTCCCAAAAATTTTATAAAACTTACTATGTATACTTCCCAGACCATAATATTTGGAATGCTTACCTGAAAAAATAAATAGATACAAATTAGTAATCAATTATAATAAATCATACAATAAATTTAAATCACAATATTTTTTAATTCTGAATATTCATGAAAATTTTCATTGAAAAGCTTTTTAAAACATTCACAAAAATGCAAATTCGCCTATTTGTTAATTTGCCTTGACTTCTAAATTAACCACATCATTTCGAAATGGAATATATGATTACTTTTGACGGTCTCAACATGCTCCTAGAGCAGCTTTGCAAAAAAGTTAATCTACGAGGGCGGTTCGATCTACAAAAGAAAAACAATAATTTTTGAAAAGTGGCAATCTATTTCTCAATATAAACGTAATCTTCTCTTAGCACGATACACTTGACCAAGCGATGCTCTAACTTTTTCAGCCCATCTGAATAATACGTTTTCTAAAAGTCTGCAAAGTAGGCCTCCGTGGCGGCGATTATCTCCTCATTCGACTCAAATTTCTGCCCGGCAAGTGACTTTTTCAAGTTTGGAAACAAAAAGAAGTTGAACGGTGCCAAACCTAGAGGGTACCGTAAATGGGTTAGCAATTCGTTGCCAGTTTGGCCGTGGCGATGGTGTGAGCTAGTACGTTGTCATGTTGGAAGAGCACTTTTATCTTCGCCAAATGGGGCCTTTTTTCTACTTGGCGTCGAATCGGCCCAATAAACTGGTATAGTAGAGCCCTATGACCTTTTTAGCCTTCTCCAGGTAGCCGATGTAGATCACACATTGTGAATCCCAGAAAACAGTGGCCATCACCTTTCCGGCCCATAGGACAGTTTTCATTTTCTTCGGAGCACGTTTGCCGGGTGAACTCCAATATTTCGACTCTTCCTTGGTTTCTGGTGTATACCAGTGAGGGAATGTTTCACCGATGGTCACGAAACGATGCAGAAACTCCTTCGGATTACGATTGAACAGCATTAAACACGGCTCCGAAGTGATCTCACGGTTGAAGGAGCAAACGCGCACCCATTGTGCTGACAGCTTTCTCATGTCCAAAACTTCATGCAGGATATGATTTACGCGTTGTTTTATTTTAATTTTTTAAATACCTCCATTCCCTGCCACTCTCTACATCACTCTTTCATCGCCGCACAACGCTCATGCGACCTGCACTTCACACGTCGTCGATTCCTAAGTGTGCACACCAAATGCTGTGAAGTACTCCTTTCTTGCTAGTCTAGTTCGATTTGTGAACAATTCTCAGAGAAAATAAAAATATTATAGTACGACGCAGTAAGAGAAACTCATAGTTTATAAAAACTAGCTGTCTTTAAGTATCTCGACGTAAGGGTCTAAGATGCCCTAAGATACTACATTTTCAATCCTCCGGAATTATCAATGATTTGAATTTCTTAGATGTTCCTTAAGTCTTTTTTTAAAAACCAATAATGAGTTTACGTTTTTCACTGTTTTCGGAAGATTGATGTATATACGCAGAGCATCATTTGTTGCATCGTTCCCTAGTGGATCAGCTCAAGAGTAAGGTATTACAAAATTGTTGGCATTTCTTCAATTATATGGATCTATTTGTGATACATTTATAAAGGGGTTTCGTGCCGATCCACTGGGAATTAAACATTTGAAGATAAGCTTAGTTTTCTCCATAGTAATGATTTGACTGAAGGTGAGTGCATTGGTCCGTTGATACACTAGTCTTGTTGGAGTGAGAATTGGAAGGTTTGGAATATTTTTATAGGCTTGAGTTAGTATCCTGCATATAATATCAAGGTTTTGCTTTGACGATTGACATCAAATGACTACCGCATAATGTAGCATTGTCAGGACAAATGCGTTTAATACAAGTTTCTTTATATGTATTGGAAAACCTCCATATCTTATCAACACTCCTATCATTGGTGCTAGTTGTCTCCTCAAAGTATTTATGTGTGGCAACCATGTCAAACGATGATCTATGGTAGGACCGGAATATTTAATTTCAATCCCTCAGCAAGTTTTCGCAGTTAATTTTTAGGTCAATTTCTATGTCTTCCTCATTCTTCAGTTTAGAAATCATGTATTTTGTTTTTGTAGTATCCAATGCTAGTTTGTTTTCGATAAGACATGAAAGATATTTATTTTGATCCTCGTTGACGATATTCTCCATGGCAATTTTATCATGTTCTGAATAAAGAAGCACAGTATCATCAGCATATAATGTGTGGTGAGCTTCCAGTTTACATATATTCAAATTATTAGTGTATAGCAAAAACAAGGTTGGTCCAAGTATGGATTCTTGAAGAACCCCCGATTTCATTGGTGCTAGATTGCTCAAGACATTATTAACTTATATTCTTTGGAATCTTCCTTCGAAATAACTATTAAAAAGTTTTTTCGGTTTTCCTTGTAGGTATATATGATTCAAGTTTTTGAAGTAACATGATCAACCGTATCAAAAGTTTTCTTCAGGTCCAGAAAAATTGGAATAACATAATCTCGTTTATCAAGACTTTCATTGATGTAACGTGAGGTAGACAAAGTATCTTGTTCTTTTGAAAGCCAAACTGCTTCGGATTAATAATGGAATTGTCCATTAAGAAAGATTTTAAACGGTTATTTACAAGTTTTTCGAGTATTTTACTAAACGCTGTCAAAAGTGCAGCAGGGCGGTAATTATTCGGGTTCAGATGATCTCCTCCTTTGAATTTTGGAATTATTTTTGCCAGTTTCTGTTCGTCCGGAAATGTTCCATTTCTAATATGCTCGTTTATAAAATTTCCCAGTGGTTCATGTAGATGGTAGTCCTTATTCCATCCTTCTTTTAACTAGTTTTATTTTCGTATGTAATTCGCATACAATAGTTATATAGCGCAAAATTCTAGTTTTTAACACTTTTTACACGAATCTCTAACGACGTAGTCTTAAGAAACAACTTTACTGTTTGACATAGTTTTATGAACTAAAAAATATTTTTATTTTTTCTTCACTTGACATTTCAAATTTTTCTACGACTACTGTTTCTTTTTGTGTGGTTTTTATGAAAATATGGAATTTAATTTATAAGTAATGTAGAATACGCTACAGTTCAGCCTCCTCCTCTTTGACTAGAATTATTTCATGTGCAACGATGTTGTCAATACCTGGTGCTGCATTTTTTTTCGAATTTTTGATTGTATTTAATACTTCTCTTTTAGCCGTTCGATGAATGTGAAAGATGGACCTAGGTGGGCTTTTTATGATATTGAAATAGCTAGTTGATTTTTCACCTAGCTCCCTGGTAATTTTTTCACCAATTGTTGAAAAAAAGTGGTTTAGTGAGTTCCCTGTTCTACATGGGCATGCTGCATTGTTAGAGTTCATGCCAAAAAATTCATCATTTTATGAATTATCTTTTATTTCATTTACTATTTTCCATATTTTGTGTGAGTTTTCAGCCGCTGTTTCCAATATTCTGGAGTATTATGAAAATTAAGCTTCTTTTATGAGACGTTTTGATTCTTTTGAGATGCCTACTGTCTCAGCTATCTCGCGCACCTTCAATCGGTGGTCTGCTAACATGAGCTCGTGGAATTTTGTCACGTTATCCTCCGTGGTAGCCGTTTTCGGGGCACCTGGGCATGGCTCATTCAAAACTGACCCGCGAGACTTTGAAACTCAACCCAACTTTTTATGGTTACCATCGCAGGAGCAGAGTCACCGTACATAGCATGCAAGCATTCTTCGGCTTCGATGCCCGATTCACCTTCCAAAAACAAGGATCAAATCACCGACTGATACTGCTCTTTCTCCATTTTTCTTAAATCCGGGGAGACGGCCACTTGCACACGCGGTCAAAATAAAACAACGGGTTCGATTCAAGTGAAATATTGACAGTAGCCATCTACGATACGAAAGCAAGCTTTTCTTGTGATAGTGACACCATCGGGTGATAAGGCTAAGTACTTATCGGACCGCCTTTTTATTTCAAATCCGTCCTAATTAATCTGTTCCCCAACTCCCACACATTAGCACCAATAAATAAAATATTAATTGCTACTAAAGTGTGTACAATATATCAGCTTGTGCTGGGAATTTACTTAGGGTTCTACCTTCTAACTTTGAATGTTTATAATTTTTTTTTCAAACTATTAGGCTCAAAATCACCAAGGTGGCAAATTTGGTTCCGACACCATTTTCACCAATAAAATTTTGAAATAGTTGGGTCATAATCATCTTTAACTACTAGATTTAGTTAATTTTATCTAAACCCTTCATTTTTATTTGCAAAAAGATGTTAAGATTCTTTTTTCTCTCATGAAACTGGGGAAAAAGTCATTTTGGGAACGCGTCCCAATACCCATTTCCGTATATGACATGTTCATGAAACAATGAAATACTAACTGAAAAATTAAATTTTCCAGCACGTTTGATACATTTAGTAGAATATCATAATCACAATAATTTATAAAGATAATGTGACCAACTTCAGGTTTTATCTTACACGCAACTTTGTCCGGTAGTCTGTAGGTCACTTCGGGCACGCACTCTATTCTGTAAAAAAAGGAGTGTCCAATTATGGCATACCTAGCGCGGCTGTGCGGTCGCGAGCTGAAATATATAAAGTGAGATAGCGTTTGATTGTTTTGTGGTGATTTTCAAATAATTTTCAAGGTAGGATTATTTCAGTTGTTTATTTTGGTATCGTACATCAATAGTGCATCATAACGGGAACGCTACTAAGTCATTAACATACCAATAAATGAAGATAATTAGTCGTAATACCATTGACTAATACTGATCGTTTTCCGCCGGTGTGATAAAGGGACATACAAGATGGCCGATGACTATTTAAAACATTACGAAGCGTCGAAAAATCATTTCGGCAACGATCATTTCGAGAACGTTGTCGAACATGACATGTGTTCCCGTAATGACAACTATGTTCCCATAATTATATTTTTATTAAGATTTAACCTGTAATTGTTTTTTTTGTGAATTTGTGTTATTAAATGATCATATTCATTTTATGAATTATAGTAGTGATTGAAGTGACTTTAAATTTACTGCTTTGGTTGTAGAAACATAATCTAAGCCGAATTTCAAAATTTTCGTTTTTGCTGGTTTTTCGTCTGGAACAAAAGTCAATAGTAGTTGTTTAGTATAGTACGACCTTCGAAGAGCAGCTGTAAGTTTTATTTAAAATAAAGAGTTTGACTTGCTGTTACAGTTAATTTTACATTTGTTTTAGATTTAGCCTAGGAACATGGAGACCGAAGAACTCAGAAAGAAAAAGATTTCCAGAAAAAATATCGATAAAAATAGCGCCGCTTACATAAAACAACGCCAAAAAGCGAATGCAAGAAAACGTAAATTTTTAAATAATTTAACTGCAGAATAGAGAGAGTTGAAAAAAGCGAAGGATAGAGAATATTATCAAAAAAAGAAGGCTGCAAATAAAGCAAAATCTATAAATGCGATGACAGAGAGAGAGAAGCGTAAGCAAAGAGCTCTGTGGAAAAGAAACTCTAGAAAATATAGGCAGAAGAAAAAGGACTTAGCCAACATAGTAGATAATACTCCACCACTTTCAGAAGAAGAAAACATAAACAATGAAACTCCACGTTCAACAAAACGTAAACACCAAGGCAGGAAAGTGGTCAGAAAAGAAAGAGCCAAAGCTTATCGCACTATAGCTAAGCAAAATTCTAAAATAAAAAAGATGCATAATAAAATCGATTCGTTGAAGAAAAAAATTCAACGCCAGAAAAGACGAGAAGCAATGTAGAAAACAGCTTCCCAAAATGAGACATCACCAAACACCAAAGTTGACCATTTAATCAGAGACTGTAATGTGACTGCTGACGTACGAAAAAAGCTTTTATTTGCAGAGGTTATGACCTCACAATTACAGGTAACTGCTGATAGTTTATCTAAGAATTCTAAAGAACGAGAAGCATTCCAAAAAAGTTTGAGTGGTACAATCGTTAAAAAATACCGTATGTTGAATATGACCAAAAAATTTTTACCTAAGAATAGAGATAATAAAAATATTCTTAAGGCTGATGCAAAACGAAGAGTGTGTGTTGTAACAGCAGAAATCCGATCTGAAATAGTCAACTTTTTTGAAAAAGATGAAATAAGCAGAATTTGTCCTGGAAAAAGAGATTTCATTAGGAGAGGTGCAACTGAAAAGCAGAAACGTATTCTCTTAAATACAATTAAAGATTTGCATCCAAAGTTTATGAAAGCCACAGGGATTAAATTATCTTATAATACATTTCTGAGGGAAAAACCATTTTGGGTTGTTAACCCAACGGCAAAAGATCGGAATACCTGTTTGTGCGTGCGACATGAAAATTTCGATTTCATGATCAAAAAATTATACAGAGTAAATGAATTAAACTATGGAAAAGTTTCAAAACTAATCAAGGACGTCAGTTGTGATGAGACATCTTATGACTGCATGTTTTCCCGATGTGATAAATGTAAAGAAATACCAATGACCGCTAGTGAGAGTGATGAAGATTCAATTAATTATTTTCAATGGAAATCTACGAAAGAGGAAAGATTAATAAGAGGTGAAAAGAAGATCGTGAAAATTGTGAAAGAAGTTCTTGCTATCAGCACCATTAAAGAATTAAAATTCAAACTAGCAGAGGAGATTCCAGTTATGAAAAAACATATTTATGGTATTTATTATCACAACAAAGTTAATGAAGAAGTGAAAAAGAATTTAAAGAACAATGAACTTATGTTGCAAATAGATTTCTCAGAAAATTATGTTACAAAATATGACAGAGAAATTCAATCAATACATTTTGGTGCATCTAAAATGCAGATTACAGTTCATACTGGCGTCTATTATCATAAAGATGATAAGAACAATTTGCAGACATCCTCATTTGCCACTGTTAGCGACTGTCTAGACCATCAAGCCCATGCAGTATGGGGTCACTTGAAACCAATATTAAGAAAAATTCTTGTGGATAAACAACACATTGATACGCTTTTCTTTTTCTCAGATGGGCCTACGTCGCAATATAGAAATCGCACCACGTTTATTTGTGGCTGAAGACCTCAGTAGAGTGCTGTGAACAAATAACCAAAGCTGCTTGGTTTTATAGCGAGCCAGGACATGGAAAAGGCCCGATGGACGAAACAGGAGGATATTTGAAGAGGACTGCAGACAAGCATGTACTAATAGGGAAAGATGTCAAAAATGCAGATGATTTCATTGAAATTTTCAAAGATTCAGCTGTCATGTTGCGTAAAATAACGAATGAGGAAATCATTAGCATCAAAAATACAGTTCCCGAAAAAATTGATCCAGTTCCTGGAATTTTGAATATCACAAAAATTACATGGGAAAATGCATTAGGGAATGTGATTAAACTAGACCAGCACGGTCAAAACCAAAGAGCAGTTAAATTAAATATATTTTCAAATACTCATTTAGAAAACATACATCAAATGGAAAAACAACCCATTAGAAATACATCCACCACACTGAGAAAACAACATTTTGATACAGAGACGGAAGCTTCTAAATATATGACACCCCTAGACTTCAAGCTAATAGATAATTTGAAACCTAGAAAAAGCATATATGATGAGGTGTACAGTTCATCCGCTTCTGAGGATGAAGATCTTATGACAGTGCGTCGTAAAAAAGAACAAGAACGAGACATGGGTACGTCTTACGCAGATGAACATATCCATCCTAACAAAATAATACCCGGAAAATTTTTATTGATTAATGTTCCAACGAAAAGTAGGAATCTGTTCTACAAATATGTTGCGATTGCTGGAACTAGTGTAGACGATGAGAGAGAAATCAAGGTCACATTCCTAAAGTCAGTTCGTAACAGTGCCAGAGACTTTAAAATTGACTACAAGGATGTATCCTACGTTACATACGAGCAAGTTTTAAAAATTATTCCTAAGCCTCAGTCAATAAAGGGAGCGAGTCACAATCCATACTATCATTTTGAAAATGAGATGGATATTTATGAGAAACTTTAGCTGATTTTAAATACATGAACTAATGTGTGCTCTACTATTTGTTTAATTTTAGATTTTGCTC
This sequence comes from Odontomyia ornata, assembly GCA_963969285.1. Classification (NCBI taxonomy): domain Eukaryota; kingdom Metazoa; phylum Arthropoda; class Insecta; order Diptera; family Stratiomyidae; genus Odontomyia; species Odontomyia ornata. Next base: position 298,603,683 of record OZ017741.1, read on the forward strand.
TATTCCCTACTTTAAAGTTTTTGAAGTGACTGTTTAAGTTTGTTATACAAGTATTAATTTCATTTTGTTTTATTTAAAGTTCTCATGTAATCTTTAGATCAATGATTGCATCATCTAAAAGTTTTAAACGTAAGGTTCTTGCAATACTTTTCATTAAAACTATTCACAGCAAAAGTTTACTTTTAGCATAGTTTATACTTCTTTATAAAGTCTAACAGTTTGAATTCTTAAAAATAAAGTTCCTTCTTCAACATTTGTCATTTCTTTAATACTGAAATTAGTTACCCAAGTCATTTCCGAAATTCTATTTTCATTTCGTGAACGTCGCGATCATTCAGTGAACGTTTCGTCATTTATGGGAACGTAGTAAATATATAATTATTTAATTCAAGATAAAATGTATCTTCTTCATTTGCAATTAAAATTAAGTACTACAATAAACAATTTTCTAGAAAAAAAAACAAAAAAACAATAAAACCTAAACCATTGTAAATAAACAGAACTTTCGTTGAAGAATATTTAACATGTGCTTCATAAATGTTACTTTTTATTAAAAAAAGCTAACAGAAGACCATGTTGAGTACAACTCAAAATATATTTTTTTCAACATTTATTGAAATATCGTGCTTTCAAAATAAGTTTTATGAAACTTATATTTTTAACAAAAATATCCAGGTTTTAAAATACGTTCCCTGAATGATGTTAGGATACACCCAGTCTCTTTGAAAACCCGGATAAATAATGAAAATGTGAAAATTTTGCGCGCTTCTTTTACAGCGCCATTGTTGAGAGTCTTTTGTATATTGCCAGTTATTTTCTGGACTCCCATCACATTATATTGTTACATGTACAAATAATTACATGTACAAATAATTCTGCGAGCTACTGTCGCAATTGTTTTCATAATCATTAAGAACGTCAACAAACGAATTTACTCGAACCCACGAGAGCCCAACAAGCATGATCAACATCTGCAAGTGACGTCACTCCATTCATTAATTTGCTCGAATCTACCAGGTACCTCTCGGTAGAACATTCGCCAATGTACGAGAAATGGGTGAATATGTAGAGACCCTATATAAAGGCGAGCTGAATGAATGGGGGGATCATCATTCATTCGACCGCGATAAGAACTGCGATTGTGTGTTTCATTATAGTGAAGTAATTTAGAAGACAATTGCGATAAGAAATTTATGGACAAGTGTTAGATTTTTTGTAATAGTGAAAATTAAAATTAGTGAAAGTGTTAACTGATTATTGTGCATTTTATTTAATTAAATAAACTCTTTTAACTTAAATTAAAAGACATTGCGTTTTCACTTTCCCGGAACGTTAAAAATTATAGGCCGCGAACCAATAACACGCGACAACATTTTTTACAAAATTTCATATTTCCGAATTCGTCACCTTGGTCATTTTGACCCATTACTGAAGCACTTTTTCCCCTTGCCAAGGTTTTGCAATCATCAGAATGCATTCCTTTATTCATTTTTTGCTTTTCGCTGTATAACATTTTTCGATCTTTGTATCGACCCACCCAGCTAGGTAGTTATGAAATTACTATTGAACCCTTTTGATGCATATTAAATCTCCTGATCATTATAAGAACTTGTCTTTCACTAAAATACTTTTCTTTAAATGCACTGTAATATAATAGCTATGTAATTCTACGCCTTTTACTTTAAATCAACTTTCATATGCATGTCTAATGATGGAACGCCTGAAGACATATCCTTAACCGATAGCTACAAGAAGTTGACCATACCCAGTCGATTAGGTAATTTCAATTAATATTACTGCATTCACCAGGCTATGTAACATAATTATGTCATTTTTTGACCCAGTGCTCGTAATAATTGCACACGACTAATCATGGTCGCATATAATAACAAATCAATTACGCGACCTCCACCTCTTCAGCTGTATCAGCGATACTTGCAATTATCACTGCAACTTATTTGTTTAAATTTCACCTTTCGCTAACCTTTTACAATTCAAAATTTATTCGTGCAAAACACAATCGCAGTTAAAGATTGCCAACTTACATAATTCACACCACACCATCGATCAGTTCACAATGCATTGACCACTTATCGCGCCAGCACGACTGTTACCGTTCATCTTAACATGCATCGAGCGAATTTAACGGAAATCGATAAGATGGCGCGAAGGTTCGTTCGCTTAAACCATTTTCGCCGTTGCGTAATGCGTGCCAAAGTCTTGGAAACGAAAACAATAGAGCACCCTCTCGAGATTAACAAAATCTTGAGAAAGTCCAAGAAACAGCAGCGTGAAATGGGAGAATGCGAATCAATCTGGATGTGAAGTCGCACCGAATTAAAAGTAGAAGATGGTCAGGAAATCGCGGAAATAACCTCCAACCGCCAAAGTGTGGCTTATCGTTCAACAATAACTGTCGAATCTCAATAATTTTCTGCTTTCTCGAAATTCATTTCGATTGATTACAAGTGAAATTTGATTTCCAGATGATCGAGAGCGCCGCGATAGGACGTGTTATGTAGTTTGCCATGCAAAATTTAATAGATTGGTTAGCTCCGCGGATTCACAGCTTTTTGCGGTGAATTCTGCAGCCGAAGCAAATCAATTGGTGGGTTTTGAAGCGAAGCAAAGCAATGAATAATCACAGCAGGGTTGTGATTGCAACTTCTTTTGGACTGGCGCTTTGAATTGAATTTATAATTTTGATAATAACGATCTAATTGGATATTAATCTTTTGGTATTTAATTGTCGTCTACCGTTGTATAATCGGCAGGGAGGCTTAAAATGATTTGATCGAATGAAGCTTGGATTTGAATTTTCTCAACAGCAGGCTCGGAAGATTTCATGTTTCATGAGAAGATAATCTTTAGCGGTAGGTTCCGCAAGAAGTTAATTGCTTTAGTATTTGGTGAAGAAAATCTAAAGGAGAAGGTGAACTGTGAATTCGATATTCTTATCGTTTGTAAAATAGCACTTTGCCTGCAATATTGCTGAGCATTTAATAACGTTCGTAAGCTCATGATAGTTTAAAAGGATCATGAGGAGTCTGTATAACAGTTTCTGAAAATCAGCCTGACTACATTAAAGAGCTCATGATTAATGAATTCTAAAATTATAAAAATTAAACAATAATACTGAATACCAATGAAAAAACATTAACTTTATGAGCTTTTAGGAACATTCTAATGAAATAATTTTAAGTAAATGAAATGAAATTCGTTTTCTTCGCTATTTATTTTTACTTTTTCAGGCAGATGTAGCAACATTTATGATTGTAACATTTGTAAGATGCGAAAAATAAGATGACACGAAATACTTTAAACATAAATTTTCATTAAACAACTCTCATTTTTCAACTTCATATAAATTCAGAATTAAATCATTTTAACTTTAACCTTACAATTAATATTATTGAAATTAAATTGCTATTTTTAATGTTTATTAAATAGTATTTTAATGGGGTGTTAATTTAGCATATTGTGGTTCTAATCGTTGTTAAAAATATATTCTCTTCAAATATATCTGATGAAGATTTTTATTTATGTTCTACATTGGTGACCCCAACAAGTAACACGTGCAGTTTTTGATCACCCGTGGCATCAGTGAGTACCGAAGCTGATAGTTCAATACCTATGGTTCTAGTAGTGATACCTATAGAAACGGTCTCAGCGATTCTACGTCTAGAATTCGTTGCGTATAGGGGTATTTTTAAAGAATTTTTAAAAAAGGAAATAATTTTTAAAACATCAACTCAAAACTAATTTTATAGCGCTTATTACATCGTCGAATTATTCGAACAATTTATCAAATATCTGGATTTTACTTGTAAAGAAGTCTCAAGAAGTTCAAAAAAGAAGAAACGTTTTTTGTTACTGGGAGCATGAGAGAGTCCGACGGCTTGCCATCGCTAGGAGACCCCGGACCAGGCGTTTAAAATGCAACTAATTAAAAAACAATGAAAAGGAACAACGAACAAGAAAGTTTTGAATACGGGAAGCGAATTACGCTATCAAGCGAGAAACTGGAAAGAGTTACCAGAGAAAATGAAGAGATGAAACTCCGAATACGAAATTTGAAGGAAATGATTGGTAAATTATCAAACGTTAACAAAACTAAAGTAACACAAAAGACAAACGAAACAAAGTAGCCGCGCAAAACGCTCAACAAACAAAGAAACCAACGATGAAAAAAAGACAACAATTCATGATGCTGACTTCGTACTATGCGCGCGAGGTGCAAACAACAGCGTAAATTACTATGCGGTACTTGCTGCGATGAATGAAGGTATGAGTACCGAGATGGAGTGCAGAGAAAATAAAGGTAATATTTATGGTTCTAGTGATAACTTTATCGAATATTTAAAATGTTCAAAAAATAAACAAGGAGAAGGAGAAGAAGCCAATCGGTGTTTCTACTGATTCTTCTCTTAAAATTAATAAGGTAACTGAGAAAACTCCTCCGATAAAGCTACCCACTTCACATACACCTTCCTGTTGAAGGGCTTGGACTCTGAGGAGAATACAGTTGATTTCCTTGTAATGCTACAGAAAGCAGCACTAGCTGTCAAATTCGTCAGTGTGAAAAATTTTGCTACACGGAGATTTACTTTTCAAGATAAAATATTACCATTTTATTTGGTACAAATTTCTAACGATAGCAGTCCAAGTGCCTTCCAAAAGGTAAGTTACTTGAACTTTAGAGTTGTGAGGTGGGAGCGTCATTAAAAAACTGAGGACAACCAGTCATCCAGGTGCGAAAGATTCAGTCATTCGACTGCCAAATGTGCCATGCACTATCGCTGCGTTAAATGTAAAGCTATCTAAAACAAAGTCAAAAGCGCTTTATTTAATACTAATCGTTATAAATTTTAAAAGAATATAAAGCAAATTCAAAACAATAACAATCAAAAACTTAATGGCCCAAATGGCTCTCTAAATTTATACGTTATCATTAATACATTTCATCAAAAAAAAAACAGCAAATTCAATTAACTAAGATTATTACATATTTTTAAAATTTAATTGGAAAAAGGAGAAAAAACCAACCAACACTATCCTAAAATTATTTATAATTAAGACACAACAGTGAAACTTTGATCCTACACCTAATATGTTGTAACTTATTTCTAATAAAATACAATCAAAAACTTTATCTTATACTAAAAAAAATTCTGTAACAATGTTCCTAACCTAAGTGTTTAATCTTATCTCTAACGGAATATAGTAAACATTACATATACCTAACCTATACCTTATTTTTAACAAAAATAAACAACAACACTAAATGTGGCAATAATGAGCTGAAACTCAAAAAACGAAATAACGAAAAACACCAAAACTGAAAATAAACACGAATAATTTAGACATTGTCATTCAGCCACAAATACCTGGATTGCGCCGTCTCAACTCGATCAGCTTCAACGAATCTAGCAAATGAGTATCTCCATTGAAATCGTTGGTCTCGTGAACTCAAATTAGGAGGATATTTTATCTTCTTAACGATGGCCCGTCGATATATGTGATATATGACTGGGACACCGTCAGAATCAAAAACATATCGATTCATGTCCAAATACACGAATGCTTCTGGAGGAATGAAGCCAGTAGCGAGGCAAGTCGCTATACACCCGTCTGTAGGGTGGAACGGCTGTGAAATCCAAGGGTTTTCACTCACAGTCACAGATCTAGCGATATGATTCCGAAGAAGCTTCAATATGAAGATATCGACACTGGTCACTTCAGCAGTTTAATAAATTCTTCTGTTCGATATATAATGTTTCCAATCCGTCTCAGGCTTTCTGTACAAACCAGTACATGCACGAAGACATTTCCTTTCGAAAACTCTTAATTTTTCCAAAGTACTAGCGCTCTTGTTGTACCAGATCTGACATCCATATGTCAAAACTGGTCTAACCAGGGTCTTGTAACAGATAATTCTGACCTTTTGATCAATGTATTTGGAATGAAAGAGCTTTCGTAGGTCCACGACTATTTTAAGTGCCTTACTGAGCATAATTTTCACGTTCAGTATAGTACAGATACTGATCGAGATAAACACCGAGGTATCGAACACAGGATTTATGTGGAACTCGTTCTGATCTACCCTCGCCAGCCATGATGTGGAAATCTTTCCAATTACGTTTCAGGTCTTGACTGACCCCCTGCAGCGTTAACCGAAACAAGATTGTTTCACACTTCTGCGCATTGATTTTCATTCGCCAATTGTCGGTGCAGAGCTGCACATCATTGAACATTTTGTGGAGATTTCTCTAAACTATTGTAGCTTTTCGGTCTGCCGTCTAGATGATCAGATCATCAGCAAACGCTACCAATGATCGCGTTGGCGAGACGTTAAAATCAAAGCTGTTCAATAGCTTGCGAATGAAGATTGAGAAGAGCAGAGGCGCAGTAACTGTTCCCTGCTGTAGACCATTCAAGACCTTGAACTCGCGCGTTGTTGTCAGATTTCCATCGGTTACAACAAACGATTTCCCGTATAACATATTACACATCATGGCCACAAGGTGTCTGGGGAACTTGTCCTGAAGAAGTTTAAAAATTAGTCCATCTAACCACACCGTATCAAAGGCTTTCTCCATATCAATGAGACATACTCCAACACATTGTCTATCATTTAGTTTCCAACAGATATCTGCGGTTACTTTCGTTATTGCATGCATGGTCGAATGCCTGGCACGAAAACCAAATTGGCAATTCGGCATCAACTCATTTGCCTCAATGTGGGCGTTTAATGCTCTGTTGAGTATCACTTCAAACACCTTGCTGCTGTTAAGCAGCAAGCTGATTGGGCGATAGCTTTTGGGGCACGAAGATTCTTTTCCTTTCTTCAAGATCGGAAATACTTTAGCCTTTTTCCACTCATTTGGGAAATATGAATTGCTCAACATGTTATTGAACAATATGCAATAGTTCCTAATAGCAACCTCAGGCAAATGTCGGAGAACTACATTTGGAATACCATCAGTACCACATGATTTCTTGTTGTTTATCTTGTGAAATATGAAACACAAGTCTTCATAGCTGACAAAATAATCAATAAGATTCAAGCTCGGTATGAAGTCAGATGTTAATTAATTGATTGGCCGTTCAGGCTTGATTTGAAGTCGGAAACTTGTGCTTCAACGACCTCTGAAAAAATTTCGTTCCCTCTCTCAGGGTTTGGTAGATGAACCAATTCAAAATGTGTTCCAATCAGGGCAAGTTTATCCAATCCTTCACAAATAATCCTGTTTCCATTTCTATCCGGAGTCGCACTATCAATTTCGATACCAGCCCTATCGAGAAGATTTATCTCATCACTAGTGACTTCAAAATTCGATACCTTCACTCGAGACTTCTTGTGGAATATGCTATTCACTTTCGCAAACACGCCATCTGGGTCCTGTGGGCTAATACCCCTCAATTTTTCCGCCCATTGATTGCTGACCTCACTCCTGAAGTATGACCGGATTAAGTTCCGGACATTCTTCAGATGTAATTTCAACAAAGACAACGAGGGATGGTTGTAGTCCAAAAATTATCGATAAATATTGTTGACGCGTGTGAGAAGGAGGCTTTTCAATCTTTTCAACCTTGTGATGGTTGGTGGTTCATATTCTTCCATATTGTCTCGATGTTTAATCTTGGGAACTACTTTCTCAATCGTTTCCAACGTCAGCTTCTCTAACTTCGACAAATAGATATCTATTTCATCGTTAGTTAGATTCGTGTCATTAGGAACCATTGAGCAAGAGTTGCCACCATGAGAAGGGAGACATTACTTCTGGTACTCCCGATTAAACTTCTTTTGAAACTTTCCCCAGTCTGTTTTTTTTTTTTAATTCAACCGATGATTTTCATGCTGAACTGAGGAAGAAATCATCCCTGTGATGATTGATTTCCATTACAATTGCGTTATGGTCGCTATCATAAGGAAGCACCTGCAGTTTCCGTAGAGGACTATTAAGGTTGAATTCAAGTCTACCGTCAGCAATGCAAAGATCCAAATATTAATTTGTCCCAGGGTATGTTGGGAACTCCGACCCATATAGATTGCACCTGTATTCAATTTGGTTCTCTGTTATCCATGATTTCAGGAATACACCTCTTGGATTATTGGTGGCGTTCAGCCATGATGTATGCTTGGCGTTCAGATCACCAGCAAGAATATAATAGTTATGCAGCCTGTTCAATTCGAGTATTCAAACAAGGAATTGAGTTCCTCCTTGAGCTTGAGAACAGTTCCACCAGTTGCATAGGCAGAGATAACGAAGAGGTTATCCCCACCTGGCAGTGAAATTTTGATAACGGACACTTCAAGAGATTCAAAGCTTTTGAATTCGACTTTTTCAATATTTTGGAAACGATAGGGTCTTTGAACCAATATCCCGGTGCCACTTCCCCCATCACCTATTACCTTATCGTTTCTTACGAATTCAAAATCCTTGAATATTATGAAGTGCCATGAATTGAGGTGGGTTTCGGTTAGAAGCAGGATGTCAGGCTTTTATCTGGCAATGAATTCAAGGAGATAATCACGCCGATGTAAAGGAACAATGGAGTTGAAGTTGATCGAGATGAGACGAATCCTATCCGTGGGAATGTGGCTGGATGACAACTTATTTTGAGGCATTTGAAAGTCCTAAACGCTGAAAAACAATGTTAATTTTCGAATCTTGTTTATCGATTCGCTCTGATAAGGAATTTAATTGCTGTAAAATTTTGAGAAGTAGCTCATTATTGCTACTCACATTATTTACACTATTTTCCGCATTTTCTGCTGGTCCTCTAGCGGCTTGTGCAAATGATACTCCGGGCTTGACGATGTTCGGAGCTAAGACACTGCGGTGTATTTGTGTTTGCTTTGGGGCAAATTTCAATCTTGCATCCTGATATCGGGAGCATCCTCGATATGATGCCAGGTGACCAAAAACACCGCAGTTCACACAATATAATTTCTCTTTTGGCTCCGCCTGAGCCAATTTGCACTCACCGGGAGCATGCACGTCTTTGCATTTAACGCATCGGTAATGCATGGCGCAGTTGGCAGCCGAATGCCCAAATCGTTTGCAGCGATAGCACTGGTTGATTTCTCGTTTCTGGAGGCGTTCCCACCTCACCACTCGAAAATTTAAATATCTTATTTGCTGAAGAGCGCTTGGACTGCTCTTATTTGTTATTTGTACCAAATAAAGTGGTAAATTTTTTTTTTCTACCGTCGACCTTCTTGTCGCGAATGTTTTAACTGAGATAAACTCGATTTGTGGTGCTGTTTCCTTGAGAACCTGAAGAAGATCGACGGTATCCTCTCCACAGTCCAAGCCCTTCAGCAAGAACGTCTGGTTCTTCTCGCTTTTGGGGGTATAAGTGAAGTGCGGAACCTCCCCAGAATTCAAAGCATTTTTTGCTGATTTGAAATCAACCAGTGATCTCGTTCTAATTGATAGCTTCTCGGAATTTATTCGTTTGATTTCGAAATTCGTTAATTTGTTTTCGGCTGCCAACAGCCGAACCATGTCCTTTCCGCTTTGACCGAAGACATTAATTGGCGGAACTTTCTCGGTATTCTTGGCTACTTTTTGAGGAGGACCAGCAGAACTATGGGCTGGTTTCTTCTCCTTATCTCTACTTTCATTATTTTTATTTTTTAAATATAAGATAAAATTATAATCATTATTACCTTCGTCTACCTCCGTATCCTGTTGGAGTCCATCCAGCGCTGCAAAGTACGTCTGGCTTTCGTTAGTGCCACCAGCACTTAATACCTCTTCAGTGATTATTGGATTTGCAGCTTTCTTGTGTTTTTCGATTTTTCGTATCGGTTCGCTCTCTTGAACTTTTTTTGCCGTCTTGAACATTTCTTCGTATGTTTGAATTCTTGCTTTCAACTCTTCGATTTCACTTCGGAGGCGACACACCTCCTGTCTATCCTTGAGCACTTGTGTTTTACGGCCACCATCTGCGGTATTTTGGGTGCTCGTGTGTCTCCGCTTGTTGACACTTGCCGCCAATTTCACACCGTCACTCTCCCCGGGGCCCCCCAACGGAGGGAAGCCGTCGGGCTCCTCCATACAGCAGTCCCGAGTTGCCTTTGGTTTGTTGCCTTTTCTTGATTTATTGGTATGGTTGGTCGATGCCTTCGACGATTAATTCTTCCCCAATAAAATCAAAACTTGCTTTTGACTGACTCGTACAAAATTAATTCAATTATTTGAAACTGGCTTTTGTGAAAAATTCATCAAATTTTTAAAATTAATGACAGGAGCGATTAAAAACACGTCTACACGCAACGAGTGCTAGACGTAGTGTAAAGCTATCTATGCCCCAGGTGAATGCAAATCTGCTCAGATGGATCCAAAAGAAAAATTATACTGTATTAACTACGGTATATTCGGTCCTCCAGCATCAAATCGAGGATGCCCCCGATATCATGATGCAAAAGTTAAATTTTCCCCAAAACAAACTCGAGTACATCGCAGCGTGTAACGTGTCAACTTCGTCAAGCCCGAAGTATCATTTGCACTTGCTGCTAAAGGACTAGCAGACATTGTAAATAAAATAAATAATCTTAGTGGTAATAGCGAGGTGCTCCTCAGAATTTGCCAGCAGCTTGAATCTTTTTCGGGAAGAACTAATAGGCAAGATAAAAAAAAATCAATTTCGTTATTCAACGTTCAGGTCAACATGCTTCAAATTAGTTTGTCATCCAGTCGCATTTTCATGGATAAATTTCGTCTCATCTCGATCAACGTCGACTCAATTGTAAATCTACATCAACGTGACTGTCTCCTTAAATTTATTGTTAAGCAAAAGCCTGATATCATGCTTCTCAATGAAACCCACCTCAATTCATGGCACTCCATGCCATTTAAAGATTTAAGCTTGTAAGAAACGATACGGTAAACGGTGACGGGGGAGGTGGCACCGGGATATTGGTGAGACGACCCTACTGTTTCGAAAATATTGACAAAGCCGAATTCAAAAGCTTTGAATTTTTTGCAGTGTTTATTATCAAAATTTCACTACCAGGTGGGGATAACGTCTTCGTTATCTCTGCCAATGCAGCTGATCGAAATGTTCTCAAGTTCAAGGAGGAGCTGAATTCCTTGTTTGAAATACTTGAGTTGAACAGGCTGCATAATTAATATATTCTTGCTGGTGACCTGAATGCCAAGCATACATTATGGCTGAACACCAGAGGTGTGTTCCTGAAATCGTGGGTAACAGAGACCCTAATTGAATACAGGTGCAATCTGACGCAAGACTCGAATTCAGCTGCAATATACCTCAATTGGAACTGCAGGTGCTTCCTTGTGAAAGCAACCGTAACGCAATCATCAAGGGGATGATGTTTTCCTTGTTCGAGTTCAAAATGAAAATTATTGGTTGAATTTCATAAAACGGATTGAGGAAAGTTTCAAAAGAAGTTTAATCGGGATTACCAGAAGCGATGTCCTAATGACAGAAATCGAACGAACAATGAAATAAATCTTTATTTGTCGAAGTTAGAGCAGCTGACGTAGGGAACGATTGAGAAAGTAGTTCCCAAGATTAAACATCGAAACAATATGGAAGGATATGAAACACCAAATATTGCAAGGTTAAAAAGATTGAACAGCCTTCTTATCACGCGATTTTTGGACTACAACCATAGCATTGTTGTAATTACTCCTCAAGATTGTAAGGAACTTAATCCGTTTATATTTCAGGAGTGAGGTCATCAATCAACGGGTGCAAAAATTGAGGAGTATTAGCTCACAGAGGCCAGATGGCGCTTTCTTGAAAGTGATTAGATTATTCCGCAAGAAGTCTCAAGTGAACGTTTCGAATCTTGAAGTTCTAGTGATGAGATAAATTTTCTCGATAGGGCTGGTGTCGAAATTGATAGTACGACTCCGAATGGGAATAAAAATAGGATTATATGTGGTTGATTGCAGAAATTTTCCCTGGTTGGACTACATTTTGAATTGGGTCATCTAACAAACGCTGAGGGAGGGAATCAAATACTTTCAGAGTTCGTTGTAGCAAAAGTTTCAAATCAAGCCTGAACGGCGAATCAATTCTTAATTTCAATGAAACATTGACATTTGACTTCGAAACCGAAAATGAATCTTATTGATTATCTTATCAGACTTGTGTTTCATCTTTGGCAAGATAAACAAAAAGAAATCATGTGGTATTGACGGTGCCCCAAACATAGTTCTCCGACATTTGCCTGCGGTTGCTATCAGGAATTATTGCATATTGTTTAACAACATGTTGAGCAATTCATATTTCCTAAATGAGTGAAAAAAGGCTCAGAAATTTCCAATCTTGAGAAAAGGAAAAGAACCTTCGAGTCCTAAAAACTATCGCCTGATAAACTTGCTGCCTAACATCAGGAAGGTGTTTGAAGTGGTGCTAAAGAAAGCGTTGGACGCCCACATTGAAAAATATGAGTTGATGCCCAATTGCCAATTTGATTTTCGTGCCAGGCATTCGACGATACACGCGATTACGAAAGTAACCTCCGACATTTGTTAGAAACTAAACAACAAGGAATGTGTTGGAGTGTGTTTCATTGATATAGAGAGACCCTTCGATACGATGTGGTTAGATGGACTTGCTTTTAAACTCCTTCAGGGTAGCTGACCGAGACACCTTGTCGCCATGATGTGCAATATGTTATACGGGAAATCATTTGTTGTAACTGATGGAAATCTGACGAAAATGCCCAACTTCAAGGTGTTGAATGATCTACCGCAGGAAACAGTTATTACGCCTCTGCTTTTCTCAATAAGCACGGCTTTGATTTTAACGTCTTGCCACTGCAATCATTGTAACCGTTTGCTGATGATCTGATCATCCATATGACAGACCAAAAAGCTTCAACAGTACAATGATTTGGAGCTCTACACGGACAGTTGTTGAATGGAAATCAATACGCAGAAGTGCGAAATAATTTTGTTTTGGACAACGCTGCTGTGTGAAATACCATTTGATTTTTATTGAACTTTCAGAGCGAATCAATCTTATAAATAGTCATCTGTATATTGAATTTCACTCATTTTAATCAAGAAAACATAAAATCGATAAATCATGCTATCACTAACAAAGTTGAGTGAATTTTGACTTCTCACGTATTTGTTGTTGTTGTACTTATAAAGGCCTGCATCCAGGATTTTTTTCAGATTTTTTGGATGAAAAGTGTCCAATCGTAAGGGGGGTACGCGAAAAGTTCGTACATTTCCCCTTCCCCCCTTGGTACCGATAACGCAATTTTAAGACTTGTTTTGAAAAGATCTCATTGAGACCTTTTCAATGACACCCTACTTGACTACCAATGGTCAAAATTTTTTTTTAAAAGGTAATCTCTCTATATGGAGAGACCCCACTCAAACCCCTTTGAAAAAATTTTCAACCCCAAAACTTTCAAGAAATCACCACTTCTAACCTTTTCACAAAGTTTCATTGCTGAAGCTTCTATAGTTTCAGAGAAAAAGTGCTGGGACATACAGACGGACACAGGTCGTGATTGCAATAGGATTTTTTAGTTTAGTACAAAACCCTAAAAAACATTTTCAAGTGTGCCAGAAAACTATGATTATGTTAACTTTTTTTTGTTTTTTTTTATTTTTTTCAGGTGAATGCCATTTATGCAGAGAGTGTGTGACTCCAATGCCCGCAAGAAGGCGACTGGACTACCAACTAAACATCTCCCTTGTCAACCTGAGAAACCATCCTGGAACCGTATGACACATTACTTCGTGCCAGGTCTCGTTTTGTTACGCCGTGAGGTGCCTTCAAGCTGGGGGGATCCCTTTGCTAGGGGGAGGAGAGAGGGGAAGAGGAAGTGCCAGTCAAGCGATCCCCCAGCCCCAACGCCCCTGGCTGCTGTGAGTTTCTTTTATATTTTAGGACTGCCCGAGCGTAATGTGCCACCTGGTTCCATTTGTCAACTGGTTCGAGGATCACCGCGACTAAATTATCCATTCCGTCACCCTGTAGAAGCTCCTTTGCAACATGACCCATTTTTTGCACGCAGGCATTGTCCTCCTCTCCTGGGCAATACCGACAATCGGGGGACTGTGACTTACCAATCTTGTGCAGGTAAGACTAAAAACACCCATACCCACTCAAAAGCTGCGTCAGATAGAAGTCAGTCTCACCATGCCTTCGATTTAACCACGTTCTCACATCCGGAATGAGGCACGCAGTCCACCTTCCCTTCGTGCAATTCACCCAAGACTGCGGCTAATCGTTGAGCAAGCGCTGTCTCCCCTCGCGGACAACCATCTCCCTCGCATCCTCAGGTAAATAGCGCGGCACTCTCTAGCAAAGAGGGCGACAGGTATCGTGCCTGCAATACCTCTCACCACCGAGTCAGAGACTGTTGGATACGAAGATGCAATCTTCAGTGCTCTTCTTCTCTGCACCTGTGCCAAACGTTTTCGGTATACCTCCTTACTAAGAGCGTCGCCTCGTCTGTTAACATTAAACGGCTGTCAGCAAAACACAAACGCTATCAGTAACAAGTGTAGTTGCTCGTATAACTAAGAAGGGAGATAATATTTTTTTGAGGAATATTATGGTTTTATGGAGTTGGTCAGTCTGTAATGGAAATCATTTATGGCTGGGTGGAAGGAAAAAGTTATCACGAGTAGGTAATCAATTTGCTACTTTGCTAATCAATTACGATTAAAAATTAACTTATTTTCAGCAGCTTCTCCCCTTTTGCACTCGCAAGCGCTCAACAGAGTTAACAAGGTGTAAGCAGTATAGTTCTTTTGCAAATTTTTTTTCTGGCATTGCTAAAAATTTCCAATTTTTTATAAGGGTTTCGTATTTTAGTTCACTAGTTTAAGTCACGATCTGTGGTTCATCCACCGGTCCGTCCGTCTGTCACAGGTTTTCTACGAATCTATAGGAGCAACAGTGATACAATTTTGTGGAAAGAAGTGATGATTTTTTGAAAAATTGGGGCCAAAAAATAGAGTTTTAAGGGGGGTCCCTCCATATAGAGGGTTGACCCTTATACTTTATTTTTCACCAACGGCAGTTGAAGGGGTGCCATTTGAAAAGCCTTTTTTCAAAACAAGTCTTAAAATTAACGTATTGGTACCGAAGAGGGCAGAAAAAGGAAAAACGTACGAAATTTTAACAATATCACAAAAAAATGTAGGTCAGCTAAAATAAAGGAATACAGTTTTTTTTTAAGCCAAAATATATTTGTTGAATTTTTCTTGAATTGATCATTCTATATCGTACGTTGAGTACAAATCTCTTCTGATATGAACTTATTTCTATCTACCAAACTTGTTTTATTATATAATGCCCAATTGTTGTATTTATTTCGCTTTATTTTTGCGTATATAAGGACTGGTAGTAGTTTTTCTCTCTTGGTCAATGGTTTTTGATTTTAATCATTGTTTATTGGGAAGCTTTTGATTACTTGCATTATTTTGGATTTATGAATAAACAGCAAGAAATGGTTGGAAAAAATACACTTTATTTCTCAAGATCTTCTTCTCTTTCCTTCCCTCCTCATTGTTCGTATATATTCTCTATAGAATAAAAAACTGTAGGATAGAAAGTAAGCTACGATTAAATTTAAAATACGTCTGCACACAAGTGCTTTTGATTTAGAATTGATTTGTCAATACAAAGAGGAACAGGAATAAATGGGAATGAATTAGAGTAACATGTAAATATGGCAATCCTGAAAATACATAATAAGATATGGTATGTATGGTTCCAATACAAAGATAATTTTTACTCTGTATGTATCCGTTTGTCTTCATGACTTGGTCAAATTTTGAGTTCAAATCCCTTGCTCCCTGCTTGAGACCATATAAATTATTTCTCAATCTACATACCTTATTTGGTCTTCCTTCTTCGTAGCCTTTGGGTTACCTCACATAAACATCAAGAGACAAATCGCCATTCAAATAGGTTATCTGGATACCATAATAACAAAACTGGCATTTTTCTAGCACCAGCTATTGTCAACAAAATTTTCGAAGTGGTCGGATTGGCAACAGGTACAAATACCGCATCGTAGTCCCGTTCGAACTTTTGCGAGAATCCCTGTGCAACCAATCTAGCCTTGAATTTCACTGGATTTCCGGTTTGATGAGTTTTTGTCTTGAATACCCATTCACCCCCAACAGCTTTAGATCCAGGTGGTAAATTAGTAATTTCCCAGGTACCGAAATTCTTCAATGAATCGATTTCTACATCCATGGCTGCTTTCCATTCGGCTGCTCTGGAACTATTCAAGGCCTCATCATAAGTAAATGGATCAATAGTACTTACATTTTCGTTTCTGACCTTGTTTACGACCCTATCGCCATACCAATCTGGATTTACTCCAAAATAAGGTCTCCTTGAGCACCTCGCGCGTTGATAATTCATCTGCTCTTTGGTCTCGTTCTGTCGATCTTCGATATCTTCATCGCCGTAGTCATTTTCGTTGTCAATCGTCACCAACTCGTCCCCATGCGGCTCATTTATTTGTTCCTCCAGCTAATGCTTGGAATCTGGTAAAATTTCTGGAATTCCACCAACGTAATTCGTGAAAACAAATTCTCGACTGATTTTTATTCGATGAGCATTGGGATTCAGCAGCCTGTATCCTTTCGTTCCGATTTTATAACCGAAAAAAATCAGCTTCTCCGATGTCTGATCCAACTTTTTTCTTTGATCTTTTGGAATATTAGCATACACTTCAGCTCCGAATAGATGAAAATATCCAACCCCCGGTTTTCGTCTTTACCACACCTAATATGGAGTGGCCGATCTATTTTTCAGTGGCAAATGGTTCAAAATATCATTTGCTGTATTGATTGCTTCTCCCCAATATTGTTTGTGCAAGATAGCACTGTCCAATGAGCACCTGGTCATCTCAATTAACTAACGATTTTTGCGTCCAGCACGGCCATTCTATTGAGGTGAGTTCGGAACAACAAGTCGGGTACACATTCCATTGGCTTTAATACATTTCTGCGATTTCCCATCTATATCCTCAACGCCGCGATCCGATCTAATAACCCTTGGTGTCTTACCGTATTGCGTTTGCATCAACTGAACGAATTCAATCAATTTCAGCTTCAGCAAACAAATATATGTAAATTTGCTGTAATCGTCAATCAGGATTAGACCGTATTTATTTCCTCGTGGTGTAGGTAACTGGAACTTGCCACAAACGTCCGTATGTATAAGATCGAGTCTCTCCTTTGCAACCGCAGATGAATGCTGCGGGAATGGTTTTCTAGTCGACTTATATTTCAAACAGATATCACAAACATTGGTGTGCTGGCATTTCTTGATGAAAGTTCCAGTAGCCAAACACCGTATTTTTTGTATGTCACTCAAATGTCTTTGGCTGAGGATTCAATGCCACTCATGAATAAACTTTGATTGGCGAGAATCAGCGACAGTGAATGCATTGTTTTCCAATTCCATTTTATAAACATCACTGCAACCCTTTACTGTGAATAGCATCTGTCCACCCAGCTTAACTTCGCACACATCTGCATTGAAAAAAAGTTGGGATCCCTTTTTCACCAATTTGCTCACCGAAATAAGATTACATCGCAAATCCGGAACAAAAAATACGTCAGTTTACTGTATTTGGTGCACGTCGCTGCTGCTGATATCGTTTGGCCGAATTTTAATTGTCCCTACGCCTTAAACATCCAAACGGCGAACATCTGATACAGTGCCCGTACAGTCGTCCAAATTTCTTAAGTCAGGAAATTGTTCGATATTTTCGCAGTAATGCGATGAGGCTCCGTTGTCGATTATGAATTCTGAGTGTGTCGACAGTACCGTCTTTAAACAAGCCAAACTTATGTTGTCGTTTATCTTGGATTTCTCCGTATTTGATTTATCTGAATGTTTTTCGACTGCGTTCACCTGTTGGCCCACGCCATTTTTCTTTAGCGAAGCCGAATATTTATGGCAATCTCTCTTCAAATGCCCTGGCTTCTTACAAAAGAAACAGAAAATTCTCTCCTTCTTGTTATTTCCCGATACTTTGAACGCTGCCTCTCCGCCACTTTACATTTCACTGGCTATTTCATTACGTCACCGGTTTTTGGCGATGAATTTCCATTTGACGAGATCGCGAGTAAAATCAGATTCAGGCCTTGTTTCAAGCGCTATTATGAGAGTACCGTAACTCTCCGGCAAACTGCTCATCTGCAAGGTTGGCGTCCATCGTAGTTAATTCGTCCATAATTTGTTCCATTTCGGTTAAAGGCGTCTCCATATCACCCCCTTCGGACAGTGTTAGCCGGCATGATCGGCAAAACTTACTAACCTTATTCGATAACGTAGACTTTTCATGATAAGATTTCAATGCTATCTACATTTCCTTAGCCTTTTTCTCGCATTTGATATAGATTAGTTGATTATCCTCCACTAGCAATCCGATTTTTGCTCTGGCCCTTTCATCCATCGTCATCCATGAGTCATTCATAGGAGTCGGCGCATCTTTTGATATTACCGATCACAGTTGCTCTTTCATCAGCAGCATTTCAGTCCTGAATTTCCACGTCTCATAATAACTGTTGGACAGTTTTGGAATGTTTACTTTCAAAACGTCCGCTATGTTCGGAGTTGCGAGTTTTGACGGAATTTAGTCAAAACTGTATGTTCCGTAAAACAATTGGATTTTTCCCGAATTATTGTACTTTATTACTTTATTAGTGAGCCGTTGGTCTGGGCATATAACCTGTTGGTATATATTCTCTATAGAACAAAAAACTGTGAAATAAAGGGTAAGCTACGGTTAATTAAAATACGTCTGGACACAAGCGCTTTTGATTTAGAACTGATTTATTAATACAAAGGTGAACAGGGATGAATAAGAGTAACATGTAAATATGGCAGTACTGAAAATACATAATAAGATATGGTAGTACCAAAATAGATTTATTTATATGTATTATCGCCATCCAACACTCATTATGCTAGTTTTTGTATATGAAGCGACCCAGCACAGGCAAAGGCCTTCTCGAAAAAATCCTGACACCGCTGAACTCTAGTCACCCGGGAATCTAGGTCCCTAGGAGCTTAAGTTTGTCTGCGACTGCGGTAGACACTGCGGCATAACAAGACTCTTGGGGTGCCAATCTTCAGTGATGTGACATCGGCCTCTAAAAGTAGTATGAGATAAATCCTAAACTTCACAATGGTCACTGACACATTTCAGCTTAACGAACAAACCTCCGCAATAATATCAAATGAAAGTGGAGTGTCAAATTCTTGGGAGTCGAAGTGTTTTGGGTGTTTAGTTAGCCGTGAAATGTAAATCAGACACCAACGGTATATTCTTGCTGGTGACCTGAACGCCAAGCAGCCAAGGTGTAGTCCTGAAATCGTGGATAACAGAGAACCAGATTGAATACAGGTGCAATCTATATGGGTCGGAGTTCCCAACATACCCTAGGACAAATTCATATTTGGACCTCTGCATTGCTGACGCAAGACTCGAATTCAACTTTAATAGTCCTCAACGGAAACTGCAGGTGCTTCCTTATGATAGCGACCATAACGCAATCGTAATGGAAATCAATCATCAAAGGGATGATTTCTTCCTCATTCCAGTTCAACACGAAAATCATCGGTTGAACTTCAAAAAAACAGACTGGGGAAAGTTTCAAAAGAAGTTTAATCGGGAGTACCAGAAGTAATGTCCCCCTTCTGATGGTGGCAACTCTTGCTCAATGGTTCCTAATGACAGGAATCTAACTAACGATGAAATAGATGTCTACTTGTCGAAGTTAGAGAAGCTGACTTTGGAACCGATTGAGAAAGTAGTTCCCAAGATTAAACTTCGAAACAATATGGAAGGATATGAAACACCAACCATCGCAAGGTTGAAAAGATTGAAAAGCCTCCTTCTCACACGCGTCAACAATATTTATCGACGATTTTTGGATTACAACCATCCCTCGTTGGCTTTGTTGAAATTACATCTGAAGAATGTCCGGAACTTAATCCGTTCATACTTCAGGAGTGAGGTTAGCAATCAATGGGCGGAAAAATTGAGGGGTATTAGCCCACAGGACCTAGACGGCGTGTTCACGAAACTGAATAGCATATTCCACAAGAAGTCTCGAGTGAAGGTATCGAATCTTGAAGTCACTAGTGATAAGATAAATCTTCTCGATAGGGCTGGTATCGAAATTGATAGTACGACTCCGGATAGAAATGGAAACAGGATCATTTATGAAGGATTGGATAAACTTGCCCTGATTGGAACACATTTTGAATTGGTTCATCTACCAAACCCTGAGGGAGGGAATGAAATAGTTTCAGAGATCGTTGAAGCAAAAGTTTCCGACTTCAAGTCAAGCCTGAACGGCCAATCAATTCTTCATTTCAATGAAACATTAACATCTGACCTCATACCGAACTTGAATCTTATTGATTATTTTGTCAGCTATGAAGACTTGTGTTTCATATTTCGCAGGATAAACAACAAGAAATCATGTGGTACTGATGGTATTCCAAATGTAGTTCTCCGACATTTGCCGGAGGTTGTTATTAGGAATTATTGCATATTGTTCAACAACATGTTGAGCAATTCATATTTCCCAAATGAGTGGAAAAAGGCTAAGGTACTTCCGATCTTGAAGAAAGGAAAAGAATCTTCATGCCCGAAAAGCTATCGCCCAATCAGCTTGCTGCCTAACATCAGCAAGGTGTTTGAAGGGATACTCAACAGAGCATTAAACGCCCACATTGAGGAAAATGAGTTGATGCCGAATTGCCAATTTGGTTTTTGTTCCAGGCATTCGACCACACATGCAATAACGAAAGTAACCTCAGACATCTGTTGGAAACTAAATGATAGACAATGTGTTGGAGCATGTCTCATTGATATGGAGAAAGCCTTCGATACGGTGTGGTTAGATGGACTAATTTTTAAACTCCTTCAGGACAAGTTCCCCAGACACCTTATCGCCATGATGTGTAATATGTTAGACGGGAAATCGTTTGTCGTAACTGATGGAAATCTGACAACAATGTGCGAGTTCAAGGTCTTGAATGGTCTACAGCAGGGAACAGTTACTGCGCCTCTGCTCTTTTCAATCTTTACTCGCAAGCTATTGAACGGCTTTGATTTTAACGTCTCGCCAACGCGATCATTGGTAGCGTTTGCTGATGATCTGATCATCTATATGGCAGATCGAAAAGCTACAATAGTTCAGAGCAATCTCCAAAAAATGTTCAATGATGTACAGCTGTACACTGACAATTGGCGAATGAAAATCAATGTGCAGAAGTGTGAAACAATCTTATTTCGGACAACGCTGCGGGGGTCAGTCAAGACATTTCATATTGAAACTTCTTCGGAATCATATCGCTAGATCTGTGACTGTGAGTGAAAGCCCTTGGATTTCACAGCCGTTCCACCCTACAGACGGGTATATAGCGACTTGCCTCGCTACTGGCTTCATTCCTCCAGAAGCATTCGTGTATTTGGACATGAATCGATATGTTTTTGATTCTGACGGCGTCCTAGTCATATATCACATATATCGACGGGCCACCGATAAGAAGATAAAATATCCTCCGAGCTTGAGTTCACGAGACCAACAATTCCAATGAAGATACTCATTTGCTAGATTCGTTGAGGCTGATCGAGTTGAGACGGGGCAATCTAGGTATTGGTGGCTGAATGACAATGTCTAAATTATTCGTGTTTATTTTCAGTTTTGGTGTTTTTCGTTATTTAGTTTATGAGTTTCAACTCATTATTGCTACATTTAGTGTTGTTGTTTATTTTTGTTAAAAATTAGGTATAGGTCAGGTTTATATTATGTTTATTATATTAGGTTAGAGATAAGGTAAAACGCTTAGGTTAGGAACATTGTTATAGATTTTTTTAAGTATAAGATAACGTTTTTTGATAGCATTTATTAGAATTAAGTTAAAACATATTATGTGTAGGATCAAAGTCCACTGTAGTGTTAAGATTATAAATAATTTTAGAATAGTGTTGGTTGGTTTTTTCTCCTTTTTCCAATCAAATTTATAAAATATGTAATAATCGTAATTAATTGAATTTGCTATAGTTTTTTTGATGAAATGAGTTAATGATAACGTACAAATTTAGAGAGCCATTTAGGCCATTAAGCTTTTTATTGTTATTGTTTGGAATTTGCTTTATATTCTTTTAAAATTTATAACGATTAGTATTAGATAAAGCGCTTTTGATTGATTGATTGATCAGACACCAACGGTTTCACACCCTTGAACAGGGAAAGGTCATATTGCAGGCTTTGGTAGGTGATAAGAAAGGAGAGAAGGGGATTGAAGGGATTGAATACTTGGGGGATAGCCAGGTTTGAGCCAAATCAATCTGTGGGTGGTTACAAGTTTAACTGCAGTATTCAATACTTTGGTAAAGCGATTGGTCAATAATCAGTCAAATCATCACCCTCACATTTTGTGGTGATTTTTGAAGGGGTAGATGCGTTTTCGGGTTTTATTCCTATTGATATTTTTGTTCCAAGCGGTGAGAACTACCAATATGCAAAGTTTAAAAAAATGAAAGATTTCTTACGCAAATGTTCTATGCATAATTCAATTTATCAATCCTAGCATCAGGAAATTCATTTTGAACCCTAGGTTTGTTACAAAGCCCTTTTGGTAGGGGCACTTCCCTGTCTACTCGACTTGTTTTGTCCATGAAGCCTATGTGCGTTATCCTGAATTTTTCATTGCGGGGTCCATGAAAACAATCAGGACCATACAAAAATGTTTGGATGCGATTTGGGTTGGAGCCTAACTTCTAGACATTTGCAGTGCTTTCCTATATATATTATATCTAGTACTATTTGATTTAATACATATCGTTGATTTTGATAATTCCTAATTGATGCCTACAACAATACAGTAATCTACTCGTATTTCTAGCAAATGTTTAACAAATTAAACAGGATCTAGCCAAACAGCTCATGGATTTAAGTCTATAATCTAATATGGTGGTGTAGTGGTTAGAGCACTTATCCCGTAAGCCGAAGGTCCCTGGTTCGAGTCTCGTTGCCAACAACGAGATTTAGATCAAGTGATTCTTCGGACGGACTATAAACCCGTTCAGTTATACGTGCTGGTTTAATCAGAACGTATCGCCAAAGCATGGTACTGACCATATCACCTTGTGGAGTGCTGAAGCATGCGATCAAGATGAGACACTCTAACTATCTCTAAGTGAAGACCCGAAAGGGGCTGTAGTGCTAAAGCAAAAAAAATCTTATATAGAATTATAAAGTTTTAGTCAAAATTTACAGCCTGTTTATAAGCACCCTCTTATCGTCTTAGGACAAGGATTCATCCAAGCCACTCAAAATATGTCTAAAAACGATGTTAATTAATGTTAAAGAAGTACTTTCTTCCACTCTAAAAGTTGTTTATTTATTAAACTACTCATACTCTACAACAAATGCTCCAAAACAAAACCGTTTCCTTGTTAACCTGCAAATGTCTTCATTCGCATGGAAAATTATTTTTGCAGCAGCACAAGTGGTTAATAATCTTAAATCCTCTTGACAAGACAAGAGAAAGGTCAAAAACAAAGAAACGTTCAAACAAAAGTGCATTTCGTTGCTATTCCATTTCCAATTTTAAAAATAATGAGCGCAACAAAAAATTGCATTTCATTTTCGTATTTGGCTTAGTCTCATTTACAATCAGATCTTGACAATTTAAAGCACCATCCAAGCATTAACGAATTACCTCCTCTTCGTCTAACTTTTACCACTTTCTTTTTCGTTTAGTATTTGTTTTCAACGTTCGCCAAGTGTGAATGTAAACAAATCAAAGTAGTTCGATAATTGCTGTTGAAAGTTTGGGGAAGTTCACACTTCCAAATTAATTCACAAATTCAAGTTCATTGCAATTAATTTCAGTGTCGAAACGATAATAAGGATTGTTGGTGCGCAAAAATTTATTGTACTCATATAAAAGCTTAAAGTTGTTACTTTTTTTTAAATTTGATCGAAATCTGCTCAATCATGGGCTAAGTAGATCAGTTGGCAGGTAAACATGATCGGTAAGTAGTAGGCAATTGTTGCATTGTTAACTTACTTTACAATAAATTGTAGCACGAACAATGCCACAATTAAGTTATTGCTAAGTTTGTGATATTCAAAAGAAACATATCTTCAACATGGCTACCTGGTATGTAATTGAATGCCAAATAAACTTAAATTGCTTGATGAATGAAAAATTCAGATCCCTACTGAATGGCTTGACGAAAAGCCCTCGCGTTTGGCATATTTTTATTGAGCCTGAGTGGTTTAAGTGCGTAAAACCTTCAAATTAGTCAGCTGGTGTTATCTTGTCTAATTTTTTTATAGCATGGTTTTATTTATTTATTTTTTCTATGATAGTACTAATCAAAATAAAATTTCATCGAATAATATGATGATTCTTGCATTTCTCTTTTAATTTTAGATGCCATACAAAAATAAGAATTTTAAGGAAACATTTTAGTTTTGAGTTCGCCACCACAGCCATTATTTTTAGAAAAAATACAGGGTAAGGCGATAAAGAATGTAATCCCTGAACACGGAATCTGCACGAAACCATTCTTCTGTCCGTAGGAAATCATCATGGTGGCAGCACGAGTTTTGTTAGGGTAGCATGTTGACGAGTTTTAGTTGTGATGTTGTTCACTCAGCAGCAAAAACTCGGCGTTCATGTCTCTCGCAAATTACTCAAGCAGGTTTTTGGGCAGTTGTATTGCGGTGAAAAATTACCTGCAGGGGTAATCGAAGTTCTCCAGTGCTTTGGTTAGACTTTCTGAAAAACATGACACGTTATTGATTCTAAAATGTACTTGAGACTCGGTCTTGGATAAGCATCCTTTCAATGGATGCCGTGTGCCTCCCTCGTTCACACTTTTCTTTTATGTACGTTGCCACATTTGTAGCAAAGGAAACTCCTATCGGGTTGCTTGTATCCCCGTGCGATATGGCCATTATGAACGCACTTAAAGTAGTCGAGAGTACTACTCTTCGCAGAATTCTACAGATGACCTAACTATTCTTACTTTTCTCGAAGTCAAAAGTTATCCGACATCCTTTTCGGTCAGACCGATGATAGCAAACCGCTGTCACCTATTGTTTTCTAGTGTCTCATCTTAATCCTGCTTCCGCTGGAGAGCTTTGTTTTGATGGCCTCCTCTACCTCAGACAGGTCAGTGCCACAGCCGATGTCTTGGATTTCAAATGTTGTCATCTGGTTGAGCAAGGCTACAGTTGCTCTTTTGCCGATAACCTTCTTGATTGCATCACAGAATGCTTCTTTATTCGTAGTCTCTGTTCCAAATTCATGTCCAAACTGGGTTGATCACATTGCTTTAGTGGCAGTTTTGATGTCTTCAGGCTTTCCACCTCGCCTGGTCTCCCGCAAAGGTCTTCATCGAGGGTGTTTCCTTTCTTTCTTCATTTTCTGAAACGTTTTGGGAAAAATTTTTGGTAGTTCCCCTTGCTGTTTGAAACCCCTAGTTAAACATTCCATGCTCATTAAGTGCCTCCTCTTTCCTCATTTTATTTTGATTGGGCCAGACTTCGTTCTATTTGATAGTGGAACTGTCTGTGCATTCTCTGTCGACTAAGCCTTAAGCTTTTCTTTGGCTTTCTGCTCTTTTTTGGCTCTCTGCTCATTTTGGCTTTCAACTAGTTTCACCGGTAATGCCCGATGAGTTCTAGCACTCTAGCTCCAGGAACTCGTTCCTTAGACCTTTGTTAATATGGTTTATGAGTCACACGTAGATTTAATTTTCTTCAGAATGCGTTCCACTTTATAAATGAGTCTTTTTTCTTGATGGCGCTCAAAGACTATTATACTGATCAGCCTACTTCGTGAAGAGAGATTTTCTGCTTCAGTTTCTGAAAATAATGCTTCATTTACATTATCAATCACATCTATACAGTTTGTTTAAATCTACGGCTCTTAACTTTTCGTCAATTAGATAAGCCTTTTTACTTAGGCCATAAAGTGCACCTTTATGTTCATTCCTACCCTTTTTTTATTGTATTAAACAAGGGTGAATAGTTATAACCTAAGTCAATGTTCATTCTTTTTATTTCTTCTACTCTACTTATGAATAAACTTTCGTAAGGGTCTAACTTCCATTAATTACCTACCTCTTGTATCACCGTTTTGTTGCCGGCTGTTACTTTGAGCTTATTGTCAACAATATGTCGTGCTTCAGTGGATTTTATATTTGAAAAGGTCTGCAGTAAATATATTGTATAGGACAGGTAAGGTGGGCGAGCCCTGACGAAGTCCAGCATCAATTAGTCTCAGGCTTGAGAAATGTTTGTCATTTCTGACACGGAATGTTCTGCCTTCCAAGATGGAGCCTATAATTTGAGTGGGCTGTAATAACATATTAAATTGATGTATTTTGAAGATTAGTCCTGCATGCTAGACTTTATCAAAGACCTTAGATATGTCAAACATAACTAGGCCTGATGGATTCTGCAATTTAAGCCTGTTCTGATGTGTTGAACCACTCTAACTAACTGGAGTTCAGTAGAGTGTTAAGCTTTAAAGCCATATTGTGCTTATGGTATGATAGCTTTGTCAGAAACAACCTCATTGAGTCAATGCAGAATCACCTTTCCGCGATATTCGACAGCGATGACAGGAGACTAATGGGTTTCTAGTTTTTTGGAAATTGTAGGTCCTTTTGAGGTTTCGGGAAAACAATAATAACTGCTGATTTCCATACTTTGGGATACCTTCCCAAACGAAATATTGCATTAACAATGTCAGTTAATGTTTTTAAAATATTTTGCGGTAATTGTTTTTAAAATATTCCCGGAGATCATTGTGTTTAAATAGTGTCGTGTCCAGGTGCTTCATGTTTATTGAGTGTCTGTATAATGTTCTTGATTTCGTCTAAGTCCGTTAGTGTAATTCTATCTTCATGTTGAATACTACCTATTAGAAGTCTGTTGAACGAAGATTCAATTCTTCCTTCGATTTGAAAGTCCTCCTCGTCTGAAGAATTTTTACGGAATTGCATTTCCAGAGAATCTGCAAATGCTTCAGCCTTACGTGCATCGTATAATTGCATCCCATTCGCACCATGAATAGACGGTACCACAATCTTGTTGTTTATCCGAAAGTACTATATATAGACATTCTGCAGAAACTACTACATATTGGCTCTAGATTCTGCAAAACGCTCTCCCTTAGCCCGTTTCAAAATACCTTATTTTATCACGGATTTCATTAGTCATCCGAGTAGCATTTGTGCGTGGCGTAGTGTCACCTGTATACCTAGCTCTCCTCCAAACTTGATTTCTTCTCCTTTTCAGTTGTTTGATTTTCTGAGGGAGTTTATAGAGATTCGTTTTCCTTCTCGGAGCTATGGCCGTATGGTCCTCTTTTGCCTAAAAAAAAGGTGAAAGAAAGTATATAGCCTTTAATTCTACTATTTATTTTAAATTAAGTATACAATTGTTTCGTTCTCTACTTGAGAACTTCCTCAGTACTACTATTCCCTAAACTATAAGTGTCCTAATATTTATACTAAACTCATTAACGTATTAATATGAATCTCTAATTACATCTAATCCCTCAAAGTACTTTTACTTAATCTCTAATTACCTGATCCTTTACCATTCAAAACTTTCTTTTTCCTTAATTACTACTTAACTACCTTCATTATTTTGTAAGCTTGAATAGCCAGGTGTATCCGTTACCTGGGTCGCCGTTCCAAATGTCCTGCGTCTTCCAATTGAATATCTCCAAGCTTTCTGCTACATCAAGCTTCCATCCGTTTGTAACCGTTTTCAGCATGCTTACGTTGTCCGCAGTGATGTCATGTTTTTCAAGGACTATATGTTCCGCTACTTTTGATTTGAAGTTTTTTGCATCCCGCTTTTTGTTTTTGTTGACTGCTTCCCTTAAGTGTTCATTCCATCTGACACCTAGTGATCTCCTCGTTTGTCCAATGTAACATCCATTACATTTCGTACACGATACCTTGTAGACTCCACTCCGCTCCATTTTGGGAATGGGGTCCTTGGCTGATCCAAGCAAGTTCTGTATTTTTGTGGCCCGGCTCGTATAAACTAGGTCGACGTCTACGTTCTTCATAGCCCTCTTCATTGTTTCCGTCCTTGAGTCAAACGTTACAACCAACCTCTTCCGTTGCTCGACTTCCGCAGTTAGCGTTGTGAACTTTTTATTGAAGATCTCCTTCATTCGTTTGGCTATTAATTTGGTGACTTCATCCGTAGGGTATCCATTCCACTCGGCTAGCTTATAAATGTGGGACGTTTCTTTTTTCAGGCCTTCCTTATTCAATGGAAGCGTGAGCATTCGATTCACAAGCCAGCTAAATGTCGCCCATTTTTGCTGTTGGCAATGGTTCGAAGTGAAAGGAATTATCCGCATGGTGTCCGTTGGTTTGCGGTATATTTCGAATTCCAATCCATTAGCTCCTCTACATACCATTACGTCAAGGAATGGTAGCCGCCCCTCCGACTCCAGCTCGTGGGTGAAACTGATGTTGTTGTGTATTGAGTTGATCGCCGTGAGAGTTTGCTGGACCTGATCCTCTTTGATGATCGTGAAGATATCGTCTACATAACGCACCCATCGATGTGGCAGTTTACCTTCTTGTGCTAACTTCTCCTCCAAAAATGCCATAAAAACTTCGCTTAGAAACGGGGAAAGAGGGTTTCCCATTGGAGCACCACGTGTTTGCTTAAAAAATTCTCCCCTGAAGGTGAAATAGCTTTCACCCATGCAGAGTCTAGCCAGTTTCAAATACATTTTGGCTCGTGCTTTCCATTGTTCTCCTGATCCTTGTATCAGAATCCACTCCTCAAGTAACGTAAGTGCTTCTTTGACCGGAATACTGGGAAAAAGTGCCTTGACGTCAAATGACACCATCGTATCTCCATCTTCCAAAGGTCCCCAGGACAAAACCTTTGAAGTAAATTCTGCCGAATTTGCTACTGATCTGGTAACAAATTTTTTGTCCATGTTATTGAACTCCTTGACTAACCACTTCGCAATTTTCTGAGTGGGAGCGTTTTCTGCTGACACAATTTCACGCATTTCATGGCCTGGCTTGTGAATCTTCGGAAGTCCTATGATCCTTGGCAGCGATGGGTTGGTTACTTTCAAGAATTTCTTGATTTCCTGAATCCATGGTTCACATTCTTTCAGCACTTTTTCCACTCTTTTTATTGACTCAGGAAGCGGATTATTTCGTAGACTGAAGTTTGGTCCCGTATTTATTTTTTCCCGCATTCTTTTGTCGTAATCGGCCTTGTCCATGATCACTACGGCATTCCCTTTATCCGCTTTCATGTAGTAAACCGGTAGATTTTTGAGCTCCTTGATGATCTTATTCTCGTTCTGCTTTCCGACCCATCTAGTTTCTTTTCTCAGTGTATCTGCAGTGCTGGCTCTTATCTTTTGTTTTTCCTCAGCCGTCAGTCCATGCATGCTCGAAAGTCTATTGATCCCGGCTTCAATTTCTATGACGATATCTTCAGGTTTGGCTTTCGCGTTAATGGAGTATTTCAGCCCCATGTTCAGCAGATTCAGTTGAGCTTGCATAAATACCTGGGACGATTGATTGATGACTATGTTTTCGATTGTACGCACCTTGATTTGTTGGGACACTGTCACTTGTTCTCGTCTCAATTGATGAAACTTCTTTTCTAGTATTAATTTCTTCCGCTCGCTTTCACACTCTTCCGCTACTTTCACTTTCGTTAGAAACAACGGGAAACCCAACGGATATTGTTTGGCCAGGCTCAAATGTAATTCGTATGCCTCTCTGCTTCTCCTGTCCAATTTTGCATAGAGTCTTTCAACACTCTCCTTCACCAACTGCATTTCCAGATACTTGATCATTGTACCTTTCTTGAACGGTATACTCGTCTTGAGTTTAACGGTGTGGCTTTTCGGGGTGATGTTATTGTGCTTGCATTTTTTTTAAAAATTTAAATCCCTTCTTAGTGATGCGACAGACTTTCTTAAACTGAGATATTCAATCGGAAGACGCAGGACATTTGGAACGGCGACCCAGGTAACGGATACACCTGGCTATTCAAGCTTACAAAATAATGAAGGCAGTTAAGTAGTAATTAAGGAAAAAGAAATTTTTGAATGGTAAAGGATCAGGTAATTAGAGATTAAGTAAAAGTACTTTGAGGGATTAGATGTAATTAGAGATTCATATTAATACGTTAATGAGTTTAGTATAAATATTAGGACACTTATAGTTTAGGGAATAGTAGTACTGAGGAAGTTCTCAAGTAGAGAACGAAACAATTGTATACTTAATTTAAATAAATAGTAGAATTAAAGGGTATATACTTTCTTTCACCTTTTTTTTTATTTGAAAGTTCTACTAAAGGCGGAATATTTTTAACTACTCTTTCGCCTGTAAAATTTTTTGATTTATGTTCTCAATGATATTGTCGATGTCGTCGGCCGTTTCAGGTGATTGAAAACTCGTTTCATTAGCCAATGCAACTTTAAACGCATTCCAGCTTGTAGATTTCTTTTCCTGCATGGGAACATCATGTTTTCTATGAAGAAGAGGACTGATTTGTGGTCGGGAAACTGTTCGTCGAGGACTTTTAACCAAAGATTTTGTATGAAATCTCGCGATTCTCCGATTTCCAGTGCAAAGCCATTTCTTGATACTTAATGTGTTGGTTCGTCGGGGATATGTAGGCTGAAGTGATTAGCTGTGATGAATGTATTGGGCCCGCTCCCAGTTTCATTGCTTCTCACAGCTCCTCATAGGCGGTGGGTGGCATTTCGATCTCCTGCGATGAAGATAGGGACTTCAAGTGCAGCAAGTGTTCTAAGTTGGTTTAAGACATTAATATTTCCTGCTGGATTGTAAGAAAAAATCACAATGAACTCTAGATAACCAATCCGTAGCTTGATTGCTGCGGCATCTACTATTTGAGGTGCGGCTGTATCAATGAGATAATGACTCATGTTTCATCTCACGAGAATGACCGCTCCGCCTCGTCTACCCGTCATTCTATCATTTCTGTACATAATGTAGTTAAGGATGCGGAATCGTCTTCCAGGCTTCAGAAAGGTTTCTTGGATCATTATGATGTCGAATTTATAATCAAATAGAAATTGTTTAAGCTCACCAGTATGCTGAAGCGAGGAATTCGCATTCCATGTCAGAACTCAAACGTGGTTTGTTAAACTCATTAATGTTTAGTGTTGACGGCATTTTGAGATGCAGCGTTTTGGAATTGAGTCTGTGTTTTGGCAAACATTTGGCCCATATTGTGAGCTTGATTTTGTGTGCGTGAAAGTGCCAGTGTCGCGTTTGTTTGTTTTTGTGCTGTTTGGACCTCAGGAACCTGCGTAATTGATCTTCTCTCGTTCTTTGGATTCCTGGGGTAATCCCCGTAGCTTGTTGGATGCTATACATTTGGGCTTCTTCTTAATTTTCTTTGTAAAGTCC
This sequence comes from Odontomyia ornata, assembly GCA_963969285.1. Taxonomy (NCBI): domain Eukaryota; kingdom Metazoa; phylum Arthropoda; class Insecta; order Diptera; family Stratiomyidae; genus Odontomyia; species Odontomyia ornata. The sequence continues at coordinate 298,635,160 of OZ017741.1, forward strand.
GAGAAATTGTGAAGCGAATCGCATTCAACGCATCTAAACTGCGCATGACAATTTTTAGAAGAATGTCCAAATTATTGGCAATTGCGGTACATACCCTAGCCCGTACGAGGACGCTGTGCCTCCACAATGCACATAACGTGGCAAATAGATTTAATATTATAAATGCTAGTTTCAGATTTTTGGGGGAGAACCTTGATTACCCTAGAGAGGTCATCTCTTATTTTGATGTGGTAAGCTTCAATTGGGTTGAAGCCCTGAGACTATAAGTCTTCCTTGATCTCTTCGACTGAAAGGCCATACACCCGCTGGTGACAACATTCATCTGTCTATCCTCCGGAAGTATGTAAGTTTGGTATTGTATTTCATTGTCAGCTTGTGCTTTTATCAGTCATCAGTTATCTGTGGTATTGTTGTAATAATTTGTAGACCCTTTTCTCGGATGTGTATGAGATGTTTTGTTTTTTAATAATACCAATAGTTTAGAACCATTTTGAGGGCTCTCGAAGAATGATTGGTACTGTTTTGGGTTCTTGTGTTTATAATATTGTCGAGCTGGGCAACCAGCGAAGCAATTTGCTCATCTTGATCTGTCACGTCACGTCCGGCAACCACGCCACCATCCATCAACATCCTGTCCTCAAAAAAGGAACTGTCTATACACTATTATTTAAAGTTCGCCAAATATCATTCAATTTAATATACAATAATAAATTCAAAATTTTGAAAAAATGTCTGAAACTGACCCAGGTTGGCGAAAGACTACTGAAGTACTCACCCAGAGTACCTCATATTCTTCTCTTATCTTTTGCCCCTTTCGAATAGCTTTTATCTTCTATCTCTTTCTATCTTCTGTCATTTTCTAAAGTCAGTCTCTTTCTATCTTCCGTCTTTTTCTATCTTTTGTCCGCTTCTATTATCTGCCTCTTACAATCTTTTGCTTCTAATTATCTTCTACCTCTTACTATCTTTTATCTCCTCCTATTTAATATCTCCTTCTATCTTCTATCCTCGTCTTTCTTCAACTTCCTACTATGCCTATCCTCTATCTCTTCCCTTTCTTGCTGTTTCTTTCTTCTCTACCTTTCCTCTTCTATCTTCTAACTCAACTCACTCACAACTCCATTCACTTGCAATTTTATTATTCAACAATAATCATACTCATCAGAAGATGCAACGATGTCATGCGAAGGCTGGCACAAGCCCTTATGGGCACAGGTGCTCAGAATTAGACCAGCGCTGATCGGGAGTCAGTCTCAACTGAACGTGCATTACCTACTCAACTTTGAACGTACTCCGAGGCCTGTCAAAGGTGTGGATTGAAGTCGTTCTAGCACGAGTGCCAACTCGGCGGTACCGTTCTATACAACTGGGGCCAAAATATCATATCTGCTAGCGCAAAATGTCAGTTCTGATTTGATGTCCTATTCATAGTCAAGACATCTTTGCCAGATCCATATCGATCATTTTTGGCATCATAGTAAGATAGTTATCAGTAGTATCTACATCTTCCTCGCACATCTACTCCAGGCCATAGAAAAAATATAAGGTAAGCTTAATATTTCACCATAAATACCATTAATTGCATGTTATATTTTCCTTTAAAACAAGTTTGCATAAGAAATCAAGTTGCTTCACGTCTTTCAAGGTCTCTGGGTTAGTTAAAAGAATTTCCTTATAAATATATATATTCTATACTGCAACTATCGTCTAGTTATTTTTTTGATACTGTAAATTCTTTAGAAGATGCCACAAGGTTTCCAATTATGCTCCCTTCACTTTAAATGAGAATTAAAGAGATTTTACAGGACTTCTTCTCTTTCGTAGCACTACAGCCCTTCTTGGGCCTTCGGTTCCTGCAACAAGCGCCTTCTACTGTCTCGATCCATTGATCGCGTCCTCCAATTTCGAAATCTTCGGCCTTCAGTTCTCCCACCAAATCCTTTTTTGAGCATCCGTTCTTCGTCCATAAGATTCATGTAGCCAGCTCATTGCAACTTGCGCAGTCTTATTTATTTATTTATTTAAAATTCCATTTAACAGATTAAACATAATCCAATTACAAAATGGAACAAAACAAACAGAAAAGAAAAAATAATCCAGATTAGAATTAAGTGAAAATTTAATATATAAAGAAATTCAATGATATTAACAATAGTAAGTACTTAGTCAAATATGCATGTAAAATTAAATTAAAGCATAAAAAGGCCTAATGTTTACTCCAATTGAGTTTTAAGAATCAGGCTTCTTAATCTCAATTTAAAAACAAGATATGAGTCGGAAAAAGGACCAAGCTCAAGCTTATCATGATTTCTTACCATTCGTATAATGGGAGAATGAAAATATAAATTTGTACGGGCATACGGTGGTACGAAAAAATTGTTAAGAACGCGATGATTGGCGAAAGCGTAAGTCTGCAAACAATGTCAATGAAATTTTATTGTGGCAGAGTTGATATAGAAAAAACTGATCTAGATAAATGCGACGGGACGACAGAGTAGGCAAACGTAAGAAGGATAAACGACAGTCATAGGGTTGATATGGGACTTTGAATTTGTGAAGCAAGACACGAGTAAGTTTTCGTTGGGCATTCTCTAACGAGTTAATGAAGTAGGAGTGTCGGGGAGACCAAACTACAGAGCAATATTCAAGGATAGGATGGACAAGACAGATAAACAAGCGGACGGAGGTAGATATATTGTTAAATTTATAAGCATGCCTGAAAATAAGTCCCATTATTTTCGAGGCCCTAATAGTCGCGATTCATATGTGCGCATCAAAATTGGGCTTAGGATCAAAAGTAACACCAAGATCCTTAGCAGAGCTTACAGCAGCGAATTTAACATATAGGAGAAAGTAAGCGGAGATTGATTTAGATCAAAAGTCATTTTATAGCATTTGGCAACATTAAGTCAGAGGTAATTAGACGAATACCAGTTACTTAGTGCAATCAGATCTATCTGAAGATATTGACAATCTTGTACAGGCCTGATAGCTCGAAAGGCTTTGAAATCATCGGCATACAGTAGGCAACTGGAGGCGATAACCGGGACATAAAATGGAACCTTGAGGAACACCAGAGGACGGATAAAATGGAATAGAGGTAGTTCCACAGTAACTAATGCAACATATACGAGAAGACAGGTAGGAGTCCATCCATGACAAGAGAGGGCCAGCAACCCAAAAAGTTTTCATTTTGTAACAGAGAAGTTGATGGTTCACATGTCAAACGCCTTCGAGAAGTCAGTGAAGATGACATCAACCTGTAATCGATTGTCTAGGGCGCTAGCAATGTAATCGGTGAACTCAATTAAATTTGAGGTCATAGAGCGACCTTTGAGGAACTCATGTTGTTCCTTCGACAAGATAGTGGTCAATGAAACTGAAAACCGGTTATGTACCAGACGCTCGAGTAATTTCGGAAAACAGGAAATTAAGGTAATAGGACGATAATTGGGCACACAAGAAGGATCACCACTTTTAAGAATAGAAACAACGTTTGCTCTTTTTCAATAAGAAGGGAATGTAGAAGTCTTTAAACTGAGGTTGAAGAGAAAAGCCAGAGGGATACAAAGTGAAGACGCTAATGACTTGACAAAAATATTCGGTAAGCCATTAGGACCAGGTGATTTATTAGGATTAAGTGAATCAATGAGGGATTCAACTTCAACATGGTCAGTAAAAAGTGAAGAAATGTCAATGGAGTGAGGTACAGATGTATTAACTGGATCGAAGACTATTCTCATGTCTTCGATCCAGTTAGCAGCAATAAAAGCTGACGAGAAGAACTGAAAGAACAAGTTGGAAATATCCTGAGGAGAAGAGCTAACGATTTTATTCCAGTGGACTGAAGGAGGGACAGAAGAGGAGGACTTGAAGGATCTAATGTATGATCAGAATGGTTTCGCATTATTCACCATGAGGGAACTATCGAAGCTAATGAAGTAGTTTTTCATTGCAGTCTTCAGTTCTTTTTTTTACCACAACACGCAGATCACAAAAGCGGGCTATGGATTCTTCAGTACCACAACGCTTGAAACGGCGGTGTGCTTTACTTTAAGCATTCAAGGCACAAAGTACTTGTTTAGTTAGCCATGGTTTCTGCTTTACTTTGCGAAGAGCTTGTAAAGGTGTGAAGTGTTTAATCAACTCAAAGAGGTAATTATAAAACTTATTCAGAGCTTCCTCAGACTCCAAGTTATCAAAAAACTCCTGCTAGTCAACCAAGCTCAGTTCGGAGGCTAGAGCTTTGTAGTTTGCTTTGAAGAAGTTGAATTTTGGAGAAGAAGCAAAAGTACGTTTTGACAAAGGTGCAATGGAAAGATCGAGTGAAATAGCGGATGACGACTATCAATTTAATTGAATGCAATGGAAACAGATAGAAAGAGATAAAGAAGGTGCATAGGTTGATGAAACAGAGGAAGGTTCTTCGTCCATTGCACTGTTCCCAAATTAAAATCACCGCATACTAGAATTATGGATTGCGGATGATGCAAGAAGACATAAGAGGAAAACTCGTCAAAGAATGTCTCAAACACATACAAAAGAGAGTTACTAGGTATGTAGACAGAGGAAACTAATAAAAATATATTGTTAGGAGGGAAGATCTTGACAATCACACAATCCACATCTCGGGAAAAGCAAAAGTCAGCAAAAAGAGAGCTACTATTACTTACAGCTACAAGAACAACACCTCCATCTTCTTTATTTGCAAAGGCAAAGTCCCGATCATAATGGTAAATATCAAAATCAAGGGGATTTTCCGGATTTAAGATGTTACTATTTAACCAGGTTTCCGTAAGACATATAAATGCATCTTTGCTGAGTTGTAACGATAAAAAAAGCTTATCAAGCTTGGTCCTTAACCGTCTAACATTTTGGTAGTATACTGAAATATTAGAAGTTAAGCTACAGTCATGAAATCGTATACTAGTTCGTAGGTTGCGGTCTTCCCGGTGCACGAAAGGACTTCCTTCTTCTTGAGCTGAATAGTTTAGTAAGTACTCAAGATGGCCAAGCTTCAGGATTTAAAATAGTATCACAATTTTAGGGCACTGTAAGCTTGAGAGAAGCTATCACTCTGTTCTCCAGATTATCCTTAGTTAATTTGTGAAACTGAAAACTTTAACAGCTGGCCCAAAAGTTTTGCAAACGTAGTTTTTTAGATAGTCCGCAGTTGTATGGTAGCTTAGGCGTGAAATAAAGATCACCTTTGGAGGGGATACAATGTAAAGAAATCAGAGTAACCACAGCCGATGTGTCACGACCAGATGAGGGTGAAAGACTAGGCAAAGGATCACTTACAATCGTTGAGACCTCCGGTTCGTCAAAAATTTCATACAGCTCATAGTTTAATCGAATTCGCCATTGGTCCCCATCAAGATTCGCTCTGATTATTCGCCTCAGGACCCGTCTCTTGAAGGCGTTCAATATGTTTGCGGATGCCTGGGTTAGAGTAGATATTGTCGCGTGTTATCCGTTCGCGGCCAATAATTTTAATGTTCTGGGAAAGTGAAAACGCAATGTCTTTTGATTTAAGTTAAAAGAATTTATTCAATTACAAAAATGCACAATAAACAATTTAACAATTTAACACTTTCACTAATTTTAATTTTCACTATGAAAAAAATCTAACACTTGTCCATAAATTTCTTATCGCAATTGTCTTCTAAATCACTTCGCACTCAAATAATCAATCGTCTTTACTTCGCGTTCCACTATATCGCAGTTTTCTATCGCGGTTGTAATGAATGAATCCCCCCATTCATTCAGCTCGCCTTTATATAGGGTCTCTACCTATTCACCCATTTCTCGTACATTATTGAATGTTCTACCGAGAGGTACCTGGTAGATTCGAGCAAATTAATGAATGGAGTGACGTCACTTGCAGATGTTGATCATGCCTGTTGGGTTCTCGTGGGTTCGAGTAAATTCATTTGTTGACGTTGATTATGAAAACAATTGCGACAGCAGCTCGCAGAATTATTTGTACATGTAACACTGCCCCCACCTCAGTTCTTTTCGCCCCAAAAAGATGTGTCGCTATTTGTAGTCAATTCTCCCAGGGTGTAATATGGGGCAAGACGGTCCAGATGCACGATTTTCATTTTAGCCCTCGGCTTACGATGTTCCTGTATTCGGTATACGACGTCGTTGATTCGCTTTGTAACTCGGTATGGTCCCTCCCAATTATGTTGTAACTTTGGAGACCTACCCTTTCGCCGTTGCGGGTTATAAAGCCACACCAAGTCATCTTGCTGGAAGCCAGTAGAATTAGCCTTTAGATCATACTTGGTCTTCATGCGGTCAGTAGCCGATTCGAGGTGTTTTCGCACTGTCCGATGTATCTGGTTCAACCGTTGTCTTAGATCACTTGCGTACTCCGAGACCGTTTGGGGTTTCTCAGGGGGTGTTCCGAACTTTATATCGGCTGGCAAACGAATAGTCTTTCCAAAAATGACTTTGGCTGGGGCTTGGCCCGTCGATGCATGTTCGGCAGCTCTGTACGCCATCAAAAATAGTGGGATATGTCGGTCCCAGTCCCTTTGGTTCTCGTCAACCATCTTGGCCAGATCTTTATTGAGCGTGCCGTTGAACCGTTCGACCATTCCATCGGATTGAAGATGCAGCGGTGTTGTCCTCGTTTTCCTTATTCCCAGTAGTTCACATATTTCGCCAAAAACTAGTGACTCAAAGTTTCGGCCTTGATCTGAATGTAATTCGCAAGGTACGCCGTACCTACTGACCCAATTTAACACTAGCTGTTCAGCTACGGTAGTTGCTTCCTGGTTGGGAATGGGGTAGACCTCGGGCCACTTGCTGAAATAATCGGCTACAACCATCGTATATCGATTTCTCCAATCGGATTCAGGAAAGGGTCCTGCGATGTCAACAGCAATCTTTTCGAATGGCACGCCTACGTTATAGGTTTGCATTTGTCCTCTTAGTCGTCGCTTTGGGCCTTTGACGGAAGCGCAAATTGTGCATCTGCGACACCAGTCCTCTACGTCTTCTCGAGCGTGGGGCCAGTAGAACCGTTCCCGCAATTTCGCTAAGGTCTTGTTAACACCAAGGTGGCCTCCCGAGGATCCTTCATGCATTTCCTTAACCACATCGTGGGTTCGGCTTTTGGAAAGTATAGTTTGCATCCTATAGGAGCTACCATCCGCCGTTTCCTATTTTCGCTTGAGTACGCCGCCCTCCACCTGAAGGGAGTTCCATTGTGCCCAATAGCTTTTCAGGGTTGCGCCATGCATTGAAACGTCCTTCCACTCAGGCCGCCCAGTCGTCTCCTTCCATACGAGCAATGGTCCGATGTCTTCATCGGCTAACTGGGCGGTTCGAATCTCCTCCGATGACCAACCTTCATCGAATCCCGCCGTTATCAATCGCAGATCAACGAGCGGTTCCTTTTCCTCAATTCGTCGGCAATGCTTGCAGTTAGCTGGACATGGACGGCGGGAAAGGGCGTCAGCATTTCCATGAACTCCGCCCTTCCAATGAACAATTTCGTAGTCGTATGACTGCAATCTTTCGATCCATCTCGCAACTTGTCCCTCGGGATTTTTGAAGTTGAGCAACCATCTCAGTGATGCATGGTCCGTTCGAAGAACAAATTTCTGGCCATATAGATACTTGTGGAACTGCTTGGTAGCCTCTATTATAGCCAATAGCTCCTTCCTGGTCACATAGTAATTCCTCTCACTTTTTGAGAGAACTCGACTGTAATAAGAGAGGACTCTTTCTTCGCCATTGATCTGCTGGGAGAGTACAGCTCCAATACCGCCGTTGCTTGCATCGGTGTCAACTACAAACATTTTTCCGGGTTTCGGATACGCCAGCACGGGTGATTCACACAGCTTTTCCTTCAGGGTCTCAAAGGCTGTCTGGCATTGTTCATTCCAGGCATACGGACGATTTTTCTCGGTTAGCTGATGGAGACACTTAGCTATTTTGGCAAAGTCTTTGACGAATCTTCGATAGTAGGTCGCCAGACCCAGAAAACTTCGTAGTTGGCGCTTGTTGTTTGGTGTTGGCCAACTTTTCACGGCTTCAATTTTCTCAGGGTCTGTTTTGACCCCTTCTGCTGATACGACGTGTCCCAGGTATTTTACTTCATCTGCGAAAAGAGTACACTTCTCGGGACTAAGTTTCAAATTTGCCAGTCGTAATCGGGAGAAAACCTCTTCTAAGTTCCGCACATGCTCTTCGAACGTTCTACCGATGACGATGATGTCATCTAGGTATACCAAGCAGGTTTTCCAGGTTAGACCACGTAGCACATATTCCATCAAGCGTTCGAAAGTGGCTGGAGCATTGCAAAGCCCAAACGGCATCACCACAAATTGCCACAATCCGGTCCCAACTGAAAATGCGGTCTTCTCTCGGTCCTTCTTGTCAATTTCTACCTGCCAGTAGCCACTCTTGAGATCGAGTGTAGAAAACCATTTTGCGTCGGCTGAAGTGTCCATGATGTCATCGATGCGTGGGAGTGGGTAACTATCTTTCTTAGTGACGTCGTTAAGCTGCCTATATTCGACACAAAAGCGAGTGCTACCATCCTTTTCCCTTACTAGAACTACAGGCGCGGCCCATGGACTGACAGAAGGTTCAATAACGCCTTGTTTTTCCATGTCCGAGATCAGCGCGCTCACTTCACCTTGTTTGGCTATAGGGAGACGTCTCGGTGCTTGTCGAATCGGCTTGGCTCCCTGTGTATCTATGACGTGAGTTACCATACTCGTTTGGCCTTGGTCATCCGGGCTTGTTGAGAAGATGTCACTGTACTTGGTGACCAGATCAGAGGCTCGTTTGAATAGCTGCACTGGCAATTTGACCTGCTTCAATATTGCAGACGTGGATTCCCGGCCTTTGTCTGTGTCTTGCCTCCTTTCCCAATGATGGTCGTGAGTAGCTTCCAAAGAGGTGATGGTGGAAACAGGCTGGCAGCTGCCGATGACTTCTCCCGCTTTGATGCTCGTAGTTGAGTCTGCGGTGTTAAGGACTCTAACCGGCACATATCCGTTCCTTAAAGATCTTACAAGGCTTCGTCCTACAATCAAACTGCGTAATGCGGACGTCTTCGTTGGCTCTATCAGATAAGATCGGTGGTCTCCAGAATCACCATCAAGCTTGGCCCATACAATGCTTTCGGAAGAATTCGGTACATCAGTGTCAGTACATACCACTACATTCATCTTGGGAATTTGCACGCTGGGATCCTCCATCAGTACTTCTACATTCTGCCATTTCAATGCACGTTTGCCCAAATCCAACGTGATTCCATGTGGTCGCAGAAAATCCATTCCGAGAATGCAGTCATCCATAATGTTCGCGACCAGAAAATTATGTCGGAACACAAGGTCTCCCAACTGTATCTGGAGGTTGACCTCTCCATGAACAGGTGCAGTTTCTCCCGTAGCTGTCCGTAGTGAGAAAATTCTGCCCTTGTGAAGTTGTTGCTGTCTAACTAGGTCTGGTCGGATAATCGATCGGGTTGCACCAGTGTCGATTGTTATGGTGCAGTGTTCTCCGTCAACTTGACCCGGAAGGCATAAGTCCGCTTCTCCACGATGTAGTCTTGACACGATGATGGTGGTGCTGGGGACGTCGATCCTCCTAGCCAACCTCTGCCCCACGAACTTGGCTCTTACATGTTTCCCGACCCCTCTGTTTCAAGGGCTTCCATTCTGGGCTCCTGACTCGGTCTGGATCTCCTCCTAGCTGCACACCCTGGACAATAGCTCGGTTTTCTTCGCTTCTTGCAGTCTCTTTGCAGGTGCCCCTTCTCTCCGCAATTCCAGCATCTAGACGCATCATTTACATGCGGATCTCGCTCAATTTCCACGCGCTCACACCTGCACTCGTCTGTCACTACCTCACGAGCCCGGGCAGTGGTACGAGTAACATTTTTCGCTGCCTCAAAGTTCAGACTATAAGCCAGTGCGTCCTTAACCGTTTGCTTTTGAGCTAAACGCACGGCTTGTTGCAATTCCGGGTCCTTTAGTGCGCCGATGAATGCTTCTGTCGCTGCATCATCTCGATGTTCTGGGTCGTAGGCTGGATAAGCCAAAAGTGCCAGTCGCTGAATGTCTTGGGCTAGCTGCTGTAGGGTTTCACCGGACTTCTGCATTCGATGCCTTAGTTGTGACCGATAAATCTGCTTCAGATGATCGTCTCCATATCGCATGTCGAGCGCATTCATTATAGCATTCGGGTTTGAGTGCAATTCAACGGGGATCGTCTGCAACAGCTCGGCAGCTGGGCCTCTTAGAGCAAGAATCAATGCAGTTGCTCGTTTCTGCTCATTCCAGTGATTTAAGCGAGCGGCTGCTTCGAACTGGGTTTTGTAAATAGTCCAGACCGTTTGCCCATCGAATATTGGTGCTTGCACATTTCTAGATGAGCTTTGCGCTGCGGTTATAATTGGGGCTGGTGAGGCGGTTACTACTGCCTTCGCTGCTTCCAAGTCCTTTTTCACTTTTTCCATCTCATGGTTGACCTGGCTGATCTCAAGGTTGATTCTCTCCTCGACCTGGTATACCTTCTCCTCGACGCATTTAATTTGGCTGTTGAGACTACTGAGCTCCGCTTTTATTTCGGTTGACTGTTTTTCCAGCTTTTGTGCGATGGCTGCCTTCGAACGCTTGTTGGTCTAGCTTCGCTGATTGTTCATTTAGCTTCACAGCTAAACTGGATGTCTGTTCATTTAGCTGTGCTGATTGTTCATCCAGCTTCGCAGTCAGACTGGATGACTGTTCATTTAGCTTCGCTGATTGTTCATCTAGCTTCGCAGTCAGACTCGATGACATCAGCATTAACATTTGCATTAGCGCATTTTCTGGCTCCTTCGATTTTGGTGTTTCTACTTCTCCACCTTCTGCGCCTTTTTCCGCATCTGAGGGCTCACCCGAATCCAGATACGCGCCTTCCGATTCAATTGCGTCACGCAAACGTGCAATCAGTGTGGCCTTTGTACCTTGCGTAGCCAGGTTTCGCTGTTCCAACTCTTCTTTAAGCTCCGACATGGTAAATTCATTAATTTTTAAGTTTAAGCTTCGTGGCATTTTTAATGTTTCTTTAAATTTTCCTATTGTGCACTATAAAAATGTTCAAATATTCACTTTCAAAATTTTTCTTTCGCACTTCTGACACCACTGTCGCGTGTTATCCGTTCGCAGCCAATAATTTTAATGTTCCTGGAAAGTGAAAACGCAATGTCTTTTAATTTAAGTTAAAAGAATTTATTTAATTACAAAAATGCACAATAAACAATTTAACAATATAACACTTTCACTAATTTTAATTTTCACTATGAAAAAAATCTAACACTTGTCCATAAATTTCTTATCGCAATTGTCTTCTAAATCACTTCGCACTCAAACAATCAATCGTCTTTACTTCGCGTTCCACTATATCGCAGTTTTCTATCGCGGTTGTAATGAATGAACCCCCCCATTCATTCAGCTCGCCTTTATATAGGGTCTCTACCTATTCACCCATTTCTCGTACATTATCGAATGTTCTACCGAGAGGTACCTGGTAGATTCGAGCAAATTAATGAATGGAGTGACGTCACTTGCAGATGTTGATCATGCCTGTTGGGTTCTCGTGGGTTCGAGTAAATTCATTTGTTGACGTTGATTATGAAAACAATTGCGACAGCAGCTCGCAGAATTATTTGTACATGTAATTATTTGTACATGTAACAATATTTTACATTCATAGCATAGGTCTTATCACAGATTTATATTCTTGAAGCTTTGTTTTCCTGTGTATGAATATGGTCTTCTAGATTGCCAAAACTGAATAAAATATTTTCTTACAGAATACAACTCTTTGGGGTATTTCGTCACTTTCATTACCGCCCAAATACATACATTGCCCAAATTTTTGATATTGTATTCGCATGTGTGATATTTTATGTATTTGAGGTGTTTTTTTTTTCTCAACTACGTCATGAGCTTTATTTTATTCTCATTTATTTGTATTTTATTGTACTATCTCCCCCATTTTGAGCTCATGTAATTAATGGATGTCGCCATAAAACAAATTTCGTGGCCACCAAAATGGCTGAAGTCAATGACTTTCAGCTAAGCCTCTGACTACGAGAACACTCCAACTTTTTCAAAATAAAGCTATGTAGTTTTTAACGGGCGAAGTACCCAATGTGTTGGGTGTATCATCATTTTTTTCGATCAACCCCAACAGTCAAATAAGCGCTGCAATATCCGAGAGACCATCTTAAATGATAGTTTTCGAGGCAAAAGTGGGCGTGATTGAGCGTTAAATTTGCAATGGAAAGAAATAGTTTTCGCATCAATAGGATCAGTTGGGGCTGTTTCGGGTCCACTTCTTCATGTTCTTTTAACCCAGAAAAACTAGATAAGTGTGCGAAACTGGCATTCAGACACTTAATATTGGTTAATCTAGCTGCAAACGATTAAATTTGAGTTCTTATTATTAGAAAATTCATTAACAAACAAAAAGCCCTATTAAAAACTTGCCAATTATTTTATTACATTTTGCTTTATGTACCATGCACTATGTTACTCGTATTTACGGCAGCAAAGTCGTACCTTCATTGATTATCCCCATCCTAGCTACACTCGGTTCGGCATCCAAAACAACAGCAGGTGTAATTCATATTAAACCAGATATTTTTTCTTTCATAAAACGTGCATATGAATGCCAAGAAATGGTTAGAAATTATGAAATTGGATTTGGAATGTTGATTGCAAACTATTCGCAGCGTTAACACAAAAATTGAGCCAAGTATTAAATCGTCTAAGTTCATTTCTTATGTTCTGCAATTAATTTACAAATATAAATGCTCATTGCCACCCACTTACCACTTGATTTCCTTGATCACTTTAATCACGCGACATTCAAATATTGCAGTACTCATAAAGTAATACAATTTGTCTTCAGAAGATGCGATTACCAGCCCTCGTCCACCCATTTGGACGCGCGTGATCAACCAAGCTCAAGTTCGTGCAGCGAAAGTCTTCATCTCTTTCCGGCACTTCTTCGTATCATCCCATCAACATTCCTCCTACGGGAAGTATCAACTTTGTACAAACTGCCGCAGACGACAAACAAGTCAACGTGAAGCATATTCACAAGACACTTTAACCTCTTATAAAATTTAAATAAAAAAACTTTATGACTAAATTAGCCAGCCCAAGATACGTTTGTTGTTGACCCGCGCGCCAAGCTAAACGCGCTTACATCAGATACAAATATCTTTTAACATAATCTCAAAGTTGGCTCCACATGACGCAGTGTCTTTTTCACTTTCTGCAAAAATTTACTTCTTGATATTTTCCCCGGAGAGAAAGATGTTGAGGCACGACCTCCCGCGTAACCTTTGAAGATTTTCTTTGTTTATAGCAGCATAACGATTTAGCTTGCATTGAGCATCGCTTGTGGAAATTTATGTTGAGTGCAAGTCACGAAAAGATCTCCATTGGTAGAAGGAATGTTTACCGTAGGTAGCATAAGGGAGTATTTGAGATCTTTCTTTTCGTAATCGGGAAAGCTATGCTTGGTTAGGCTATTTATGTTAAAAAGTAAAAGTTTTCCGACCAGACAAACCGGGCAGCAATTAATTTAAGAGCTGTCTTACGAACCTTGTTCATGCTCGTACTTGGACGAGTCGCAGCAGCAAACCCGACTCGTTACTTTTCCCGAACCTTAACTGATTTTGTATGCCCTTAGTGCAAGCAACACGATAAATCAATTTACCTTAAATGCAAATGGAATGATCTAAGCAAATACATAAAAGATGGTAGCAAACATTCAAGTCAAAATGGAAGTCAATAATGAAGTTGCGCTGAAAGAACTGCAAAGAAGATGGTAAAGCGACATCACCCGCTATAGTAAAGTAAGAAAACAACTTTCACCAGCGCAACGATGCAGGCAATGATTTTGCGGAATTTACCTGAGAAATGTTACATGCACATGCATTTGGATTATTGCTGCCACTAGTGCACAGTTGCACTCTTTGAACAGAAACAATGAGTTAAAAGAGGTAGTTTGCATATTCAGAAGCAATTTTGATGATTTATCAGCTAGGAATTGATTGTGGGTTTTATGACACACTAGTAGGAAGACTCGGAATTAAATCCCGACAAATTCGATTTAGGTCTTATACGATTTAATTTTGATGTGCCTGCTTTTCTTTCTTAATTTAATTTGATTTATGAAATGAAGCCCCTCCCGAGAATATCTTGCCTAATGCAAGTCTACGACATTTTTAACCGACTTCCAAAGAAGAGCAGGTTATAACTTTGACCCCCATATTTTCTGTTGTTGCTGTTTTATGTGTGCTGACACATAACTCTTGAACAGGAATACTCGTATATAGAAGAGTTCTTTTAAAGCAAATTATATCGCTAACTTTCTATTGGGTCACATTTAAAGGAAATAAAATTAAATAATTTCACCCCGATTTTTCAAAATTACTGATCGATACGTATATGAAATTTGATTGTAGAGGTTTCAAGAGAAGAAAAACATATTGGACTAAAATATGTTGGCACAGAATTATAGTCCTTTGAAGGATTTCGCAGATATTGACAGTTAAATATAACTCCGCCACAGACGGTCCCAAGCCCGTTTGAGAAAGGAAAAAGGATCCCCTTGCTTCCCAACCCCCAGCTACCATGACTGATCATACTAAATCTAACGACTAAATGGTAGCAAAAGTTTTCGGGGTCGGGTTGGGAGATGGGCTAGCTCCCCGTTCCTGGAAAACCCTAAATTGATTCGAAACCGGCAACAGAGCCTTCGAATGGATTGAACCTCTGACAATAACCCAGGGTTACCAGACGTCCCGGATTTCCGGGACATGTCCCGGATTCGGGCTTCCGTCTCGGAGTCCCGGTTTTTTTTCAAAAATCATCAATTTGTCCCGGATTCCGAAAAACCTGATTTTTTTCTAAAGAAAAAAAAAATTTTTTGTAAACTAGAAACGTGCTGCTATACTACGGCATCTGTCGTGATTTCATTCAATTCAAATGCATGTGACAGTGAAAGCCTCGATTTGTTTCAAATATTAGCGCGCGCAAAATTCATTTAGGTAGGTACAATATTATTATGTTTTCATCATCGACATTTAGAAATGGACTACTATTGTGCTACTGCACATCCATCCCGCAATGAAGAGAGGGCGATATCCCATAGGCGAATTCTCATTCGTTTGACAGGAACGTATATATGCATCTCTCCTTCTCTTTCCACAAGCGTGATTGTCGCGCAGCCCACGCTAGCAGTCCATTTATACATGTCGATGGTTTTCATTGTCGGCTGTTGTCTTGTCAACTGTCGAGCTGTCATTTTAACGTCCTTTCACAGAAGTATTTAATTATTAGCATTGTTCTCTTGACACAACAAGGCATGTGAAATACAAATATACATTTGTATTTTTTTAACATGCCGAAACGAAAAAGTACGTTCAGTGACGAGCTTGCAAAGAAATTTACTTGCTTCAGTAAAGTGTCGTCAGACAATACAAGAGCCCATTGCAATTTGTGTGTCACGAGTATTTCGATTGCTAGTGGTGGTTTGTGCCAGTTTTTTTTACAATTCTACATCTTTATTTTTTACTTTTAAATTCTATTTTTTTATTATCTGTTTTTGGAGATGAAAAAAAAGGATTGTCTTTCCGTAACTTTTTTGGTTGATTAGGCTACTTTTGCAATATGAAAAAAATTTATGGTTCACTTATACCACATTAATATTTTGATTTATAAGGGCGATATATTAATTTTATTTCGGTGTTTAGGCGCCAAGCTACGGGTCTAGGACGTACATTACATGTTTTAAGATATTGAGCTTTCGTTCAAGACAAAAATTAAAAAAATTGGTTTTTTGATCTGGTGCACGGGATTTCCCCCTTAACTCGAAAAATCATGAAGTTCGGAAAATAAAACTGTAATGAATATTGTTTTTTTTTTTTGAATAGGGGCCAACGATTTAGAGAATCATGTCAAAAGTGATAAACACCGCAAATCTATCCAAGCAGCATCCACGTCAAAATCGATGTCTAATTTTCTTATACTAAAATTCACTCCATTGGATAAGAAAATATGCGCTACTGAAGGAGCTCTAGCATACCATACTGTGAGGCACCATCACAGTTTTCTTTCTCAAGATTGCACAGCTGCTTTGTTATGTGAAATTTTTCATGATTCGTCAATCGCAACAAAAATATCTTGTGCCAGAACGAAGACTGAAGCCATCGTATGCAAAGTCATTTCACCTCACATACAAGACATTTTTAACCAGGATCTTCAGAAAGTTCCCTTCATCGGTATAAGCACGGATGGCAGTAATCATGGACATCATAAACTATTTCCTATAGTCGTCCAATACTTTGATTACACGAAGAATGGAATTCAAGTCAAAATACTAGATCTGCAAGAGACAACAAATGAAAAAGCAGCCACTATGCGACCCTTCTTGAAGATACACTTCGCCAGCTCAAGATTGAAAAGAAATTGACGGCTTTTTTCTGCTGACAATACCAACTTGAATTTCGGAGGTCTGTATCGGAGAGGAGAAAATAATATCCATGCTCTTTTGAAGGAGAACATCAATTCCAATGTCCTCTGAGTTGGATGTTCGGTGCACATTCTTCACAACAGCGTTCAACATGGTCTTGGAAGATTTGTGTTATTTAATATAGATACTTTGCCCTTCAAAATTCATCAGTATTTTTCTATTTATACTGTTCGCACAGAAGAGTTGAAAGAGTTTTGCGAATTTGTTGAAGTGTCTTTCAGAGAGATTTTGTATCACAGCAAGACCCGGTGGCTGAGTTTGCTGCCAGGTGTACATCGTATTCTACAAATGTTCCCTGCTTTGAAGGCTTATTTTCTATCTCAAGAAAAACCGCCGGCAGTTCTTGAAGCTTTTTTCAGACATGATTTCGCAGAATGCTTTCTTTTATTTGTCCATTCATTAATGTCAATTTTCGACAATAATGTGAAGAAGTCACAGAAAAAGGATATCAGCGTCATTGAAATTTTGAGCATCGTGGATGATTTAGCTCAAGCATTGAGGGATCGGACTGAAGCGAAATTTCTTCCACTTGGCGTCAAGTCAATTCTTTCGAAATTGCGCTTAGAAAAAAAGGACAGAGAATGTGACGATTTCACAGCAAGAGTTTTGATGGTTTATGTGGAGACGGAGGAGTATCTGCTGAAATGGACGGCCTCTCTTGCTGAATTTCGAGTATTTAATTTTTTTTGCATTCATTAAATTTTTGTTGAACAGTTATAAAACATTTTCCAAATCATTCCAGATATTCAAGAGGATGGATTTTCAACGCGATGTTCCATTCACCTTCGATTGCATTGAGAAGTCCGTGCTGAATTTGCAAGAGAAAGGAGTGGTTTTTGATGAATCAAAACTTTTTGACCAGTCTACGAATCTTGTGAGATACATTCAAAAGAAGCAGGAAAATAACGACCTTTATGTCAGAGAATCTTGTAACGACAAGATGTGCAAATTCTTTCACGCAAACGATTCAAAGAGCGATGCTTTTTTTGAAATTTTGAAAATAGCTGAATTTTTTTTCACCATTCCCGGGCACAATACCAATTGCGAACGAATTTTTTCGTTGATAAAATCCCAATAGACTGATGAACGCAATAGACTCTTGGTGAAAACAATTCGCGACATCTTGATGATTCTATTCAATTTTACCGAGATGGACTGCAAACAATTTTACAAATATCTTCTTCAGCCCGAAAATTCAAAAAACATTCATAACATTCGTGACTCTAATAAATATTGTTAATCAACCTGACTCATGATTGGCTATTTAAATTAGTCAATAAATTAGATTAATTAAAATGTGCAAAAATAAATGAACAAACTTGTTGCAATAATAAAGTCTTTTTTCTTTCGACCCCTGCCTCATTTCAAATAATATAATAATCTGAGACCATAAGCTTCTAGATCTCTTACACATGCAAGTTCGCCAACACACTAATATATGTACATCAGGGTCTACAGTATCTACGTATAATTCAGATATATGTTTTTCTTCTTATGTAAGCAATTTTAATAAATAACGATGACACGATGAAACAAGATGTAGACCTTTTTTTTAAGCTCTTTTAAAAGTGTCCCGGGTTTTGAACCGACCAATCTGGTAACCCTGAATAACCTCGCCGCCGAAAAGAGGACTATGGTATTGAATCTTGTAATGTCAGATCACCCAGTCGCAGTTAAGGACCTTTTACAACAGCCCAGCCAATATAAATCAAACATACTGGCGATCCACGAAAGAACTGGATTGGAAGTGATATTCAAGATATGAATTCAAACAAAATATGCAAAAATGGGAAGCCAGCTGGACAGTATGAGTTTGGAGTGGCCTTTATTGTGGAAAAAGAGTCTAAATTGCATGTCATTGATTTTAAGGCAGTCAATGTTGTGTGCGATCCATATAAAAGCGTAACCCTTCAAAATCTGGCTGATAAACGTACACACCCCGATCTAAGAAAAGGACGAAGAAACCAAGGAAACGTTCTACAATCAATCACAAACGACATAAAAATAATTCTGGGTGATTGGCAATGAACTATTTCATCGGAGAACGACTGGAGGATTTTAACTAAAATTTATACTTTTGCCCCCTGGAAACTCCTTTTTAAAACGACGAAAAAATATAGAAAAAATGTCAAGGAATACCTTGCCTATTTATTAATAACAAATTAAATAGAACCTCAGTATAAATACTAATATTTCGTAACACCACCCTTAGCTTAAATAACCGCTTTTATTCTTGCGGGCATACTGTCGATCACTGTTTTCCCACATATTACAAATATTTTCCTTTAATTTATCTACAGCGAGATTAGCAGAGGTTCCATATATTTTCAATTGGATTTAGGTCGGGGGAATCGCCAAGCCATGGAGGAATAGGGATACTGCCGACATCAAATATATTCCACACGTACTGGGCGCGGTGACATGGAGCACCATCATGGATAAACGTGGTGCAGGTTCCACTGCTTCTCAAAAAATTGAAATATGGAATTAATATATCCTCCATGGCCTCAGAGTACTGGAGAGCCTTCATTGTCCCGTTGACAAAATACAGCGGTCCACATCCATCTGCTGAAATGCAAGACCATACCATAACGGCTGGTGGATGCTTGACGGTTCCACAACACAAGCTTCATTATATCGCGCATGTGGCTTTTCCGAGGTGATATTCTGTTACCGCTTCTAATCTGCATTCGTCACTAAATACAATGTGAAAAATGAAGGGAAAAAAATCAAAATTCGAAAATGTTGCTCTAAAGCCAAGAAAAAAGCAGAAAATTATTAAAATATGATAATTACCTTTCGGAAGTCTTCAACAGAATAATGTAGAAGATTCCTTGCAAATTCTAATCTAGCTTTCCTCATTTTGGCCGTTAATTTCGGTTTTTTGGTGGCCGCTGGTTGCTTGAGCGTCTCCTAAGTGTCATCCGCGATATAAATATTCCTTCGGCTTCCAGATGCTGATGCGAATTTTATACGGACGAAAAACGGTTTTCAAAGGCTTTTTGTATAATTCTTCGGCATTTTCGAGACGTCGTACTCGTTTTCCGACCAGAATCCTTTCATTTGCTGGCAGGTTGCAAAGGACTCTCAATCGTGATCTTATTGATTCGCATCACCGTTTGAGGAAAAACCTTCCCATACGTGCGATTTGACGAAAAGAAAAGTTATTTGTCCTTAGCAACGCAGTTTTCAATATATTTTGCTCCAAAGATATAGCTCTACACTTTGCCATGTTGCTTTAATATCCAACTTTATAATAAAATGTACGCAATGATTCAGGTATCTAATTAACCACGATAAAAGTAAAATATTGCTTTTTGAAGGGAAAAAACACAGTTGAAGCAAAATCTTGGCTTGATAAAGAGTTTCTGGGTTCTACACCAGGAAAATCAACCATCGTTGATTGGTATGCTAAGTTTAAACGTGGTGAAATGAGCACCAAAGACGGCGAACGTAGTGGACACCCAAAAGAGGCTGTCACCGACGAAAATATAAAAAAAGTTCACAAAATAATTTTGAATGGCCGAAAAGTGAAGTTGATCAAGATAGCAGACATTGCGAAGATATCATCTGAACGTGTCCATCATATCATTCACGAATATTTGTACATGAGAAAGCTGTGTGAAAATAGGTGCCGTGCGAGCTCACAATCGATCAAAAGCAACAACGTGTTAATGATTCTGAGCAGTGCTTGAAGCTGTTTAAGCACATAAACCTGAAGTTTTGCATCGACATGTGACAATGGATGAAACAGTGCTCTATTATTTCACTCCGGAGTCCAATCAACAGTCAGCTGAGTAGACCGCACACGCGGAACCGAATCTAAACCCAGGAAAAACACACAAGTCAGCTGGCAAGGTTATGGCATCAGTATTCTGGGATTCGCAAGGTATAATATTCATTGATTACCTTCAAAAGGGCCAGACTATCAACAGCAATTATTATATAGCGTTATTGGATCGTTTAAAGGATGAAATCGTTAAAAAACGGCCACATTTGACCGGGAACTTTTCAATTTGCCTGTTACTAGTGGAAAGCTAACGACTTTTTAGTTTTGTGTGCGATTTACATAAGGATAACTTTTGATGTAATAATGGCCGCTAGGATATTCGATAAAAATTATTACTTGAAAGAATTTCAAATGACTGGGATTTTCCATAGCATATAAAACCTCTTCAGAATACTTACAAGAGTAGTTATAAAAGAAAAACATATTCGAAATCCCAACTTTTATGACGTCACAAAAGAAAATTTTGAAAAATTCATAAAATTGCTGAGTGTTCCTTATACCTTGAACAGGGACTGTAGCCCTCATGATGCAACAAATCACAATGGACAGCACCTGATTGACTTATAGCGTGTAGCAGAAATCCAGTCATACATTTGACTTATTTCCAACTTTGACACATACAGAAAATTCCCTGGGGATCACCGGATGGCAACACATAAGCAAAGCGGCGGGCATCGATAAAATCCAGAGGAGCTCATCAAATATGGTGGCAGCAGCATTCATAAAGCTATTAACAAAGTTATCCACCACATTTGGCAACAAAAGAGAGTGGAACCAATCAATTATATTCCCCATCCATAAAAAAGATGACAAGTTACAGTGCGAAACTTATTGAGGCATATCACTACTTTGTATGGCGTACAACATATTTTCAAACATCTCACAAAATAAAGTCGGATCATACGCTGACAGTATTATTGGGGAGTTTCAAGGTGGTTCTAAAGCAGGTAGATCTACAATAGACCAATTGTTCACTGTCAAGCAGGTACTTGAAAAGTGCTGGGAGTTCAACACAGACGTACACCAAATTTTCATTGACTTTATGCAAGCATACGACAGTAATGAGCGTAACGTATTGTACCAAATAATGCTTTGCTTTGGCATCTCAGCCAAATTGGTACATCAATAATCAACTCACCGATGTCTTTGACACAAATATCGGACTCAAACAGGGAGAGTGGCTGGACCCTTGGCTTTTCAATTTGGCTCTGGAGTATGTCAGAACAAAGCTACCTGTCGATACACGAGGTACATTAGTATACAAGTCGAGCCATGTACTAGCCTTTGCGGACGACATCAACATATGGTCACGGTCGTTAACAACTGCCAAACAACTGTTCAGTGAAGCAAAACTAGGGCGTAAAATCAATGAGAATAAAACAAAGCTCATGACGCAGTCGACGAAAATATCTAAAATATACAAAAGATCACACTTGACGAATCCAGTATCGACCATGTGCTCAAATTTGTGTATTTAGTGGCCAAAATAACGAGACCTGCCAATAAAAGATTCATACGATAATTTGTGATGCAATTTCTTTTATTAAAGTGTATATGATCCATTCGGGGCTCTAACATTTCTCCCTCTTTCCGGAACCTTCATGAGGCATTCTTCCCAAAACTTCTGAGATATAAATATTGATCAAGATACATTTTTGGAAGTTTAACTTTCGTAACGAAAAATTAGCGACAGGAGTGACCCAATAGAAAGCGTCCCGAACGTACCGAAAAAAAAATTCTTCCATTGCCACTTTTTTGTCGAAGCTTTCCGAGATCCTCCAACAATGTCTCAGCTCTTCCAACGCTGTCCAAGCTCCCTCAACGCTGTCCCGTTCACTCGTCCCAATATGGCAACACCTTCACAACACAAAAATACTACGCCGAAACAACACTCATGCGCTTTGGGAGTGTCCGGCGGGAAGTTTAGCTTCGTTTTGCAAATGATTATGTAAAGGTTCAAACGTTTTATATGGATAAATGCAGAAAAAATGCATAAATTAATGTGACAAATTAAAAAATCTTCTTATTTGTAGCACTACAGCCCCTCTCGGGCATTCGCTTAGAGATAGTTAGAGTATCTCACATTCATGACTGTATTGATTTTTACGGAAGTTGGTTTGGTCAATACCATACTCCCATGTGCTTGCTCAGCTATGATATGATCTGATTAAATCAGTACATATCACCACTGAGTGAACACTCATAGTCTGTCCGAAAAACCCCCTGAACTAAATCACGTTGCTCCCAATGAAATTTGACCCTGGGACCTTCGACTTATGCGTCCATACTCTAACCACTAGACCACACAGACTATTTAATTAAAAAGTCTAGGATGCATATAATATGACAAAATACTCAGTACAATAATTTTTGTCATAATTCAGATATCTAATTATTTTTGGCTCTTCAACATACTATCCACGTGGTTTGCTATTGTCAAAAATAAACGTATTCCTACAGGATATAATTTTAGAGCCTCTTCTTTAGTGAAAAATCTATTTTCTATCAGCTGCAGTTGATCTGGTTCTGATACTTCTCCATTACCAATTTTAGTTGGAGTATTAGAAAATAGGACGTCATTTTGTCGTATTTCCTAGGTGAATTCATAAAATTTTTAAGAACACCAAAGAGTTGTACCAGTTAATTTAGATCTAATTCTAAGCTTGACTTTTTAAACTTTTTACCACAATAATAATTTTTCAATGAATGGAATAAATAATAGTCAGAAGGGGCAATGTCAGGAGAGTATAGAGGATCAGATGAAAAATCTCAATCAGATGATAATAATGTATTTCTGACGAGCAACAATACATGACGCCTGGCGTTATCACGATGCAAAACGACGCCTTGTCTGTGCGCTAATTCTGGCAGTTTTCTGGCAATTGCATTGTTTCTCAAGTTGATTGCTTCACCTTTCGCAAGTGGCACATAATAAACTACCGCCTTTAAATCCCACCACATGCATAGCAAATCATTTTTGGGTAGAGGCCAGGTTTAGCGATAGTTAAAGGCTCAGTATTCTTGGTCCAAAAGCGGTTGCATACGATTTCACCTTACAGTATCCAGCTTTTATCTCCAGCGACAAGTTTCTTCAAAAATACATGCGTATTATGTCACTGAAGAAGAATATCACACACGCTCAAGTTTATTGCAATCAGTAAGTTCATGAGGAAGCCTCACATCTGAGCAGTTGATGCTACCCAATTTCATCAAATTAGTATGGACGGTTGTTCGTAGGATTGCTAACCTATTAGTTTCTTCGTGAAAAATATACCGCGGGTTTTCTTCTACCATGGCTATGATGAGATCTGTTTTTAGTGGATAGGCGGCCGAAACGAACTTCGTCTTCCAAATTAAAATTACCAACTCTGAATTTCTTCAACAAACTGTAAACTGTCTGAATACTTCTAGCGTCATTTCCATGGGCAATCAAAATTGTATTGGCTATTTTGTTAGCATTAAAACATTTTTTATAACAATGAAACATAACATGCCTAAAATGTTTCCTTTGATTTTATATCTTAAGGTAGTAAAATCTGACGTCGTAAAATTAATAGAAGTAAGCGAAATACACTCTTTGATAATTAGAACCAACTCACCGATGCCTTTGACACAAATATCGGGCCAAAGTAGTGAGCTGGGGTGGCCCCATCGCTATCCAATTCGGCTCTAGAGTACGTCATAAGGAAGCCACCTGTCAATACATGAGTTAGATTACCATACAAGTCGAGCCAAGTAATATCCTATGCGGATGACATCAACATATTGTCACGGTCATTAACAACTGCCAAACAACTCTTCCTGAAACTCGACAGTGAAGCAAAACTGGTAGAGCTACAAATCAATGAGAATATAACAAAGTTCATGATGCAGTCGAGGGAAAATACCTCAAGTACAAAAAATATCACATTTAGCGAATACAGTATGGAAAACGTGAGCTAATTTGTGCATTTAGGCGCTAGAATAACGAGAGCCAGTAATGAAAAAGATAAAATACGCCGAAGAATACAGCTCGCAAATAAAATATTTTTTTCAGTTTTGACGAGCTTGAAGACCAACTGCTGTAGCGAATAGAGCGGATATAAATGTCTGTAAAAGATTGCCGCGGTGGTCTGCTACCTGGGCGAGCGAGAATGTTGGGGCTCGCCTAGATTGACCTTGTCTGAGGACGCGTGAATACACTGGCAGGCTAGCGTTGCAGTGTCGTGGGGCGGGTTATTTTTCTCAGCACAAGGGCACACTACAAAAAAACTTCGCATTCACCAATAAGGGGATAACACGAGTCGGTCCGACGGTGTTTAGGCCGAGGTATCCTACTAAAGGAAAAGGTTGCTAAAGAATACAACTAACTGGACTTGGCATAAACGAACGAGGCTTGAGAATATCTCGTCTTTACTGATGCTACTTATAGCCCCCAAATAAGAGGGGGCATCCAGGTAGAAGCGGTGCCCCCTCACACCTCCTATCCGGATCAAGATCCATTGTAGACGTGGCCAGATGTTTTCCATTTTAATGAACTTTTCCCTCAAATGAAAAACATCAACGTTTCAGATTGATGTTATAGTCTTATATGATGGAATCACATGATACTATAACATAAATAGGAACGCAAGCGGAAGGCTACTCTACCCTGCGAGAGCGCCTGCAACGCAAAAATGAGGGGTGAGCTCATCCGATGGCTAGCTCATCAGTGGAGAGGACAGCCAACGTGGCGGTTCCAATACCCGATCAGAGGTCCAAATTGAATGAAAAGACCAAAATTGATAATTTAATTATTTATTATTATTTCGTTTCTTTCACTACTTACAAAAAATATATATTTTCCAATCTCAATCAAAATTTCTCTTTTCTTGTTTTTTTTTGTGTTTAGTTTTTTCCTTAATAATTCTCATCTTATTTCATTTCGCATGATAAATTAAGTATGCGCAATGATCGAAAGAAACAAATTTGATCCACAAAAAGTAAGAAATATACAGTTTACTACATTTAACATGATGCAGAGTTTACTGTATTTCATATTTTCATTTGATTGTTTACTTCATTTATGAATTGCTTCTATGACTCGGGGTCTGTGTCATACAATAAACATTAAAATAAAAATTTAAAAAAGAGGACGGGATTGATTGACAAATAAAATGAAGACCAACCGGTTAGCCATAAAAGTGCACTTCTCTCCGTAAATAATTATATTTGCAGGTGTCTTGTCTACAGGCTTAATCATTGACAACGATTACATACTTTATCGGTATTCACTTGATAGGCAAGCATTGGCCATTGAAAGTTTATTCTATATTGTCACGCCGAAAAATATTCTCAGATAAAATTTCTCATAATTGATTTCTGTCATTTACGAAATGCTTTGCTCGAATAAACTACATGTTAAATGCATTGAGCACATAATTGTGACTAAATTCGGGGCAAATCAAAAATGCCTTACAGACAAAACGTATACATATGACTAACATAGTCGGAGGAATGCAACAGTTGCAAGAGACTTTTTCCACCAATATAGGTGGATATACTCGTATATGACGATTGGTAAACGCGCGGTTTTTAAATGGATTTAGCACGTGGCACTTCACTTCTTTTCAATTTATATCACAAGATGTTTGAATTACGATATGCTTTTTGAAAACCTTTCGAACCTTTCGAGAAAACTTTTTCATTCACATGCTGGACCGCGTGTAAAAGCGAAACATACACAGACTAGCGAATGAATATCATGCAAAGTTTAAGATTAAACTACCCAAGGAAAGTGACGCAACGAAGCATACAAAGTCTATTGGTAACAAAAATATTGTCTGTTTTGATGCTACTGAATCGGGTGTGCATTGGCAATTAATTTTCCCTTTCCTTGATATAGACCGTCTGAGATTGTAGTTCTGAAGTTCCGTTCAGCTTGCAGCAACTGCAGATGCCATCAACAATATGCAATAATTCATTTAAATTTAATCAAATCATATGAATAGATTTGCAAGGTTAAAACGAATTTAATAGACGCAGTTTCAGTAACAATAAGCGTATATGTAGTCCTGAAATTGTACGAGATTTAAGCCACGAACTTGTTCCCTTTAATTGAATGCTTCACTCTCAACATGGAATCCAAAACTTCCTCTACTAAACACAAAGCTTTTCAACACAACTCGTGTCGCACTGCCGTTAAAAGTCCAAGAAGTGCCCACTCTGAAAATAAGCACGCATCACCCACATAACTCTATGAAATCTACAATATATTTCGGTCGAAACGACAAAACTTCCCCTCCAATTCTGGCGATCACGGTGCACATTTCTTCTGTCTGGGGTATAAAACCGAGCTCCTCGTGTTGCAACGGTAGTTTCTTAGCGAGCCCTCTCATGCCGTCAAATCCTGTTTGCCTTACAGGACAGTGCAATTCATGTGGATAAATTGCATTGCAATGGGGTTGCCATGATCAAATTTTAATTATAAATTAAAAAAATTTTATTTTTAAATTAACAAGTAAAATTGGGTAAAGTATATTGGTATTTTTTGAGCGTTTTATCTAGGCGACTGCTCAATTACTCTACAGCATATACAGGAAAACAAAGCTCCAAGCATGCAAACCTATGATAATACTTGTGTTATGCTATGGATGTGAAACATGGACCCTAACCCAAGCATTCGCAAATGTATTGAACATCTTCGGGCGACCGGTCCTGAGGCGAATATTCGGAGCGAAGCTAGATGGAGACCAATGGCGAATTCGATACAACCATGAGATGTATGTAATATTTGACGAACCGGAAGCTGCAATAAAATAGACAACGGATACCCAAAAACGTATTTGTTGGGAGAACTTGAGGCCGGAGACCAGTGGAAAAAACCGGGGAAACGCTGGTCTGACTCGGTCGACGAAGACAGTTCATCGCTACTCGGATTTCGAAATTGGAGGAGGCGGTCAATGGACCGAGACATCGCTGCTCGAATTTCGGAATTGGAGGAGGCAGTCAATGGACCGAGACAGTTGGCGGTGCTATTTGCAGGGAGTGAAGGCCCAAGAGGGGCTGCAGTGCTATGAAGAAGAACATATATATCTCTCGAGAAATTTACCTGAAAATGCGCTTTACGGTGACGGTAACCATCTGTGATTTTACACGTCTAGATCATATCACGAGCTTGTTTTTTGATGCCTTCTGCATCGGCGCTTGGTCCTTAATTATGAGTTTCGATTTTTCTCAATGAAAACTAATTGAGTGGTAGTAAAACCTAATGATCCGAAAGAAAAGCTTTGTAAAGTTTTTTCGAGCGAACTCTCGCGCAGATGAGTTTGCCCACTCGATAATCAAATGACAGCCTGAAAGCTTAGGCATTTGGAGTGGTTAACGATTGACTCTATATTTCGGATTTTCCTACCTCATACGAAACCAACTATGAACTCCATCCAATTAATCATGGGGCAAGTGTCTTTCGTTTCTTGATTTGTGGAATGATTGTGAGAGTGTATTGTCAATAATGAAGTTGTTTCAAGACTGTTATATCTGGATTACATTCTGACAATTATATTCGAGGACGTGCTTTAATAGCATTGTACGCGCACTGTCTTGAGCCAATCTTTCCCTGTCACCAGTGATGAAAATAGCACTCTTAAAGCTCACTATCGAACTTCACTCGCGTGTTCCTTGACCGACTTCGGTCCGGTTTTCGCTTTATTTATTTTCAATTCCATTTCTTCTTTTTGTTCTTCTTTGTAGCACTACAGCCTCTCTCGGGCCTTCGCTTAGAAGATAGTTAGAGTATCTCATTTCCATGACCGTATTGATTTGTTAGGAAGTTGGTGTGGTCAGTACCATGCTCCCGTGTGCCTGCTCAGCTATGATATGATCTGATTAAATCAGTACACATCACCACTGAGTGAACACTCATAGTCTGTCCGAAAAATCTCCTGAACAAAATCATGTTGCTCCCAATGAGATTTGAACCTAGGACCTTCGGCTTGTGGGTTCATGCTGTAACCACTAGACCACACAGACTATAATTCCATGTCTTACCTTTTGGATTTTCACAGGTTATCATACCTTTGAAGAGTTTTCATGCCATCCAGAACACCGTTAGCTTGGTCCAAACGTTCTTAGTCCGATTGGAATTGCGATAGGAAAATTTTCTCAATTAAGGGTTTTTCTATCTTTGGAAACACTAATCACTATGGAACACAATTCGAGTACATAAAACTTTAAAAATTTAAAAAGAGCAAGGCACGCGACATACGGGTTTTTAGCGTATTGTAAAATCATTTTACAATACCCTACTAGTTTCGCGTCCTGTCTGTCAGTCCGTCCGTCCGTCCGTGTGTCACACCACTTTTTCTCGCAAACTACATAAGCTAGACACATAAGATTTTGTAGGTAGGTGCAAAGTGACGCCCTCTTCAAAGTTTCAACACGAAAAGAAATGTATAAAGTCTTTAAGGGGGGTCTCCCCATATAGCGGAGTTGCCCCTGAAAAAAGTTTTCATCGCATGTAGACAATATGGGTATCACATGAAAGGTCTTAATGAGCACTTTTCAAAACAGGTCTTAACATTTTGCTTCGAAGGGTGCAGGGGAAGGGGAAATGTATGAAAATTTGGTACCCCCAACCCCCACCTTTCACCCGAAAAATCTGAAAAAAATCAGGAATGTACGCCTTTATGAGTACAACAACAACAAATACGTGAAAAGTCGAAATTCACTCAACTTTGTTAGTAATAGTATGATTTATCGATTTTATATTTTCTTGAATAAAATCTTAACGGTGCCTAATAAAATTCAGTACACAGATGACTATCAATAAGATTAATCTGTCCTGAAAGTTTCATAAAGATCGAATGGTATTTGACGAAGTTATAGCAATTTGAATTTTCCTGTATTACTATGGAACAATATGCGCTGTACTCGTATGACTATGGTAACATATGGCTATGGAACAACATGCGCTTTTTATCGACTCAGACACTACAGTTTTGCTAGGATTTGCATGAAATTTTCAGGAATGATAGGTGTCATATATATCTTTGAGAATCAGTTCAGCTAGTGGTATCAGTAATCGTAAACAAAATAGTGGCTGTTTTAAATGCGAAGATTGAATAGTTTTGAGTTATTTTGCCCCAACTTCAACGTTTAAGACGCATGCTTTTAACTCTTGATTCAATTTAATGAATAGCTGAAGATGAGTACCTACAATTAATACTCATAGGTGAAACAAGTCGAAGAGGCAGGAGAGAGCTCCTAGCAAATAGGCTTTGTAACCATTCTAGGATTCGAACAAATAGGCCGTGAATCGATGATTACAGTACAGGGGAGTGGCCGCTGAAAAAAAAATCTCATCAAAGGTAGCCAATATGAATATCAAATGAAAGTTCTTTATAAGAGCTTTTCAAAACAGTACTTGAACTGACAATTTTTCCTTCGCAAGTGCAACAAATACCTTAAAAGTCGAAATTCGATTAACTTTGTTAATAATAGTAAATTTTATAAATTTTGCTTTTTTGTCTTTAAAAACAAGATAGGACTCTTAAATTTCCCAGAATCTATAATTTAAGTTTTCCAAAATTAATTGTATATGGTTCGAAAATTTCACAATAATTGAACAATAAACAGCTAAGTTACAGCCAATTGAATACTTAACAATTACAACAACATTGCAACGTGTATCTCCCTAGTATCACGGACCTAGACGCTACAAATATGTAGGAATTTTGATAAAAATTTTAGAAATGGTTTGTAATATCCATGTGTTATCATGACTAATCAAGCGACGGGGTCAAACTACTTGAAACAATATGGTGGCAAGTTTAAAATCATAATAACCATAATAATTTTTCGAACTCAATTTGTTAAATTTATATATTAGTCAAGTTTTGATATGCAGAATATATTGTTTGATTAACTAATTGTTTTACAATACCCTTCTGGCAGGAGCATCCTCCTACTACTTCAACTTGTTTGACAACTGCTTCGGTGGCAGTTCCCTATGGCTTTGTGCGCTGCACCATATCGCTCCACGATGTCGAACTTATAGCTTATACCGATGTATTAAACATTGTCTGGCTGGTACAAAGGACGGAGCAACGTAATGTGAATACAAATCGTACGAGCGTTGTGCGACGAAGAAAGAGTGATTTAGAGAGTGGTAAGAAATGGAGGTATTAAAAAAAACCAAAGCCGACATAAAAAACTCTCTCTCATAGCCGCTCGTGACAAGCATACTCTGGGTGTTTATAGGGCACCTTTTGAGAGTGTGCTGCCACACGTGCGCAACATTTTGTTAAAATATTTTAATCGTTACCGGATCAAATTGAATGAATGGCTGGGTGGAAAACCTGTGAAATTTATTTCCTGTGCTATATTGTGGGACTATACAGAAAGCACTTACTACACAGATCTTAAGCATACATTCCTCAGTTCGACCATATACACAATGAATATATAAAACGTCAGTTAAGCTTCCTAACAAAAAGTTCGACTTATGTCTGAAACTCAAGTAGTGCGTTTGCTTTCCTCCGTTCCGTAGATGTCTTCATGTATTTTTTTAAGCACTAAAACCTCTTTCGGCCCTTCGCTTAGAGATAGAATATCTTATCATCTCATTGGAATGTGTTGCCGCTCGAGGAGGTGATATAGTCAATACCATGCTTTGGATGCGAAACGTTCTGAATTCAAACCAGTACGTTTCATAATTGAACGGTGTTAAGTTCATCAGAAAAATCACTCATTGTCACCAACAGGACTCGAACCAGAGACCTTCGGCTCACGCAGCGAGTTATCTAACCACTACACTACGTGGACTGTCTTTGTATGTACGTTCCTTCCAATGAACCATTTCATCAAGGGCACCCCCATGAAAACCTTTGAATTTTATTTTTTAATGTTCAAACTTTCAAGAAGTCATCACTTCTCATTTACTTACTAAGCTTAGTGTATGTAGCTGTTATAGTTTCGGTGAAAAACAGCTCTGAAACACTTTTTCGCCTCACGTTTGTTGCGTTCACGTCTCTTCGTCCGAGGTCCGACCGCTTCCACAAGGAAGCTTTTACTTCTAAAAATTTTTTTAGGTTCATTAAGTATATGGAGATACCTTCATGAAAAAGCTTTTCAAATTTTTGATTATAATTGAATTTTTGAGAAACTTCTCATATCGCTTGATCATTATAATGTCAATATTTTCTAAGAAAACTTGCTACAATGCACGGCCAGATGGATGGACAGGACGTTTAACTAGAAGTTCTTATAAGGCTTTTAAAAACAATGAAGGACAATTTAAATGGGAGAATTTCAAAATATGACGCAGCGATTTGTAGTAAGGTCTGTCTCTCTAACATTGAGACTAAATCTCGATAGTTTTTTTCTTCGAAGGAATAACTTAACTTAAGAAATGAAAAACTACCCAGAGTAATAAACATAAACTATTTCTATAATTAATTTCAATACTCAAATCTTACATAAGTCCTTATAATTATTTAGAATATTAATGAGGCCGTCCTATTTGAACGATTATCCTAAATATCTTCATAACTCACCGTTTGAATTATTCACTTTGTCTTTGGTTGCTGATGTTGACGCCGGTTGCGTTCGATTGGCTTCTGACGCACTTGAAGCACCTGTAAGAGAGAAAGGAAACCGCAGTGAATAAAAAACCGCAAATCAACCGCTTGAAACAATCAAAGATAAAAATTGCAACCATACCGCCGCCATCACCAAACCATCATCATTTCCATTCAACGCTCACTTACCTCGACAACGCATGGTATCTATTTTAAGTGCACACTCGTAGATACGGTTATTATGCAATTTTGATACCCCAGATACCACCTACTCAGCTCCATATCGTAAGCTATCAACCCGAAGGTGTTTGAAAATATGTAACTTATTCTTAAGAGACTTGTTACCGTTATTCAAGCACGTCTAACCCGGCATTGCATTGTGTGTGGTTTCAAAACAAACCTCATTTATTGAACGCGGCATCAAAAAGTATCTTAGCGAGGTATTTCATACATAAAAGCCTGTGTCGATGCATACGAGTATGTTTTAGGTACGAATATTTGCCGACAAACAAGAAGTATCTACAAGTATTCGTTCGTATCAAATTGAATTTTCCACATTAATAAGATCAACTAGTTCTCTGCTTGGAATCAAATGGAATGTTTCACAGCACGTTGACTCTTGAAGATGAAATTTATCCGATCATTAAAACTGTAGCGCGACACGGATATCTGTTTTCAATCAGCATATTTTGCAAGTTTGATCGCCGCCATGGCGAGTGTGTTTGCTATGCGAGTTTGAAGATCACTTACCCACTGGAAAGGAGTATCTGACACTGTTTTTCGATTGCAAATAAAGTACATTCGAATATGCATTGATTCGCCACTTTAAAGGCAGTAAAGTACGATTAAGTGCTATACCACTGATTTCTTGCAAAATATTGAATTAAGACATACCCTAGCAGCAGGAGCGTACTCGTATGTGAGAAATTGAAAGCTGCACAATCAATGGAAGATGAAATGGGAATTCCGAATCATTTTCATTGTCCAAGTTCAAGTTACGAAAATGAGGGTTAAGATGTTTGAATTCGCCATAGGGGCTTCAAAATAATCATGTTCATCTCTCATGCAGTGAAATAAAACATATGAGGAATTTGTCTGGTAATGTTTTCAAGGTGAAACAAGTAAATATTTACTTTCTTTAGTGAATCTGGAGCGAGACTTTGTGTTACAAAGGCAACAACTTATGATTTTGGATCCTTAAAAGTAAGGTACAAGCTTAGTGGCATATCGTAAGCCTTTACTTCAAATGAACTTTGATAAACGTTTTTTGTTTCGGAGTAGCAAAAAGATTGCCGTAATGTCTAATTTATTTGGTATTTCTTCATCAAAAAAATAAAACCGACTTTCGAGCGTCTTAAAATGATCAAAGCGATACTAAAGTCAAGGATATCGGTCATAGATCGGAGGGTCAAGATATTTCTCATCCAGATTTTATAGTGCCACCTATCAGTCCGATTATTTCAACACATATCACTTTCAACTAAATTAATTCAACATCAAAGCACAACTTGCTGTATTGTATGTACATTTTGTTTGACCAACTTATATGAAATCTTTTCCTTGAAGACCAAAATGATCCTACATCAATTTCAACAAAAGAATCTAAAATGTGTTCAAATCTGATCTGAAAGACAGTTTCGTTTTGCTAAAGAAGAAAAACCATGCCGTAAAGGAATTGGGGGGTGTTGTAATTAATTAGTTGGTCAGTGAGCTATAAAACAACCGGGCTCAACTTACTTGCCCTGCCGGGATGCGCGTGCGTGTTCTGGTCGACCAGCATTTGCTGTATTGTGGGGCGCTAAGCCACGCTACAAAAATAACTTTTTCACGCGCATGAATTGGAATATGCCTCCGAGGTTGGGGTCGGAACCGGTAGCTATATCGTTCGCAAGGAAGAGGCAAAGGTGATGTGTAAAATTCCAGCAGGATCTAGACATCAGATGTTGGGATGTCTTACGTCAACTCCTAACATACATCATCTGATGTCGTTGATGGACCTTCAGAACCGTGAGCGTCTTAACTACTAAGGGCTCACCAACATTGGGACGACGTTCGCTTGAAGGCCTTCGAAGAACTCAAACAGTGTCTCACAACCACTTCCGCTTCACACAGTCCTAATTTTGGTAAACCCTTCTCCATCCATTGTGACGCCAGCCAGCATGGGGTAGTGGCAGTACTGGTACAAACGACTAGAGACGGCGAGGAAGTATCTATAGCCTTCA
This sequence comes from Odontomyia ornata, assembly GCA_963969285.1. NCBI lineage: Eukaryota > Metazoa > Arthropoda > Insecta > Diptera > Stratiomyidae > Odontomyia > Odontomyia ornata. The sequence continues at coordinate 298,669,272 of OZ017741.1, forward strand.
TAGCCTACAAACTGTAATCGGCACAGCGAAACTACACCGTACCCTAACAGGAATGTTTGGCAGCTATGACGGCATACATAAAAGGCCATCCATTAGAGATGCGTTTCTCAAGGGGCTGATGAGTAAGACTGACCTACACGGACGCTTAGCCAGATGAGCATGGAAGCTGCAAGGTTTCGACTTCAACATCTGATGTCCGGATCATACTGCAGTTTTTATATCTCCTTTTTCTCTCCATCGCAAACGATATAGCCACCGATGCCTGTCCCAAACTCAGATACATACCCAAATTCGTACGTGAGAGAAAATTATTTTTGTAGCTTTGTGTAACTCTGGATTAAAGAACATGCCTCACGATACTGCAAATGCTAGTCGATTAGCACGTCCAGGCAGGGCCCAACGTGGGGCCCGAAAAGCGAGCACTTACGTACGAGACAACGCTAACTGACCTGACAGACTACTACTCGTACTTACTGGACTGACAGAAAATCAAGATGACCAATAATGGACTAAACGATGCGACTTAATACTTACTTACATGACAGGTGTCAACGTTTTGCGGGTAAGAACCGTGAGTTATTCTAAAGTTTTATTCACGCTAAAAATTGTAACTTGTAGAGCATTGCGTTCCAAACAAACTTCCGAGTCTTCTACAATGTGTAATGATATCAATATCGCATTGCTCAGAAAGTGCAATCGATATTAGAGTCGCTGAATTTCCATAGAATTTCGTTTGAATTTCCACGGTGTGGTTTTTTTAAGTCGCAACCAACCCAATCAACAGTAAATTACACTCATTTGGGATACCAATAGATTGACCCAGCGACTAGCAGCGACAAAATACACGCTGCTCGCGAACTTGCGATTCTTGTTGCTACAATGTTTTGCATTTGAAGATCGAGTTTGATGCTGTCTTCAATCTTTTACTTTTTTCTGTTTTTTTTTGAAGAATATGTTACTTCAGAATGCTTCCTGCACTGCGCCTGGAAGTTTAGATGCCCAAAAAAATGAGAAGACCGATTATTGACGATCAAAAAGTCAATTATTAGTCTAGGATATTATGACTGCCGTGTTTTTTAATTACTATTATTATAATCATTGGTTCTTTTCTGACAACTTTGAAACAGTGCAGACAGAGCTTACTCTAGGACTAGACTAGATTTTCTTGTATGCGATATGCCAGGAAGTGTTGGCGGAAAGCACCCCGATTGTAAAGCGAAATGAAGATACCCTTTTCGTCTTTTTTAGTGGCTGGGAGGTGAACGTCAGTTACGCACAGAGGGTGGGACTCGCATGCTCGCAAGAAGGTGACTGGACTACCCACTAACCATCTCCACTTTCAAGATGAGAACCTAGCCTGGAACCGTTTGACACACTACTTCGGGCCAGGTCTCGTTTTGTTATGCCATGAGGCGCCTTCAAGCTGTGGGATCTCTCTTCTAGCGGGCAGGGAAAGGTAAAGAGGAACTGCTTGTCAAGCAATCCCCCAGTCCCAGCACTCTCAGCTGCTGTGAGTCCCTTTTATCTTTTAGGACTGCCCGTGCTACCTAGTTGCATTTGTCAACCGATTCGAGTATCATTGCGAGCATATTATCCGGAGTGAGTTCTCCCGTCCCCCTGTAGAGGTCTTTTTGCATCTTGCTTCATTTTATGCACGCAAAAAATGTGTTGCAGGCATTGTCTTCCTCTCCTGGGCAAAACCGACAATCGGGGGACCGTGACCTACCAATCTTGTGCAGGTAAGACTGAAAACACCCATGCCCACGCTAAAACTGTGTCAAATAGAAGTCAGTATCACCATGCCTTCGATTAAGCCACGGTCTCATGAGGCGCGCAGTCCACCTTCCCAAGACTGCTGCCAATCGTTGAGCAAGCGCTGTCTCTCCTTGCGGACAACCATCTCCCTCGCGTTCTCATTTCGACGCAAATAAATAGATCGGCGCTCTCTAGCAAGAAGGGCATCAGGTACTACGCCTGCCTCTTTGTCTTGGATGTCTAAAGAAGTACGTATTCTCGTCAAAACCATGTCTACTGTATTAAAGCCTCATCAATATAGGTTTCTTCAAAACTTCTAATCTACAGACGACTCATGGAGCCATTCTAAAAACTCAAAGCGGGCGTGACCATCGATCATCCATTAGAAGCGAGCTAAGTACCACTGGAGGAGCGGAGGATCGCTCCACACTTGAAACAGCCCCTCTTTTTGTCTTGAAAGACCCATCTGGCAAAAATTAGATGCTCACATTATTAAAAAGGCTCACTAGCCTGTTGGGTCAAACGGGACAGCAAAATTTGACAACGAAAATGACAATTCATGCATCAGATCATTCTCGGAGTCAACCACTTTGGAACAGAGACCCTAAGCCATGGTCTTTGCCACTTAGACCTTCTTAAACTCAAGGATATGCGCCTGTTTACTGCCTCTGACAGAGCGAATAACGCAACCTCCAATCCGTTGTGAAGGAATTTCTCTCTATCGCCTTAAATCGACTCAAAGACCAGCCTTGTACAAGGTTGGAATCTACATTTTAATGGCAAGCCGGGGTCCATGTCGGTCGATATATTTATTGAATGCATGGAGGTTCTGATTAATGAAGTACTTGTGGATGAAGCTATGGGCCTAGTAGCTTACCTCCTAGTACTTTGGAGAGGTTTGGTTCTACTGTAGAATTCACAACACCCAACCGCAAAGATGGATGCATTCCAAAGAAATACTCCTAACGGAGTTCCACTTCAATTAACCAGGACAAAAGCTTCTGGAAGAAAATGCAGTACCGTCTGCAACGTTCCGGAGAGCTATTTATCTCTTTCGTGTCTAATCTCATCCATCTCAACGATCGGCGGTTAGTTCACCTGTTGGCCTTGCTAAAGAAAAATTTCCATTCAAAAACGTGACGACGCCTCTCTGTCATCGATGTCCTCAACATGGCATCCCAATTACGGGTTGTCAGCCGAACTGAAAGAGTGAAGATGGATATCACCGAACGTTCCTTTAGCACATTGTGAGCCACTCTCGAACGAGGAGTTATGAAGTTTAGCCAGGACCAGATATAATACAAAGTAGACAGGGTAGCAGAGAAAGGGTCAGGACAGGTACAAGATGTGTCTGCTGTTAGTGTAACCATAAGCCCACGAGTCTGCTAGAACTGCAGAATATCTAACCATAGTTCTTCTGACTATCTCAGACTATCCACAATAAAAACACTCTAAAGCCCCAAACACTAGGAGTCACTCACCCTTTCAATAAGAGATCACTCTGCAAACCTAACAGTACTAGGAATTCTCCATCGAGAAAATACATAGCAACCTCTTACGTCATCTTTTCCATCGGGTACCTCACGGACGATGCCTAGGCTACTTGATGACGGAGATCCTACAGGCAAACCTTAGTCCCAAATGCCACGATACCATACAAAACGACATTTTTACATAACTCTGCTAATTCTGGATGTTCCTTATGGCCAGGGTCGCCGACATTGTGAATATGTACAGGCAGATTCTAATGGACCCCGCCAGTGCCATCTATCAACGAAAACTCTGCAGATTTTTCACAACGGACCAGATAATAAACTATGAACTTAACACAATCACATATGGCACCGCATCAGGACGATTTCAAGCTATGCGTGCACTACATCAAATAGTCAGTGATAGCCACAACATTTCAAACCAAGCGGCACAGGAAATTACGGATAATATCATCAATATCCTAAATAGCAGCGGTTTGGAGCTACGCGGTTGGACATCTAATGACCTGAACATTCGTATCCAAACAAAATTACGACACAATCTTATTCCTTTGGTCACGACGAGTCAAGCTCGCTACTTGGATTACTTTGGAATCCAACCTCAAACACCTTCAGATTCATCATCAACATCACCACACCAAACACATACACAAAGCGGACGTTCTTGGCTACTTCAGTACGGGTTTGAGACCCTCTCGGTTTTCTTGCTCCAGTTTCACTCCAGTTACACCTACAAAATTTATGGAATCAGGAATTAGCTGGGACGACTGGCTTCTTGGGAATCTAAGAGACAAACTTGCGAACTACATATCTGTCCCAACAGCGCTCTCTGGTGTACATATTCCACGATATATCGGGTCACCCTCTCCAATGGAAATCATAGCCTTTGCGGACGCATCGGAAGCAGAGTACGCCGCAGTGGTTTACGGTAGTACACAAACTGAAGACGCATACATTGCTAGCAGCTCAAACTAAGGTAGCATCCATCAAGCGAGTCACCATTCCTCGACATGAACTATGTGCAGCGGATCTACTCGCCAAACTTACGCGGAAGATTGCATTCTGCATGAATGTCTATCTCGATAACTGCCACTGCTTTACGGATTCGCAAGTGTCATTAGCTTGGATATCGGAAAACCTTAGGCGTTCGTGGCAAATCGGACATCCAATAGCATCAACATAATCCCACCTGAGAAATGGCATTATATTAAGTCTAAACTGAACCTAGCGGATTGTGCATCAACTTCATCTCTGGTGGTGCGGACCAACCTTTCTAACTTCAGAAAGATATTTTCATATACGGCCAGTACCCATCATAGACAAATCGATCATGTCGAAAGTTTGGCATGTACAAGTTAACCTGTCAACAGTAGATAGCAACCTCCCGATTCACAATTTCTCAGATTGGAAAAAACTACTTCGGATCACTGCGACCTGCTTGAGATTTATCAACAATTTACTAACATCGGTTAAATCTCATCATGTCATTGGTCCACTTATGAAGACAGAACTTAATCAAGAGCCTTCATCATTTTGGCACGACAGGACCAGTCGGAGTTTTTCGGTCAGAAAATTCATCTTTTTACGTGGTACTGTCCGTCTCCTAAGGCAAGCAAAATACGCGGTTTGGACCCATTTTTCGACACGGATGGTATTTTGCGGATCACCGGCTGGTTGCGAAATGCGGAATTACCCTTCAAGCACCGACATCCAATCCTGCTACATCGGAATCATCACAGCAATTCACTACTCATCACCCATGAGCATCAGAAACTTTTGCATGCAGTTTATTGATTACTACAAACCATTTTACTCGATAAATTTTGGAAAATTGGACCTGGGATCGACATCACGCAGGTCATTCACAACTGCATTTCGTACACACGACATCGGGCGAAGATATTGCATCAGGAGATGGCCCCATTACCAACGGTACGAGTTACGCCTCCAAGAGCCTTCGCAAACTGCGGTGTCGACTATGCAGGACCACTCTTTGTCAAATCATGGAACGTCAGCCAAGTCAAATTATGGACGGTCAGCCAAGCTGCACAAAGCCTACATAGTGCTCTTTGTCTGTTTTGCTGCGAAGGCCATTCACATTGAAACAGTCGCGGAATTGACTACGGAATGCTTTATAGCAGCTCTAAGAAGGTGTCTATCTCGAGGCTATCCTGACAACGTTTATCGCGACAACGGAACCAACTTTGTGGGAGTAAACAAGGAAATAACATCAATGCATCGGATGCTGAAATCTCGGAAGGCAGTGGACGACATCATGAATTTCAAATCTTTGAAGAGCATCAATTGGCACTTCATTCCACCGGCAGCCGAAGGGCTTGCTATGTACACCAACCAACAATCCCAATGTGACGTGTCGTAGCTGAGCGCTTGGAGAGCTCTTGTCACCTCTTCAAATGTATTAACCAGCTGCCGTTTATCATGGGCCGTGGGCTTTGAGATGGGTGGACGATCTATCATTCGCTTCAGATGCGCTTCGGTGATGTATTTGGATTCGTGATACCCCGCCTTTAATTGCCCCCATGCCACTTTGTAATTTGACTCCATGATGGCCATATGTTTGATTGTTGACACTGCGTTGCCGACCAGTGCATCTTTTAGATAATGCATCTGTTGCACTGGAGATATGTTTTCCTTGTTTGCTCGTGTGTTGGTGTTGTGTGTTGGTTCCATCGTCTCTATAAATTTTGTCAGGACAGCCTCAAAGAACTCGACACTCTGCTCTGTCAAGTGGAACATTGTTTAAACAGCCGGCCACTGTGCCCTCTTACAAGTGATCCCAGCGATGTCGATCCCTTGAGACCAAATCATTTCCTCATAAGTATCAGCAGCGGACTTTTAATCGACTCGGAAGAGGCTTTAACCCACATCCACCACCTGCGAAGATGGAAATACGAGGTGTGACAATTAAGTAATGAGACTGATTCCATGAAAACCGTATATTTAAAAATTACAACTCTGCCATCCCCTTCATAGCACTCCCCTTGGGCAGCATGTTGCGCATTCCGGCGTACCGGCATTCTCCCATTCGCAACTTCAGATTGCCGCCGTAACATCTCCACCTTTCTTAGGGCATTTATACCTTTTCCCCTGTATATTTATTTAATTTTATTAAAATTTTACCAATTTTCCTATAATTTTAATTTCCACATCATCACAATCCTACCCATTTCCCTTATTTTCAATTACAAAGAAACTAGTACTATAATAATAATTTTCCCACTAACAACTCTCCATACATTAATTCCCATAAACAAAATTTCATTCTATACATTTTTCCTAACAAAACCTAATTCCTTCCTTCATACTAACTAATTATATTCATTAGTTCCCACGAACAAATTTTTTTTTTTCATACTAACAAAAAAAATTTATTCACGTTTCCCTATTAATAAATTTCAATTTTATGCCCATCAAGAAAGAGTTGAAGTTGCTAATTTGATGTATAGGGAATCAATCGAATGTGGGCCCGTTGGTAGCGTCGTGGGTTCTCGACCGGGAGTCCGCTGAGAACCTGGGTTCAAGTTGCCCGAGCGCAGGATGCACTCTTTTTGAAGTATCGGCAAAAACAATTGTTTCGGTATATATATGATAATTTGCATCTATTCAAACGCTTCTTTGATCATGCAAATTGCCATATATTCAAGATGGAAATGGTTGCTTTTTCGGTACGAAAAAGATGTGTGAGTAGCGGAATCGAGGTGTAATGAACTTCGATTACGTTACTCAGATGAGGCAGCGGTAATGAAAAATGAAAGATTTGCGCGATCGAATTTGCTGGAGGTGAAATGTGGTATTTGGGTTCTTGAATTGCGGGCAGTCAGTATTGGACTTTGGGAATAAGAGGGATTTGATTTTGTGCGGTGTTAGAAAACAGATTTTGTTAATTTGGAGTGCGGGACGGAAAATCGTGGTTTGGAAAAAAAATATTTTGTCAATTTGGAGTGCGGGAACAAGAAAATTATGATTTGAGAAAAAAATTTCGACAATTTGTAGTGCGGGCGTAGCAAAATCTTGACTTGGGTTGTGAGAGGAAAGTGGGATCATGAGTGGACGAACGTTTTTGAATGGAATTTTGTGTCGGAAGTTTTGAATTGGAGCTCCGTGGAAAAAATCAGAAGTGAAAGGAGTGAAGTAAGAAAGACATTAATAACTAGTAATTAAAATTTAAATATACTCTTGCAAGCTCACCACCCACATTGTGGTGTAAGAAAAAGAAAAAATTCCCGCTAGTAGACGGAGCAGAGGAAACGATTGGTGCTGATGAAAGTGGCCGTTGCGGTTTTTATTGATTTTAGTGATTTTAACTTACAATCTAATTTTCAGCGACCCCACGCTTCTTTTGTTGTACAGGGTTATCCATTTCGTGGCAGGAAATCTGTCAGATTTAAATGTCATCCAAACCATGTTTTTTTTAGTTGAAGGTTTGCCATTTAGAAATATGGATCGTTTAACAGTCGAAAAACGTGTTAAAATTATTAAATTTTATTATAAAAATGGTGATTCTGCTTTATCAACATTTAGGGCTTTACGAGCCGATTACGGTCGACATAATCGACCTACACAGCAAACAATTTCGAACACAGTGAGAACATTTGAAGAGGCTGGATCGGTTATTAATATTGCAAGGCCTGTGCATCATCGCAACATTCGTTCTGCTGCAAATATCGCTGTCGTTGCTCAAAGTGTGGAGAAAGACCTGAACTTGTCGATTCCTCGACGTGCTCAACATTTGGGCTTGTCTTACGGCTCATTGTGGCGGATTTTGCATTTGGATTTGCATCTCCATCCATACAAAATCCAACTCACTCAAGAACTTAAGCCTCAAGACCATACACAACGCAGAATGTATGCGAATTGGGTGATTGAACAACAAGCCATTGATAACGGTTTTTCGAACAAAATTTTCTTTAGTTGTAAGGCTCATTTTTCGCTCAGTGGTTACGTAAATAAACAGAATTGCCGCATATGGGGCTCTCAAAATCCTCAAGTGATCGCAGAAAGGCCTTTGCATCCGAAAAAAGTGACCGTTTGGTGTGCATTATGGTCTGGTGGTGTTATTGGCCCATATTTTCTTTAAAACGATCAAGGAAGAGCCATTACAGTCAATTCTGACCGCTATGGACGGATGTTAACCGATTATTTTTGGAGAGAAATTGAAGATTATGATCTGGAAAACATGTGGTTCCAACAGGACGGAGCCACAAGCCACACAACACAGGCTAATCGAGCACTTTTGCAAGAGAAATTTCCAGGACGCGTAATTTCGAGATTGAGTGATGTCAATTGGCCCGGAAGATCCCGCAACCTAACACCTTTGGATTTCTTTTTATGGGGCTATGCGAAAGATCGTGTTTACGCGAACAATCCTCAAAATCTTGAGCAATTGAAAACCAATATTCGTGAGGTTATGGCCAAGTATTGCCGGAAATGTGCCAAAAAGTCATTTAAAATCACTTCAAAAGAATTGAGGCCTGTAAGAGGTCCCGTGGAAGACATTTGAATGATATTGTGTTTCACGTATAGTGGCAAGGTTCAATCTTTATATTGAATAAAAAATTTTGTTTCCATCTGATTATTTTATGTGTTTTCTTTTAGCTTTACTTTCTCAAGGGTAAAATGGATAACCCTATATTTCACCGGGTGCTCGGAGTTCTACAAGGAAGGAAGGAAGTGAGTACCAATTTGGTTTTTTTCTTTTTTTAATATTTTATAAATTACAATATTTTCCAGTAGTTTGTTTATTATATTCTTTTTCATATTGAATTTTTTTATGTTGGTATATTTTAGCTTATTTTTTTAATGTTGTTTTAAATTGCGAAAAGGGTTTTTAGTAGTTTTTTTTCATATTGTTATTCTTCGTATATTTTGGTTTGAATTTATATTGTTGAATTAAATAAAACGGCCATGACGCATTAAGACGATAATCTGTCATTTCTTAAAATGATCTCCCCCGTTCCCTTCCTTATCCCTCCATGTTAGAATTTTTATGTAAGGTGGCTCAGCACAAGCAGAGGGTGTCCCGAAAGCCCCACGACACGATTGAGCGCTAGCTGGCCTCAGTATGCCACTCCGGGCTGCACATCTCTCTTTTAAAACTTAATATCTGCAACTGCGGTGACTTCCGCGGTTGCAACAAGCTATACAACGATTCCAGCGCGTTTCCCACGCTTCGTAACATTTCTGGAACGCTTCGACTGGGATGTCCGCGAGTACCCTCGTCACGGCCGCCTGGATATCCGTAATCGACTCAAAATTAGTTCCTTTGACCGCCGATTTTATCCTAGGGAACAAAAAAAAGTCAGAGGGTAACATATCGGGCGAATAAGGCGGCTGTTGCAAAACGGTGGTCCCTTTAGACACCAAATACTGGGACACGCCGAGGGCGATGTGGCACGGCGCGTTATCGTGATGAAGGATCCAGTTACGAGCGATGTCTGGGCGCATCCTGTTGACTTGTTTTCGTAATCTTTCGAGTACTTGGCGATAGTAGACTTGATTCAAACTATGAAACCCCGGTCTTCACGGATTAGGGTGCGTACACGCTACGAATATGCGTCAGTCTGCACCTCGACTGTTCTACCGCTCCACGCCTCATCTTCGACGCTTTCACACCCCTCCTTAAACCCTGTTTGCCAACAAAACACCTGGGCACGACTAAGAGCACTATCACCATGCGCTTTTACAATTTTAACGTACGTTTCCGGAGCTGTTTCGCCCAATCTGGTGCAAAATTTTATCGCGCCACGTTGCTTTTGATTTCGTTTCTCCATTTTCGTGACAAGCACCACCAATACACGTCTACTCAACACGGCACAGCAGGCAAACTAAACAAGCCAGGGCAATTGTAAATATATTAATAAAGAGGGGACCACAAACGCGGCAATAAAATCAGTCGCATTACTTAATTGTCACACATCGTATATTCAGAAGCTACACAACGATTTGTGGATACGTGGGACAGACGAATACTTGCGGAAACTGCAATCGCGAAACAAATTGACTTCCCTTACCCGGGACATCATACTCGGAAGCTTGGTCATCGTAAATGCGGGCAAAACACCAGCGGCTACGTGGCATTTAGCGCACATCATTAAGTTGCACCCAGGCAAGGATGAACACATCAGAGTACTCATCGTTTGGAACCACCACGGAGAATTCAAGCAGCCCATCAACAAATTGATTCTTCTGCCAGTATCCACGGAAAAGCGGGCAGCAAGTTTAGGTATTTTCATACATCAAACGACAATATTCAAAATTACATCAAGGTGACAGGCTTCTAATTTTTGGAGTCTCGCATGGATGTCAATTTACAGATTTTGCACTTTCGGAGGCTCGGACGGACATGAAACTTGAACCTCCCCTATTGTTGTCTTCCTTGCACTCACTGGACACATGTATCTTGTTACGAGCGGAACGTTAGAAAGAAATAAAACGTACTTTCAAATCTGGAACTATCGGCCATTTTTCTCGGTATAAATTCCCATCAACCCATATTAGTCGGATTATCCGGCTTTTCGTTTACCAGCATTCCCTCCAGTCTCAGTTAGTCCGAATAAATGCGGCTCTACTGTATTACTTTGCATTACATACATATAACTGCATTTCTGCGGCATTCCGCATTTTGGTGTGGATAATTTTTCGGACTAAAATTCCCTTATAAGAGGGCTTATTTAGATAAATGGTTTATCGTTGTTAAAGTTTACTTCCTCCACTGAAAATAAGGTTTTAATTTCCACTTGAAATGAGAAGTGAATGGCAGGCAGTTAACGAACAAATGACATAATTTTCATTAAAAATTACCAATCCAAACATTGAGTGGTTCATTTTACGCAAAATCTTCGAAAACTTCCTTCAATTGAGTTGTTACTTTCAGTCATCTCCATACATGGCGCTTTCACAGACGACAAGCATCGAATTTCGTCAAGTGCATTTAATCAACAACCGAAGCAACTCAGTGATCTAGTTCAGCAATTACGAAACTAACATGAACACACTCAACATTTCTTTAAATCAACTTTCAAATTGATGTACCGATTGTCTAAAAACAATGGAGTAAGGTCTCCGATGGCTTCGCCCGTCGTAGCATTGAAAAATAGCTGCAGGACAAAATCATGCAAACAGCTTTCAATCGACCAAGTTATGACATCTCCTGCCTTTATTCGTTCAAAGTCACACGACCATTCTTCAGCTTCTTGTATTTACGGACGCAACGCGGCACCACCTTCCAAATTGAGAATGCGCCATAGACACTCCACCTAATTAATGACACCGTTTTCGTTCGCAATCCAAATTGCATGGGTCATTTCAAATCATAACTTCATACTCTTGCTATTACCATTTACCAACGCCGCCGCAATGTACGAGTACGCGCCGCGTCTCGTTGATATTAAAGAGTTGCGTCAAGCAATTTTCATAATATCAAAGTTTCAAAACTGGAGCCCCCAGCCGCGAGTGCGCTCGCGATCTTCATTAAGTCAGAAGCCAATTGCAACAATTCACATGATAGAAATATTTAAGTTGACAATTGCACTCATAGAAAGTGGGTGGACAAGTTTTCAGGCCCATCAGCATAAATGTTACGTACCATCCCGTGGTAAAGCGACAAAAAGACAAAAGCACGCTCCGAGCTGCAGTTAGCATAATAAACATTGCTGGCTTTAAGGGACCCGAGACGAACAGATGTTGGAATTTCAATTGTTCCATTTAAGAGCATTAAAATTTATGCACATAAATTGCACTTTCATGCATTTAGACAATTATGTTTGGGAATCATTGTGTCGATTGCAATTACTTCACCTTTTCGCGCGTTTAGGACTCATGAATATTCCATGACTCAATTTGGCTATTTAGAGCTTACTAGGCCCTAAATGCAACTTGGTGCACACAATCAACTCAGCACCGATTGCAGGCCCACCTTAGCTTTTCTTCTTTAAGATGCATTTGTAACGAATTGCTAACAAACAGCGAACATGAGGTACACAATAGTCCAGATTTTAGTCACGCTTTTTATGCACACATTCGCTCATTGATTGATTTATTCGCACGTTTCAGGTGTTTTAGATTTCTTGCAAAATTTATAACATCATGGGTCTTGGGTTTTCTTCTTCTCTTGAGTAGTGGAAAACGAGTGGCAATATTTCATTATTATGGAGGCCAAGAATGTGCTTGAGGGATTGCTGGCGTTGGAAAAAAGGTAAAATTCTCTGCATCAACACTACCTTTAAGTAAAAATGGCACTCAAGGTGGACAATATGCATGTGAAACTTGAATAACTGGAACAGTGAGAATTGTTGTAAGTAAACAAGGTTAGTAGTGCGTTCATAAAGTTTTGCATCATTTCTTGGGACTGTAATTTAGTTGTTCTACATATATTTTGCAGGAAACGGTTTACTAAAGACTCACTTAGTCGTATCATGATTCTAGATTGCATTGAAAGGTTTTATTATTGTTGCGTAAGGAATATTTCCGTTTTTTATGCGTGGCTGGTCGATGCCTTTTGGGCCGTTACCTTCACAAGTATTTTTCGTTTCCACTTGCTACACATACGAGTACAGAAGGTTAGAAACTTGAGCCAATTTTAAAATACAAGTAACTTTAATGAAAGAAACAGTTCTATGAATTCAAATAAAGTTTTCTCGATAGCTTGACATTGATTAACTTCCAAGCACAAAGAATCAGTACCAACTATTTAGTATATTTTCAAAGTTTTGTAATCACCTGAGATCTTCTTGGGGTCTAACTCTTCTGTTTCTTGACATTCTGAAGCCCACGTCATGGAACGATTCTTCCTCGAAGAGGATTGACGTTTGGAAGTTGAAACTGTCAACACGCGTGTGAATTGGTCAATATCGAAATTATAAAAAAAAAACTTATTAGAAAACTTAAATTTATAAGTATATTTCGTCATACAAAATCACATATGTACATAAAGTTTGACAGTTGAAGACCGGAAGAAAGCAGAAACTTCATCTTGGGCTAGCGCCCATAAAATACACCGTGGCCAGTATTACAAAGGCGGCAAAATGGAATAGTTATTTTCAGCAACCAAACACGATGGCGGAGCAAGCAAACACGATAGGAGAGCAACCAAAGACCAAAGCCGCCCGCAAGGAAATGCCTTCGGACATGATGGATGCGGACAATGCAACAGCAAAGAATTCAAGCTTTAGCCAAGATGTTAACCTCATTAACTGTAGGGTAAATGAATTTATATTAGCAAAGGGTAAATTAGTTGCCAAACGTATAACCCCGGTTCCTATGCCAATCCCACCCATACCTAGCACTAATCCTTTCACGATCGATCGCCAAAATAATAACTCAAACGCGACCAACAGTCGAGCAAAGAAAGTATGGTTCCCACCAATATTTATCGAAAATTTAAAAGCAACGGTGCTTAAAGGTATCATGGATAGATACACCCTTACAGATGGTACGCGTCTAGAATACCGAATCACAAAATTGTCAAACTCCCGACTTAAAGCCCCAGTTGACAGGCTCGAGGCACACGACTACACTATGAACCTGCTTAAAAACACGGAAGCAGTGGGATACTCATTCACCCAAAAAAAAAAGAAAAAATGCGTCGTGATACTAAGGGGTATTAGTTCAGAATTTGGAGCGGAGGCTGTTCGAGAGGACATAGCCAGGCAAATCCCGAACTTAGGCCTCGAGACTGTCAGTCCACTTACCACCGCATGGTCGAGAGCAAATAACATCGACCTGGATCTATTTAGGATTACAGTATGACTGCAAGCTCACAAAAATGAAATAATTAAGCTGCGTTACATTTTGAACCAAAGAGCCGTATGGGAACGCCCCAAAAGGAATGATCTGGTTCAATGCTATCGGTGTCAAAGATTAGTGGATTCAACATGAGATGTATAGCATATGGGGGGGGGGGGGGAGCATAATTCCGAAAGCTGCCCCAGAAAAAATATGGACAAGCCGGAAACTGCACCATTCTGCACCATGTGCAAGACCTATGGGCATCCAGCCAATTTTTCCGGCTGCTCGGAACGGAAAAGATTGTTAGACAGGGCAATCGAAAATAAAGCCAAACGGACAGCCTCTCAGAACATATTCTCACCACTACCCAGCTATCCAAATATTACACCAACCCCTACAACCCTACACCACTTTGCCCCTCCCTCCAATCGGACCTCCTATTCAGAGATTTTAAGAAGTGGAACACCGACCCATAATTTTATTAAACCGACTCCTAATCCCGTCGAACGCCTACAACAACTAACCGTGGAATGGCTGGGGGTCTCTCCCAGTGAACTCCTATCCAAGGTCAGGGCTTTCCTCCCATACTTTGACACCACTCCTGACCAAGAAAAGCCAATGGCACTCCTCAATTTCTATTTCAACCTTTATGGTTGCAAATAGACTAAACATTCTATCCTTTAATATAAACTCCCTAATCTCACATGATAAGAGCCTCTACATGGCTAATTTGGTCAAATCCTCCCAATCCGACATCCTCCTTCTGAACGAGATAGTTCTTAACCATCACCACAAAGTCCGTTTGGAGAACTAACATGTACTTCGGAATGACAGTGGCAGAGGTACTGCGATACTATTTCGAGACGATCTAGATATCCATCAAACCCGGTTTGAACAAAATAATTCCTCATGTACGTTAGCAACTCTCAACACTAAGCGACCCAATGGAAACTCAGCCAAAATTCTTATCGGCTCCCTATACCTCCCGTGCAATCTAGGTCCCCAGATCCCATTTACACTTAACGAAATCCTCGCAACAGCCTCATCCCACGATTCATTTATACTAGGAGGGGACTTTAATGCTAGACACGAACACTGGGGGACTCCACAAGAAATACCAACGGGAACCATCTATTCGCATGGCTCCATGCAGACGCCCTTTTCTCAGCATCCATAGCAAATGCTGGGGTCCCAACATTCCCCAGAGGGAATCCATTTTTAAATAACTTCACAATATTCTCTGACCTCAACGATCCCACAATTCCCTTTACTTGCTCCACATTTACCTCGTTATCGGACCATTAGAGTCTCCATCTCAATATAACCCTTGGATCACGCATATCAGTTCCTACTTGCACACCTCACTATAGACCGTTTAATTCCATAGACTGGCCAAACTTCAGAAAAGACCTCAAAGACCTCCTTCCGAATCTCCCACCGGAAAATATCATTCTCTCGAACGCAGAAATAGACTCTCATATATCGGCACTAATATCTGCCCTTATAGAGTGTCTAGACCTGCATGCCCCCTTCCAAAAACTACGCAGCCCGCTTTATAGATGTCTAACTCAGGAGACTCTTCAATTAATAAAAACTCGGAAGCATATACTCCAACGGCTTAAGCGTATTTACCATCGAAGTTTTAACCGGCTCAATGAGGAGTATTTGGAACTTAAAACACAAATAACGAGCATTTCCCGTGAAATCTGAAAACGCATCAGATCGGAAGTCAACAACTTCTATAAAAGCAGAATGATATCACTGCGACCATCTTCAGATGTTTTTAAAACAATAAATCAATTCACGGGCCGTAAAAGTTCCAAATTAAACATTGAGAAAGACAGTCTAAAGCGAGAGAGCGAAGTCTTCACTGCACAATCTGACAAGATCGGTGCATGTGAGGAATACTTCAAATAACTATATTGTCGCCGTGAGTCATCCAACAAAGCTTTGAATAACAACGTTAAAGCAGAGGTTCTACTAACGACAAAAGGGTACGAGGGATCTTATTTAACTATATTCTCTAGTTATAATAAAGCATTCTCTCCACAACATCCAGGCTTCACCAGATTTTCCACCTCGAAAACGGAAGTAGAAGATCTCCTAAATGCCTTAAATAGCAAGCTTTCTCACGGCCTTGATGATGTCCCGAGCAGAGTACTCAAGAAGTGCAGAAAGACCATCTCCTCCTTCTTGACGATATTATACAATAATTGTATTAATAATGGATACTTTCCAAAACCTTGGAAAGTTAGCAAACTAATACCAATACCAAAACCAGGCTTCGAAGGCAACATTTATAATTTTCGGCCAATTTCCCTTTTGCCTAATATGGGTAAACCCCTTGTAAAAGTTATTCAGGGGGGTCCCCTGATCCCTGATTTTCAGTTTGGTTTTGAACGTGAACGATCTACGGAGCAAGCATTAATGCTATTGCACAATGGAGTCATCCGCCCAAATAAAGTTGCAGCACTCTGTCCTCAACATCTTTCAATATCTAAAGTATTGGGGGCTCGAAATAAACGCCAGCAAACCGGAACTGATCTGCTTAAGAAATTCCAGCGGGAGAGAACACGCCTTGTCGTGTCTCAAAGTAGGAATGTGCAAGCACATATTGCTGGTGAAATCATTCCTCTCAAGGAAAATATCAAATACCTTGGAATCCATTTTAACAATCGACTTAAGGTGAATAGACACGCAAGGAAAATCCTCAATAAAGCGAAAGCAACGTCCGCAATTATTTTGTCTCGCTTTTCTTCGAAATCAGTCTGCCCAAAAGTTAAGGTGTTAATGTACAAAACTCTTATTAGGCCGATTATTACCTACGCGTTTTCGGCATGGCTAACAATCTCGCTTACTGCGGCCGAAGAAATCCAAATCTTCGAGAGGAAGATCCTTAGAAAATGCCTATCCAAACACCGACGGCCTAATAAGAAGTACTACAGGAATTCTATCTTTTACAAAGATACGGAGATAGAACCGATTCTCCACTGCATGTCGGCAATGTATAAAAAACGCCTAGAGAAGTGGCGGGAGCACCCCCTTCAATGTATTCGCGAAGGGTTGTCCGGCTAGTTACTCTTGATGTTAACTTTCAACTACGCCAGATGGGTGGATATTGTGGAAAGTTGTTTCCAAGTGCCACAATACCTTACGCAAGTCTTTAGGGGCTACTTGTGGAATCTCAGTATGGCTATAGCATTGGGTACCGCTCAGGGCTCCATCCTCAGTCACGATTGGTGGAGCATCTCGTATAATAGGCTACTGAAACTTAAGATGCCGGACGAACCACACATGGTTGGCTAGGCAGATAATGTAGCGGCATTGGTTGCGGGACGCACTGTTGAACATTTGCAATTCAGACTGAGTACACTGATGCAACAAGTAAGGGACTGAATGACTGCTCATTGCTTCAGTCTAGAACTAGAGAAACCCGAAGTCGTCATACTAACTAAGAAATGAGTCCCCAGAGTACAGACTATCAGTATCGCGGAAACAGTGGTCGAGCCGAAACCAACAGTTAAATACTCAGGAGTACTCAAAGATTAATCTCTCCGCAAAAATCAGAATAACAGCTTAATAGGCAACAGTACATTCAGTGGCACTTACTTGACTGATAGCCAGCACATTGTGACCTTTTTCATCAAGGAGATGGCTTCTAATGAGCGCTATAAAATCGGTTATACTCCACCGGTCAGAACCATAGGGTAACGTGTTACGGGTGGAGTAGAGAGGCATCAACATTAGCTCACCCCGAACACTTCCATATCAGTCGCGTTATGCGTTAAACAAAACAATACTCAGCCGCACTCGATAAGGATTTGGGTTAATAGTTTTTAAATGTACCCGTAGCGATAATTTAAGTACTTGTAGTCATGATTTAAACAAAATAACCCATACTGGTAGATTGTTAGGCTGCCGCGAAAGTATATGCCATATCAGTTCCAGCAGTAACCAAGCAACAACTTAATTTGGAAGGAATGTATTGAACCACTGGCCAGCAACATTCATATCCTAAACGAGGAGTATATCGCCACATATCCAAATGCTACCGAGATTTCGTCCAACAAATCTACACCAGGGTTGAACATCGTTTAGAGACAGAAAGCGCACTATCAAGACAAGTTGCGGAAATGTGCCGACCGACTACGATATTGTGAATCATGACTGATACAAGGATTGCATGCAGCTAAGGATTAAGGAGGCAGGTGAACACCCGAAGCTGACCGGAATTCCGGGAGCGATAATGACGACGATGAAGATAATGAAGGTGAAAAGGATGCAAAAGCAGTCGATAAAGACAAAACGCGAAAAGCGGATTCAAAGATACCAAAATCACACCATCTTTTGCATCATGACCACAAGCAGTAGACCAAGCTTCTGCGCGGAAGCAAGATTTAGTGCGATAAGTTGCACAACGTTTAACAGCTCCATCAAGGGAAAACGCGAAAAGAGAAAAGCAATGTTTTTATAATAATAGTTAACTATTTACACAATTTACTGAAAAGAAAATAGTTTAACAAAATATTAGCGTTTAACGGATTTCGCCTACAAGCGTACTTGACGGTGCGTGGTATGGCCAATATCACTAACCAAATCATGTTAAAAAACCGGGAAATCACTATTCAACTTCACAAAAAATTTTACATGGCGAAATTACTATTTACTAATAAACAACTCAATCTGACATTACAAACTGTCATAGAAGACATTCAGCCGATCCAGCCGTGATTGTGGTGATCGCCACTAGAGTGGTTGGAGGTGGAGTGGAAATTACGCCAAGTTTGAGTGGAATCACTCCGCGGGAACAGAAAAAACCACTCCGAAGCATAGTATACTCACTTAGTATCCACACTCAATCTACCCTACGGAAAAATTCGAACACAAGCCGAAGAGCGAACATAAATTTTCGGTAGCAGGTAGTTAGGTAAACGCTGACGCAAGGATTGGCATGAATATAAACATGTGATTCGATGAGAGATTTCAGGATTACCATATCTCAAAAATCAATAACATTGCAGAAAAACAAATTAGTTCTATGCGATCTTTTAGTTTTTTACTAGGATCTGGCAGCACTCCTATGCTCTAAAATGCGTAAAAGAACACGTGCGTCGCGGCTCAGCTGACGTGCCTCGGATCAGCTGACCGGCTACTGGGAAAATTCAGAAAGTGTGCAACACAGGGTATTTGGAAGGTGTGGATACTATGTGAATGTACTATGCTCCGATCCCGAGACAAAGAGCTCGGTCGGTTCAAGAGCATGAAAAATGACGCGTCTCCTCTTTTTTGGATTTTCAACTCGAACGTAAAAACGTGTAGCGACTGCGGATAAAACGGATGACGAGCTCTGTTTGGATTATTTGGACTTGTTGGAATTAAGCATGGCAAGTGCGAACTAGACGGAGGATAGTTGTCGAGATATTGGTGGAGGAGTAGAAAACGACAAAACGAAATTCAGAAGCATAAGCGCATTCGAAAGCGTCGAGAAAGGAGTCGGAAGACAAGTGGCCAGTCAATATCAGCGAAGATGGAGCCCCTTTACTCTTCGTAGAGCCGTAAGTTTTGTCGAAAGATTACTTCTTTTTCATTTTGCTCGATTGCAATCGTTAATTTAGTTAGTTATTTTCATAAAATAATTTGAGGATTAAAATAAAATTATAATACTGATCTTTTAAAAAGGGAATTAAACGTACAAATTAAGATTAAATTCTCTTTCTGTATTAAATTTGAATTTGATCAAAGTAAGTTTCAGGTTGCAAAGGGGTGCGGCTTAAGAGTGAATTCGTGGTTAAAATTTTATTTATTTATTTATTTATTTTAATTCCATTTAACAGATAAAAATTATCCAATTACAAAATGGAACAAAACAAACAGAAAAGAAAATTAATGAAAATTAGAATTAAGTGTTAAAGTTAATATAAAAAAGAAATTCAATGGTACTAGCAACAATAAATATGCGTGTAAAATTAAATTAAAGCACACAAAAATAAGAAAATAAAGTCTAATATTTACTCCAGTTCAGCTTTAAGAATCAGGCTTCTTAACCTCAATTTAAAAACTAGGTATGAGTCGGAAAAAGGACCAAGCTCAAGCCTATCATGATTCCTTACCATTCGTATAATAGCAGAGTGAAAATATAAATTTGTACGGGCATACGGTGGCACGAAAAAATTGTTTGCCCGAGAAGAACGCGATGATTGACGAAGACGTAGGTCTGCAAGCAATGTTAATGAAATTTGATTGTGGCAGAGTTGATACAGAAAACACTGATCTAGATACATGCGACGGGATGACAGAGTAGGCAAACGTAGGAAGGATAAACGGCAGTCATAGGGTTGATATGGGGTTTTGAATTTGTAAAACAAGACACGAGTAAATTTACGCTGGACATTCTCTAACGAGTCAATGAGGTAGGAGTGTCGGGGAGACCAAACTACAGAGCAATATTCGAGGATAGGACGGGCAAGACAGATAAACAAGCGGACAGGAGTGGATATATTGTTAAATTTATGCGCGTGCCTGAAAATAAGTCCCAATATTTTCGAGGCCCTAGTAGTCGCGATTAGAACGTGTGCATCAAAATTGAGCTTAGGATCAAAAGTAACGCCAAGGTCCTTAGCAGAGCTCACAGCAGCGAGTGGGACTTCGTTCAACATATAGG
Organism: Odontomyia ornata; assembly: GCA_963969285.1. Lineage (NCBI taxonomy): Eukaryota > Metazoa > Arthropoda > Insecta > Diptera > Stratiomyidae > Odontomyia > Odontomyia ornata. Next base: position 298,689,927 of record OZ017741.1, read on the forward strand.
TAAAATTCAGCGGAGAACGATTTAGATTAAAAGTCATTTTATAGCATTTGGCAACATTAAGACAGAGGTAATTAGACGAACACCAGTTACTTAGTGCAATCAGGTCCATCTGAAGATATTGACAATCTTGTACAGACCTGATCGCTCGAAAGACTTCGAAATCATCGGCATACAGTAGGCAATTGGAAGCGATAACCGAAGGAAGATCATTTATAAACAATAGCAATAAGAGGGGACCTAAAATGGAACCTTGAGGAACACCAGAGGATGGATAGAATGGAATAGAGGTAGTTCCACAGTACACACAACATATACGAGAAGACAAGTAGGAGTCCATCCATGATAAGAGAGGGCCAACAACCCCAAAAGTTTTCAGTTTATAACAGAGAAGTTGATGGTTGACCGTGTCAAATGCCTTCGAGAAGTCAGTGAAGATTACATCAACCTGCAATCGATTGTCTAGGGTCTTAGCAATGAAATCGGTGAGTTCAACTAAATTTGAAGTCGTAGAGCGACCTTTGAGAAACCCATGTTGCTCTTTCGACAAGATAGGGGTCAATGAAACTGAAAGCCGGTTGTGTACCAGGCGCTCAAGTAATTTTGGGAAACAGGAAATTAAGGAAATAGGACGATAATTGGACACAGAAGAAGGATCACCACTTTTAAGAATAGGAACAACGTTTGCTTTTTTCCAATAAGTAGGGAAAATACCAGTCTTTAGACTGAGGTTGAAGAGAAATGCCAGAGAGATACAAAGTGAAGACGCTAATGACTTGACAAAAATATTCGGCAAGCCGTCAGGACCAGGTGATATATTAGGATTAAGTGAATTAATGAGGGATTCAACTTCGATATGGTCAGTGAAAAGTGAAGAAATGTCAATGGAGTGAAGTACAGGCGTATTAACTGGATTAGAGACATGAGAAGAAGGAATAAAAGTTGACGAGAAGAACTGAGAGAACAAGTTGGAAATATCCTGTGGAGAAGAGCTAACTATATTATTCCAGCGGACTGAAGGAGGGACAGAAGAGGAGGACTTAAAGCATCTAATGTATGACCAGAATGGTTTCACATTATTCGCCATGAGGGAACTCTCCAAGCTACTGAAGTAGTTTTTCATTGCAGTCTTTAGTTCTTTTTTTGCTGCAAGACGTATATCACAAAAGCGGGCTCTGGATTCTTCAGTACCACAACGCTTGAAACGGCGGTGTGCCTTACTTTTAGCATTCAAGGCACTTAGTACTTGCTTGGTTAGCCATGGTTTCTGCTTTAAATGTGGAGTATTAGTGTTCGGGGGAGGTGGGTAGAGTGTAACAAATTTTCGCGGTCTAAATTTGCCTGACAGAGTTGAAGAGGGTTATATAATTCTCGTGTTGTGCGTAGAATCCCTTATTTCGCTTCATAGGAAGTGGTTTAAGTGTCCTCTTTCGTGCTGCCAGAAAGTGGAATCGGTAAGTCGTATTCTCACTTGGCAGCTTATTAGGGCCTTGGTGGACAAGCAAGTGGTGCCCCATGCCCATCCTTGGACGAGCTTGACCAGGTCGGTAAGCCCCGCCGGAGTACTCTATTCATTTTAGGTAGAACAAATACTCTAAGCAAGGACTTGCACCGAAAGCAGTTGACAGAGATACAGAAACAAGGAGGACTGCGCGCTTCTAGGCGTAAAAAGCAATTCTTAGCCCGAAGTAATGTGTCAAACGGTTCAAAGTTAAATACGTAGCTGTGGCAGCTGTTTCACAGCTGCCACCAGTTGTCCGTATTGAACTTCTTTCATATTCTTGAATTCTTGCTTCTATTGCTGATAATTGTGTTCCTTTAGTGTAGCGGTCGTACCGCTTTTCCTTCTATTTTGCATCCAATATCGCTTTTGTTAATAGAAAGATATCCGGTAGCCTCACCGGAGGTATTAAACAGCTCAAAGGCCTTGGTTTTGCTGTTCTTGGTAGAAATTAAGAATTTTTTTTTCTTGCAAATTAAGCGAAGATACATGGGAATGTTTATTACTAGACGTTGTTGGATCATATTTACTTTGCAATTGTTTTTTATTATTAGAATGTGGTGTATCATATGTAACAAACTGGGTTCTCGGGTGACGGAGGAAGTGTTCAATACGAAGAGGTAGTCTAGATACATTGTAAGGTTGAGAGTCCCACGAATAAATAGTACGTAAATAGCATTCACCTCCCAACCTTATTCAAAAAACGGCAAACTTATAATTGCAAAGCAATAAAAATTCACTCGAACGTCATGGTATATTATAATTTAGCTTTTAACTGTATATTAAATAGGGTGTGAATCCTAAACGGAGGTCGTAATTGACATCCCACTTTATGCCTAAGCATCGAGCTTAGGAGAATGCACGCCACTTTAAGAGGATCTTATTTTGTATTAGCATCAAACATTCTTCTTCGTAGTACTACAGCCCCTCTTGAGCCTTCTCTTCCTGTAAATACGGCCTCCAGCTGTCTTGGTTCAGTGATCGCGTCCTCCAATTTTGAAATCAAGGCAGCGATTAACTATCTTCGTCGACCCAGTCAGACTAGCGTTTCCTCGGTTTCCTCATTGGTCTCTGCCCCTTAGTTATTCCAATAAATACCTTTTTGGGTATCCGTTGTCCGTCTATACGATTCATATGGCCAGCTTATTGCAACTTCGGCATTTTTAACAATCTTTGAGACCTCTGGCTCGTCAAAAATTTCATGCAGCTCATGGTTGTATCGAATTCGCTATTGGTCTTCGTCTAGCTTCGCTCCGATTATTCGCTTCAGGACTCGTCAATATGTTTGCGGACGCTTGGGTTGGGATCCATGTTTCACACCCATAGCATAGCATAGGTCTTATCACAGATTTGTACACTTGTGGCCCTGTTTTCCTGTGTATGCAGCTGGTCTTCAAGATCGTCAACACTGAAAAAAATATTTAAATTTATTTATATTTCGTCTCTTTCATTACTGGTTCTCATTTTTTGGCGTCTAACTACACAAATTCACTAACATTTTCGATACTGTATTCGCTAAGCGTGATATTTTGTATGTTTGAGGTATTTTTCCTTGCGTCATGAGCTTTGTTTTATTCTCATTGATTTGTAGCCCTACTAGTTTGTCTTCGCTGTCAAGTTTCAGGAAGAGTTCTTTGGCAAAATGATGATGTTGTCCGCATAGGCTACTACTCGGCTTGATTTGTATCGTAATGTAGCTCGTGTATCGACAAATTAATTTCTTATGACGTACTCCAGAGCCAAATTGAATAGCAATGAGGCCAGCCCATCTCCCTGCTTTAGTCCGGTATTTGTGTCAAAGGCATCGGTGACTTAGTTATTGATGCGGACTTGGAAGGTCATCGACGTCATTGCCATTGGTAAGACGGACTAATTTTGCTCGGGTACCAAAGAAAAGCTTTATTTGGTGCAATACATTACGATCAAAACTGTCGCTTAAAGTCAACGAAAATTTGGTGTACGTCTATGTTGAATTCCTAGCATTTTTCAATTACCTGCTTGACTGTGGACAATTGGCCTATCGTCGATCTACCTGTTCTAAAACCACATTGTTACTCCCCAATAATACTGTCAGCAGATTGTTTGATTTTATTTTCCAAGATCTTTGAAAATATTTTGTACGCCTTACAAAGTAGTGATATGCCTCTATAGTTTTCGCACTGTACCTTGTCACCTTTTTTGTGGACAGGAAATATAATTGATTGGCTCCACTCTTTTGGCATATTCTCTTCTTTCCAAATGTGCTGGATGACTTTGTGAATAGCTTTATGAACACTGCTGCCACCGTATTTGATGAGCACCACTGGAATCTCATCGATGCTCGGTGCTTCATTATTCTTTTTGGCTTTGATGGTAAATTAAACTTCATCCCGAGTTGGTGGGGCCAATAGAAGCTCTGCACAGACATCCATAGGCTCCAATGCTCTGGAGATGTGCGGGGTTCAAGGAGGTTATTGAAATATGATACCCATCTTTCCTTAATCTTGGTTTCATCAAGGATGATATTGCCGGTGTCATCACGACAGAGCGTGGGTTTGGGCTAATAGCCACATTACAGGCTTTTCATTCCTTTGTTTGCTTGTCTTGTGTTGTTCCTCGGTAGACTTACATCTATACTTCTCAATTGGTCGTCATAGTACTTTCTTTTCTTAATTCTAATTATCTTATTCGCTACTCCTCTGAGATTTCCTGAGTCTTCTCTCTTTGTCCTGGTTCTTCTACCTACGTATTCATCTGTACGCCTGATTCCTTATGTCTAACGCATTCCGGCACTCATCGCGGAACCAATCATTTCTCTTGCGCCGGGCTTGATGTCCAATTATGTGTTCTGCCACGGTCTTAATAGCCGCTTTCACTTCCATTCAGAGCCCGTTGCTTATTTTTAGCGATGCGTCTGATAAGACGAAAGCCAGCTGGTTGTCGAGGATCTCCGTCAAATTTTTGGCCACAGACGTCATGTGGAGCCTTTCAATGCCAAATTTTTGTAACGGGCTGGTGATCGCCGAATATGCATTTGACATACGACATAGATAGGTTAATTTGATCAAGTAATGATCCGAGTTACAATTGGCTCTTCGGTATGTACGAACGTCAAGCATGCTCGATGCCCAACGTTGTTGGAACTGAACATGGTCGATCTGGTTTTGTGTGTTGTCATCCGGTGATACCCAGGTCATTTTATGAATGCGTCGTTGTGGGAAGCAAGTCAAACGTATGACTAGATTTCTGTCACATGCAAAGTCAATCAGGCGCTGCCCGTTGTCATTTGTTTCGTCATGAAAGGGATGTTGACGGGGAGACACGTACAGAAACTACTTCGTGGTAAAACTAAATTTCGAAGTTGAAGGACATTAAACTGTGTTATTCTTTAAGTTAAGTGTAAATTCAACCAAAACTGAATATAATGAAGTGTGGTTTGTGGGGTTTAAAAGTCGAAAGACACGAATTAAAAATTCAGTGCAATCATTGTAAAGATTACAGCCATGCAAAAAGTGCCGAATTGGAAAAAAGAAAAATTGACTTTTTTGAGAGGAATAACAGAGCCTCAAGGGCAGTAAGTATAAAACGCAGAAATGGAAATCTATTCTGAATGATGCTTCTGTTTGCTCTTCACTTAACGCTGACTTTCAATGAACAGTTCTACTTCAAAGACGAATTCTGCACTAGCAAGTAATAGTACTGCTATCAATAACAACGTAGAAAATGATAGCATATCTCTTGAAATGCTTTACAATGGACCGATTGAACTGAAGCAATTTAACATTTATTTGAAGCACGTATTCAGACTCAACTGTGCTTGTCAGGAAAAGAGAAGGTAAAAAAGTTATTAAAATATATTCTTATGAGGGTTTTCTTAATCCTCATGATAATTTTAGTTTTATCAATAGTTTTTCTTCTGTAATTTCCAAAAATTCAAATTGTCTATGTATAGATCATTTGATTGACAAACAATGTTCGGGCTTTTCTGATATTCATCAGAAATTTCATCGTCGACCGAGTCAGACCAGCGTTTCCTCAGTTTCCTCACTGGTCTCTGGGCTTCGGTCTCCCAACGAATACCTTTTTGGGTATCTGTTGTTCGTCCATACGATTCATATGGCCACCCCATTGCAGCTTCCGCAATTTTGCAATCGTTGAGACTTCCGGCTCGTCAAATTCGTCATCGCCGAGTTCACCATTGGTCCCCGTCTTGCTTCGCTCCGATTATTCACCTCAGGAGTCGTCGCTCAAAGGCGTTCAATATATTTGCGGATGCTTAGGTTAGGGTTCATGTTTCATACCCATAGCATAACACAGGTCTTATCACAGATTTGTATACTTGGATTTTTGTTTCCCTGTGTATGCAGCTGGTCTTCAAGATCGTCAAAATTGTATAAAATATTTTATTTGTGAGCTGTATTCTTCGGCGTATTTTGTCACTTTCATCACTCGTTTTCGTTATTTTGGCGCCTATATACACAAACTCACCCAAATTTTCGATACTGTATTCGCCAAGTGTAATATTGGTAAGTCTAAAAGGTTTTTTTTTGCCATTTTTCGATTGAATATTATTTTGTTTAAAATGGATTTTATTAAAGTTCATATTGTCCATAATTATCTATGACATTTTGCCATTTTTTAGGAAGAGTCATTATTCCATCGGTGTATGGGTAGAACTTCTGTGGTTTATCGGCGAAAAACTTGGCCAAGAGATTTTCACAGTCGCTTTTTGAAGTGAATTTCTTTTTATTGAGGAAGTTTTGCATAGACCGAAACAAATGGTAATCTGATGGTGCAAGGTCTGGACTATACGGTGGATGCATCAAAACTTCCCAGCCAAGCTCTGTCAATTTTTGCCGGGTCATCAAAGATGTGTGTGGTCTGGCATTGTCATGATGGAAGACAACGCCCTTTATATTGATCATTTTTGGCCGGTTTTTTGAATTTCTTTTTGTAATCTGTTAAATTATGTCGGATGCTTCAACGAACTAGCTAACCAAAAATATAAAAAAATTATTATTTCCCTTTTTTATTCGTTGTAATTATTTATTTCCCTTTTTTATTCGTTGTAATTATTTATTTGCCCATACGCCGACGTTTCGAAGCACACACTTGCTTCTTCATCAGTGGTATAATAATTGTACCACTGATGAAGAAGCAAGTGTGTGCTTCGAAACGTCGGCGTATGGGCAAATAAATAATTACAACGAATAAAAAAGGGAAATCATAATTTTTTTATATTTTTGGTTTGTAATCTGGTTATTTGCTGACAGTACAGAGCCAAATTGAGTGTTTGGCCACGTTCTAGCACCTCATGATAAACAACTCCCTTCCAATCCCATCATACACACAGCATAACCTTATTTAGTGTCAATCCTGGCTTTGAAGTCGTTTGTGATGATTCACCTTTTTTTGACAATGATCTTTTTCGATCGAAATTCTCGTATCTTATCCATTTTTCATCGTCCCAAACGATTTTCTTCAAGAAGTGGCTCGATTTCGTTGCGTTTTAGTAGCACTTCGCAAATGAAAATTCGGTCGATCAAATTTTTTTGTGTTAATTTATGCGGCACCCAAACGTCGAGCTTCTTTGTGTATCAAGCCTTAAGCATCTTTGACACCAGAATTTCCACAATGAAAGCAAGCAAACCATCTATTGGCTGTAGGTTTTGATAAAGTATCTTGACCAAAGACACGACAAAGTTTTTCATGAGCCTGCGATCCATTCTCACCTTGATCGTAGTGATATTGTAAAATATAACGAATTTTTCAGAAATTTCACTCACTTTTAAATGAATACAACTTTTGACATGAATGACGAAATACAAAACGGTCCAAATGAAAATTATAGACTGGAGTGTCACCTTTCAAACGCATGTCAGTTTGACTCAATCTAATTAGGATTGCCCGATATATGACAACGAACACCATCTAGTGACAAAAAAGACTCAATACTTTTTAGAAATTCCAATGGATGATCGAGACTTAATCCAGTTTCACTTTCGATGTTTCCGAATATTGTGGTTCTGGGCCAGACTAAATGCAGAATCTAAATTTCAATAGAAATGGAGTTGAACAACAGCAAAGCGTTTGTTGGCCATTCAGCGTTCTCAACTACTAGCGAGTCATTTTTTTGTTGGGAAACATTGCAAATAAGACAAGGGTTGCTTTTTCTTTGGTTCAGCCGTCGGTTAGGGTAGAATAAATTTTTTCCCGTGAAATAACTTGAAGTAACTTCATGTTTGAAAGTCTTCCAAGTATGTAAAAGATTAGCAAATGGTCGAGTTGTTTTGAAAGTAATAAAATATCCTTCACGGGGAAATAAGAATTGCTACACTAGGAAAAGGTGATCGTCAAAGTGGAAAACAGTTTTTCCCAAGTGAACTGTTTACTGTTAGAAGAAAGTGGTCGAACCACTTTACAAACCGGTGTGAACCAATAAAGACTACTTTCGCTGCGCGTTAAATTGTTCATTGAGAAAAGGCAAGACTCTTTCTTGTCGTAGTGGTATAGCACCTTGCACGGGAAATTTTGGACGATTCTTTAAAAAGATAAGGTTAGGGATAAGGTAGCTAGGCTTGGGAAAGTTTTCTCCATCAATGGATATTTCTCGGAGCATCTGGGTAAGAGGGCCCGTTATACGCAAGTGAGGAGCGCAAGTATCAGCAGGAAGGGGCTCCCACTGCGACGAGAATCAGTTGTAAAATTATTTTGCTTTCCAATACTCGTATAATCATCATTCATTCCTATGTTTCCTGTATTGCTTCGATATAATATTTCGAATAATTTAGCAGGGTTATCGATCTATTGAACGCCTCAAGGAAGAAAGTCGAAGGTAATAATAATTTTTTTACAGGTATAAAACGTGCGGATTGCCTGTTGACGTTGAGGAGGAAGGAAGTCCAAAAATATTTGTTTAGTCTTTGCCTCATCGGTTTGTTTCTCCCACTACTCTTACTCTCGTAAAGATGTTTGCTGGAACGTTAGGTTGATCTAGAGCTGGCGTGTGTAGGCTCACGTATGTAGGAACATTGGGGGAGATCCAGGGAGGCATTAGGATCCGACAAGCCGTATTCCTGCTGGCGGCTTACGGGATGTTGAACGGGCAAAGCTGATTGTGCTCATACCCAACCTCCGCCATTCGTAGAGGGTAGCACTCCTTTACATGGTCCGAAAAACTGGACTAAAGATAAAATTGGCCTAAAAGTAGCCCAAAAAAGGCTCGCAAATCAAATGCATGAAGATTTGCAAAAGGTATTGTCCCAAATTTGGTGTGAAATCAGCCTAAAAGTAGATCATTTTCCCATCATCATATGAATCTAATTATTTATGTATACCTCAATTGCACGATAAATTTTAGAAGTGATTTTTTACTTGGGGGACTAATAATTAATGGATTGTTCAAATAATGGTGGCTGCAGCAATCGCACAAATAATTAATTTTAATGCCTACATTAAATAGGTATGTTAACAAGCATCCATGAGGCCTTGGATACAAGCTAGTTATGTGGAAGGTTGGTGCTCAACTGCTGCCTTGCATACATGAACCGGAAAAGTTGGATGAGATAGCAAGGGCACTCTTCTTCGGCCATTCCGCTTGTGTTGACGCTGTACATGGTGAAACAGCAATCGAGTGTCCCTTCTTCACATAACTGAAACTAGAAGAGACAGTCCTTTCATTAAAAGCGCAGAAGGCTCCAGGTCCTGATGGTGTTCCAGCTGAATTGTTCAAACTTGTCTTTTACCATTTTCCTGACTCGCTCCTCAGGACATTCAAGGCTTGCCTACGGGACAAGGGCTTCCCGGTAAAGTAGAGGGTAGCAAGGCTCATGCTGATCAGCAAAGGGAAGGGAAGGGAAGGTCTGTATACCGCCCGTTATGCATATTAGACATGGGTGGGAATGTGCTAGAGAAACTCATTGAGGCAAGACTCACTGATGCGATTTGTGCTGCTGTTGACCTATCTCCCCAGCAGTGCGGCTTCAGAGCAGGACAGTCTAAAATTGATGCAATTGCAGAGTTGGTGACCGTGGCCCAAAAAGCTGAGGCATACAGCCGCACCAAGCGTTTGTTGGTGAAACTCGACGTCAGGAATGCCATCAACTCCGGTTGATAGGTGGATATTCTGAATACGCTAGAAAACCCTTTTCAAGTTCCAGAATATCTAATGCGACATTTGAGGAACCACCTGAAGGACTAAAGTCTGCTTTACGGCACGACACAGGGTCAAGGATGGATGAAAGTTACGTTGGGCGCTGCCCAGGGGTCTACCCTTGGTCCAGACCTGTGGAGCGTGTCTTACGATGGACTACTGAGACTGCAGATGCCAGATGAGTCGGACTTGATGGGCTATGCGGATGTTGTTGCAGCTCTGGTTAAGAGACGCACCGTTGAGCAAGCGCAACTTAGGCTAGGTATTCTAACGCGACGATTAAGACACCGGATGACTGCTCGGGGGTTCAGTTTAGCACAGGAGAAAACCAAAGTGGTCATCTTGACAAAAAAGAGAGGTTTTGGACATACAAATCGAAGCCAGCGGTGTAGTACCTGGTGTTATGTTAAGCGAAACACGACCAAACAAGTCCGAGTTCTGATTGCAACTGATTTATTCTCTTCAAATATAGGGACTGAATAATAAGTAACCGGACTGACCTCAGGATTTTTTTTATTGGCAAAATATGTACAATTTTTCTTTAGAAATCTTCAAAGTAGTCCCCATTGGAGGCGATAACACGCTGATACCGGATTTTCCAATCCCCGAACGCTCCCTGGAAGTCGGCAACCTCGATGCTGTCTAGAGCCTTCGTCGTAGCACGTTGAACGTTTTCCAGGCTCCCGAACCGCGTCCCCTTAAGGTGTCTCTTGATCTTGGGGAACAAAAAGAAGTCCGCTGGTGCCATATCCGGGCTGTAAAAACTCTAGTTCGGTTCGCAGTCGATCCATGATTTCCGAAGCGACAGCAACACGACGCTCCTTTTGCTCATCAGTCAGGCGTTTGGATACCAGCTCCGCGCAGATCTTTCTCATGCCCAGATCGTTCTTAATAATGTTGTGAATGGTCATTTTATCAATTCCAACCTCATCTGCGATAGCCCGAATGCTCAGACGACGATCACTGTTCAACACATCACGCACTTTTTGCACATTTGTGTCCGTGTGACTCGTTGATGGAGGACCAACGCGCTGTTTGTCATGGACGTCATCGCGGCCCTCCCGGAAATTTCTGTGCCACTGAAACACTTGAGTTCTGGACAGAGCATCCTCACCGTAAGCCTCTTGAATCATTTGATGCGTTTTCGTGGCCGTTTTCGTGGCCGTTTTCTTGAGTTTGACATAAAATTTGATGCTAACACGTTGCTCGATCGTACGCTCCATTTTCACTCCGACGATGTAACTGAACACGCACTCCGTTCTATCTCGATGCTATCTCTCCAGACACTTGGAGGCAAGTGCTGCAGCCTGGTTCCCTTTACATAGACCCCCATCACCACTACAGCACCAGATACCGGTTAGCAGACGCTTTGACGGCGCGGGGCAGGCTCAGTCTGGTTACTTATTATACTGTCCCTGTATAATACGAGTACATATGCATTTACATGACATTCCTCCCGCCGTATCATAACGCGATACATATTCAATTATGTTAAATTATCAATATTCATTTAAAGCAAATAACGAAATAAGAAATCAAATGTAATTCAAAAATTTCGAAAGTACTAAATATTCAAGCTGAATGAATTCAATTATTAATATTAAGAAAAACATTAAGAATGCAACAAATTTTCATTGGTAAGCATTGCTTCTGACACAGTCTGGTTCTCTGTAATACGATTGCTTCGTCTGGGTTTTGCGGGTGGTTCCATATTTTCCATCACAGTCTCTTGAGATCCGACTTGAGATGTCGGAGTACTGGTCGTAAAAGGCTGTGTCTTTTTAACGATTATTGGTATATTTGGTGAGATCTGCAAATTAGAAGAATGTCGTTTTATCTACGTTTTCGTCTTCATTGCGTTCGTGCATGAGGTCGCAGTGTCGGCTTCTCTCCACACCGTCGGGAGTTAGTATATGATACGATTACCGATGTGTTCTCTCCAAAACTTTTGCTAGCTGCCATTTTTTCAGGTTTTGTCTTATAATAGACTTGTTCCTCTGGTTGAAATTCGCATATCTTACCGGACTCAATCTCTTGTCTTAGGCTCTTGAACTGCAGTTAATGTCTCTTGTCGGGTTTTAAGTTGTCAAAAATACCCTTCAATCGTCTGCCAAGCATCATCTCAGCTGGAGTTTTACCAGTTGCAGCATGTGGAGTATTCCTATATGTGGACAGAAACTCACACAGACGCTGCTGCTTTGTTTTGTTTTCATTTTTACTGGCTCTCGTACTTGTCTGAAGTCTGAACAAAACGCTCAGCGAGCCCATTGGTCCTGGGATGGTATGGTGACGATCCAATGTAGTTTATGCATCGTGATTTACAAAAATGTTGAAACTTTTCGGTTATAAATTGTGGCCCGTTATCTGATACAATGATTTGCGGTAATCCGAAAGTGGTAAAAATATAATCTACCGTATCACATAGATGTTCGGCTCTTGTTTGTTTGAAAGATCGGATATCAACCCATTTTGAAAGGGCATCAACCACAACAAGCCACTGCTGATCCTCGTATGGTTCAGCAAAGTTCACATGGATTCGTTGCCATGGTCGTTCCTGTATATTCCACGAAAACACTGAAAGCTCAGTACATTGCGGCCTTTGTTCCGGGCATGGCCTGCATTTTTTGCAAATGTTTCGATGTCCGCATTCATAAGTGGTCACCAGACATAAAAACGGGCTATTGCATGCATAGTAACTATTCCCGGATGTCTGATGTGTAGACGTCTTAGCACGGGTTGGCGAAGTTTCTTAAGTATGATTAGTCTACCCTGCCAGGTTAGAATGTTTTCGGTTGTAGCGATTTCGTCTTTTTTGTCGTAGTACGGTTTAAGCTCGTTCGTTACTTCTTTGCTACTCCAACATGATTGTACTAGCCATGATACTTTTTGTAGCATAAGGGCGTTTTTGTTGCTTTCTCTAAAAATTTTTGTGATGGTTGTATATCGTCGCACTTACTACTTAGTAATAGCTCGGATATCTTGTTAATCCGCTGCTCTTAAATGCCTGCCCGTTCGTCATTATTCGGAAATCATGATAAGCATTCTGGAATAACGTTGCTAGCTCCTCGTCTATATTCTATGTTGTAGTTATACGATCCGACGTAGAGCACCCACCGAGTCTGTCGGCTATTGACGAATTTCGGCAGATTCCGATTTTCGCAAAACAAATGTTGTAACAGCTTATGGTCTGTGATTAGCGTGAACATAGTACCTCGTAAAAACTGGCCAAGTTTTCTTACTGCGAGAAATATTGCTAAGGCTTCGCGATCGACCACAGAATATTTTTGCTCGGCGTTAGTAAGTTGCTTGCCATAAATTTTTTTGCGGGTACCAAATGGGACAGGCTGCAAGGGAGCTCGGCAGGGAGACGGAAGAGCTCACCCTGGATAATATAGTTGCGGTGATGCTCGAATCGGTTGACAAATGGAACCAGATGGCGCATAATGGTCGGGCAGTCCTAAAAGATAAAGGGGACTCATAGCAGCCGGGGGCGTTGAGGCTGGGGGATTGCTTGTCTGGCAATTCCTCTTCCCCACTCCCGTTCTGCTAGAAGAGGGCTCCCCTAGCTTGATGACCTCACGGCGTAACAACACGAGATCTAGCCCGAAGTAATGTGTTAAACGGCTCCAGACTGGGTTCACTGGTTGACAGGGGAGGTGTTTATTGGGTAGTTCAGGTGATTGCAAGTATGGGGGAAAAAATAAGTATGAAACTCGTCTCCGATAGTTTTGAGTCGCTCAGTATTATTTTTGAGTTTCTTAGGATTTTGTAGTCAATTATTCTTGTTTATATTCTCAGCATTTCTCACCTTAATTCTAATGTCAAATTGAGTGAGTTGCAATTTCCACGGTGCTATAGTGATCAGTTATTAAATCTTTGTGGCATGGAATGTCTGTTTTGGACACCTGCCCCCAAGCGAGGTAGAAAAATGGATAAATTTTTTGTGAGATGATCTCAAAAATTTTTATAAAGATATCCCTCTAAGCCATCGGAGTTCGAAAAACCAGACCAGTTGAAAGAAATAAATTTGGATGATGGTCAAATTCTTTTCAAATCTTTTGATATTTCAAGTGATCTTATGAATACGGAATAAAGGGATAAATTTCATATACTCATAAAACAAACAGCAAAACAAATTTCAATTCACATAATTATGTTGTAAACTCCATAATTACCCATAAATTCCATTCACTAAAAGCCTATCAACTTGGAAAAGCAAAAAATAAAAAAAATAATTTTGTTACTACTCACCCATCAAACCATCGCTTCTGCAGACCCGCTTAATTCAATAGCCCAGTCATATAAGGTAAAAAAAGGGGTCAACCTCGGAATGAAAGATAATAAGCTGCAAATTGGTATGAACCTTTGTTTTGTCATTCTAAATGTTGTCTCAAAAGTCACAATCGTTATCGTGTTCGCGTCTCAAGATATTCAAGGTCAAAGGTCACAAAAATCGGTTTTTCGCGAATATCTGGCTTCCTATCGGTTAAATGAGATTTGCATTTATTATAAAAGTTGTAGGCTATAAAATTCCCTACAACTTTTGTTTAAACTTTTTTTTCATACGACCAACCGTTTTGAAGGTGGAGCGCGAAGAGTGCACATCGTACAGTCATATACGGCCTAATGCAAGGTCAAGCGTGAGTTATGGTTATCAGTACGTTATAAAGTCAATTATTTACTTGGAAATTATAATTATTAAACAATGCCTATTATTTATGTACTAACTATTAATTATTTATATTTAATTAAAGTAAGTAACTTGATTATTTATATATAATTATTCATATTTAACTCATCATTGACACAGCTATTGCCTTATCAGAACATCAAAAGACTGCTGTCATCATAGGAGAAGATATCGATTTGCTCGTTATTTTAATTGGACGTACTCAGTCACATCATCAGGAAATTTTTTTGAAAAAAGTTGGCAAAGGCAATGTCAAAACACAAATATATTCTACTAAAAGTTTTGACCAATATCCTCGTACTAAAAAGCACATTTTATTTTTACACGCATTCAGTGGCTGTGACACGACTTCTGCGCTATTTAAAAAAGGAAAAAAAACTGTTACTAGAGCATTGGAAAAAATTCCTGATTTAGATAAACTGGTGGAAGTATTTCAACAAGAAAACTGCCCAAAACAAACATTATTAGAAAATGGAGTGCGCATCTTGTTGGCATTATATAATGCTCCAAAATCTGAGGACAACATTGATCATTTCCGCTACACGCAATTCATCAAATTTACAAAACTAAATAAACCTGTACAACTGTCAACACTTCCACCAATAAGTGTAGCAGCTCATCAACACATAAAACGTGTCTACTACCAGATTCAAACGTGGTTAGGGAAGGACTTAGAACCTAAAGAATGGGGCTGGATGCTTGAAAATGAAATCCTGGAGCCCATACGAACGTTATTACCTCCAGCACCAGCCGAACTACTAAACGTAATATTTTGCAATTGCAAAAATGGTTGTGGTTCCCGCTGTGGATGCAGAAAATCAGGGCTACAATGTTCTTTAGCTTGCGGCCAGTGCAACGGACAAGCTTGCCTCAACGCTTCACTGTATCCAAGTAATCCCGATGAAGAAAATACATATGATCCCGATATTCTGGAAGGTTTGGAGATGAACATGACAGATAATGAGGATGATGACAATGAATCGAACATTTTTGAGCGACAAGAAGAAGAAGACGACGAACAAGAAGAAGATAATTAGCTTCCATTTCCAATTTCATTACAATTAAAATCAACAAAGATACTTTTGATATTTGAACTCACATTTTGATAAATGTATATTATGCCGTATTTAATAATAAATAAAAATATGTGTAAAATATATACTCTTATTATCATTTTAACTTAAAATAAAACTAAAATATATAATCCAGAATTAATAATATTTTATACTTAAATAGTTAAATATGAATAATTATATATAAATAATCAAGTTACTTACTTTAATTAAATATAAATAATTAATAGTTAGTACATAAATAATAGGCATTGTTTAATAATTATAATTTCCAAGTAAATAATTGACTTTATAACGTACTGATAACCATAACTCACGCTTGACCTTGCATTAGGCCGTATATGACTGTACGATGTGCACTCTTCGCGCTCTACCTTCAAAACGGTTGGTCGTATGAAAAAAAAGTTTAAACAAAAGTTGTAGGGAATTTTATAGCCTACAACTTTTATAATAAATGCAAATCTCATTTAACCGATAGGAAGCCAGATATTCGCGAAAAACCGATTTTTGTGACCTTTGACCTTGAATATCTTGAGACGCGAACACGATAATGATTTTGACTTTTGAGACAACATTTAGAATGACAAAACAAAGGTTCATACCAATTTGCAGCTTATTATCTTTCATTCCGAGGTGAAAGCCCTAATATGACTGGGCTACAATATCCACCCAATGGATGTAAAGTTGCAAGTGCACTTTACCCCATTCGAAAGTGGGCATGGTAGCGGCTTGCCTTCATGCTTTCAATGCCCGATAGGCCTGTTTCATAATAACTGGAACCACGTTTGCGATACAAGTGCTAAGCGTTCACTATTTTGTATGTTGTGCCTTCCCACACGGACAAGGAAGACCAGGAAGCAAGTTGAGAAGATACTCGCTGGCTCGTTGGTTAAGTTACGCAACACGCCATCAATTGCCGAGGCTGCTACAAGAATCTTCAGCAAAACGAATGGCGGATTGGTGTTTCATAGCAATCACAACAACCTTTTGCAGGCGATAGTATCGCCTAATGACACATTAAGAATTTATGGTTAGTTATCAATCGATTAATCATAATTTAAAACCCGGTTTAGCTTTGTCGGGACTTTTAAAGATGCACGGACTTACTAGCTCGAGTAGTTTATAACCGATCGCATATGCGAAGTGGAAAGATACTGGAGATTTATTGAAGCAACTGTTCAATGCATCGTGCCCCTCTTCGTGCTAATCCTTTTCAATAAAAAGTAATTTACTCCAGAATCAGACAAATCGTTTTATAATCAATTGAAAATCGAGATAAATAATTTCTTTACATTCAACCAGGAAGCTGCAGAGTTGTGACACCATTATTGAATAACATACAGAGACTGCCTCGCAGTGGCACATCAGAAAATTTGGTACAAGGACCTAATTGAAGTCAAGAACACTTTTCCCGCAATTAATGCATAATTTCACGCATATCGGTTATTCCACTTGAATGAAGAGGGTTTCAAATTACAAAATCAAGCGACAGAAACTTCAGCCGCGTTGCATTGGATTCCTAATCACCATATGGAGTTGACTTCCATGTTTTAAAGAGAGTACTTAGGGTACTTTCTATAGATGGTCTCCGAAGAGCATAAAGTAGCCAAAAGCTATTAAGTGATTGGAGTAGATCAAATTACCACGTCCTTGTTCTGATTAAGTTGCATATAATGAAGATCGTGATAATGAAGATGCCGAATGAACACTCATTAGCGATTTAATGTCTTGCACTCGCCTATTTCACATGCCATTTGTCTTGAAAGCAAAACTAAATACCTTTGCATTTGGAGGCTGTCTTGGCTGACTCGGCACTTAATTTGCTTTGCTCATTTCGCAATATCTGGAACACAATGGTTGGAAATTGTTCGACTAGGCATGGACGGTACGTGGATTATGGACGCAGGTTACGCTAATGAAGATGTCTCGAACGATACCAGCATAGCTGGAGGAGTATAATGGAAGGTTAAAGCATTATCGCGGCATTTATTGTCAATAATGTGAGTGAATAGAAAATTATGGGAGACGAACTTTCAGTTTCATGAGTGAAGCGAAGCCAATTAAAAGTGACATGGATAGACGGGAGGCGTGAAGTATGGATTATATCGTGACACACGACTAATTTAGCGGCTAATAGGCTTCAATTGGGATTTACTCAAGCTTCTTTTGTTAGCAATAA
The DNA here is from genome assembly GCA_963969285.1 of Odontomyia ornata. NCBI lineage: Eukaryota > Metazoa > Arthropoda > Insecta > Diptera > Stratiomyidae > Odontomyia > Odontomyia ornata. The sequence goes on from OZ017741.1 coordinate 298,707,498, forward strand.
AGTGTGGGACTGTTATGTTTTGACAATCCATGCCGGATATAACTTTTATTGTTTACTGGCTATTGGAAGAGGTCAGGGATCCCCAAATGCAGTGCAGCAGTGCTTTTTGATATATGGGATATATTATTGGTTTTCATAATAATTCCCTAGTATAACGTTAAAAAAAACTAACACAAAAATTTAGCAAGTACCATTTTTTTACATTTTTCAGTCTACAAAACTCTGAGAAAAGTACGAGTATTGCTTTCTTCCAATGTTCCGGGAAAACCGCTTCTCACAGGCAAGTCAGGACAATGATTAAAGGAAAGCAGAAAAACCTCAGCTTACTTTCTCAATATTCCACCTAATCGTGGAAGGTCGAGAGCATGGGCGTTGAGAGCCAGCACCACAAATTCCAAGCAGAATGTACTGATGATCACTAGCTGGGTAGTCTTCTAGTACTCTTCAATTGTGTACCCCCGTACTAGAGGATTGGAGGCAAATATCACGTCGGATATGATTTCTTCACAGCATAATGAAACCACAGGTGTCCAGCATAATGAAACCTGTTCTGGCCACTATCTCTTGGACTCGTTTCCCTCGCAGGTCTGCTTAAAGCATATTCCATTCAATTGCTCTAGCATTGAACTCTCTTCTTATGAGTACGTTGCTTTCTGTAGTCACGACAGCATCTTCCTAAGTGTTAAGCATGGCTTAAAAAAACCATTCATTATGCATTAGGTACACACTAAAGAAAGTGGACATACAACACCGAACCTATATTTCCATCCATAGTCCTGTACTAAGAAATCTACACTGTTCCAAACCCAAATAGTGATAAAACCAGTTTCATCACGGTACTATGGTGATGAACTTTTGTCGTGATGATACTCACTGAGCAGCAAAATCACAACTTTCATGTCCCCTGCAAACTACTCAAGCAGCTTTTGAGTAGTTGTACTGCTGTGTAGATTTACCTACAAGATGCGGGCCATCATAATATCACTTTTATCTTAGCTAGGTCCTCTGTCATGCTTGAGATCTGGTCTTAGGTCAGCATCCTTGCAAACGATGTGGTGTATTATGACCCATTTTACCACATTTGTCGCATAGGGAACTCCAATCTAGTCCTTTACTTCCCTAGGCAGTACAACCATAACCAAGGCACTTAAATTTAATATTAACTTTAACACTTAATTCTAATTTTCATTAATTTTCTTTTCTGTTTGTTTTGTTCCATTTTTTAATTGGATTATGTTTAATCTATTTAATGGAATTTAAATAAATAAATAAAACAATGGAGAGGTATTGCGCTTCATTGTACCCTACAGATAATCCACCCCATTCTCACTTTGCCCTTACTCAGAAGTTGTTCAGTTTCCTTATCGGTCAGGTGGTTGATGGCTATACGTTGTCCTCTATTGTTTTCTGGCGTCAGGCCTGCCTTAACCCTTCTTACGCTAGGTTGCTTCTTTTTGATGGCATTCTCTACCTTTGCCTGATTTCGGTAGTTGCCGCAGATTCAACTGAGCCTATTGTTGCTCTTTTGCCAAGGGCTTTCTTAACTGCATCATAGAATGCTTTCTTATTATTGGCCTCTGCTACAAATTCTACAAGTATGTTGTCAGGTTTGGTTGGTCGTCCTACTTTAATGGATATTTTGGTGTCTTCCGACATTACACCTCAACTGAATTCCTAAAAAATATCTGGCTTCAGGTACTTTTTGTTGCTGGGCGCCTATGGTAACAGTATTTCCTGGAATCTTTTATCGGAAATTTTCTGGCAACTTTTTTAGCTGCCTTTGCTATTTTCTGGAATCTTTTATCAGAAATTTTCTGGCGGCGCTGCTTTTGCTAGCATTGTCTGAAACCCCTGATTTAATGTTCCATGTGCTTTCTCTTTTCTCCTTTTATCTCAGTTTCCTTCAATTGTACAAGAGGCCACCAGTTTGATGGTGAAACCATCTCCGCTTTTCCCCTCTACTGTCATGCACTGCTGTCTGTTCTTCGTCTGTGTTTGATGATGGAACTGATACCTATTTTTCTGCTTCTGGAATGTTTACAGCTTCAGTAGTTGTGGAGCATTGTCAGCGTTTTAACTGAGTCGGTTTTTTATCCACATGTGGTATCTTATTTCCTTCATACTCACCGGCTAGTCGGCCGCCTATACCCACTATCTGAAGACGCGACTAATTAGGGACAGAAAGCTCCTCACGCACATGTTAGTATCTGTATGCATGTTCTTAAATTAACTGGTCTTCATGAATACATAAACTTTCTCATTTCTGAATTCATGCTACGGTAGACCCATCGTGAACTACTTCTACATAAAAGATTTTATTTTTGATTCATATTCCATAGGTAAAATGAATATTTGTCCAACATTTAAACGAAGAGCAAATATTTATTAAACAAGAATCTTTTGTTTTATGATAAACTAAGAATTTTTAATTTTTGGGCTATGTTTACGCCACGTTTCGGCCTTGATTTGGCTTTCGTAGGCCATCTTGTTGTCATGTTTAGGCATCTTTCATTGTAAGTTAGGTCTAGCTTAGGGCACTTTTAGGCCTAGTTTGGGGTATTTCTTGGCTTTGTACAGTATATGATTAATGCTTTTTTGGTCCTGCTTTATCGGGCCACGATTTTTGTTAGTGAATTTTCTAGTTTGGTAGAGTCATATATTTGAAAGGCCCAAAAAAGTGTCTAAACATTGCCTGTTTGCAAACGTTTGTCCCAAGCTAGGCCCAAATCAAACAATCAAATTGGCCTAAACGATGCCAAGCAATAGCTTAAATTCGACTAAATACCAAATACAGAGTAGCACATTTCACTAAGTTTGAAAATGCGTTAATAATTTTATTGGGAGGGGCGCGAATTATGCAAATCATACTTTTACGAGTATCAACAAAGTTGAGTGAATTTAAGCTTTTAAGGCATTTGTTTGATAGTACCTGGGTAAAAAAGTCAGAGTCCAAATACGGCCTAAATAGGTCCCAATTATGTTTTTGGGCCGTTTCTATCCTCAAATTGGACAAAAAACACGACTAAAACAAGAGTGGCCCAAAAATGAGATGAATGCTGATTCACGGATGAAACTCGCCTAAAGTTGACCCGAAATAGGTCTTAAAGTATATCATTCTCTTTTCGCAACGACTAACATGTGTCCTTAATCCTCCGCACAGCTCCAGAACATCGGAGCCTATAGATGTTTGTGGAGAGCGTCCATTGGCCCCACCAACTCTGGCTGAAGTTTGTTCCGCCATCAAAGCCCAAAAGAATAATAAAGCGCCGAGCATCGACGAGATTCCAGTGGAGCTCATCAAATATGGTGGCACTAGTGTTCATCAAGCTATTCACAAAGTCATCGAACACATTTGGCAACAAGATCATTTGCCAAAAGAGTGCAGCCAATCAATTATATTCCCTATCCACAAAAAGGGGAAAAGCTACAGCGCGAAAATTATTGAGACATATCACTACTTTGTACGCCGTTCAATATATTTTCAAAGATCTTAGAAAATAATATCGGATCATACGCCAACAGTATTATTGGGGAGTATCAAGGTGGTTATAGAGCAGGCAGAAATAACTACCTCTAACATTTTTCTGATGTCCAATTGCTATGGTGATGGCAAATTCCCTCCACACTTTCACTCCCTCTGTACCCTTTATCGCACATAATGAAAGCTTCTAACCAGTATTGGAAAGTTCTTCTCGCGAACTTTTATTTCTTACCCCACATTACCCATAGTAAAAAGAATTTCAAGAAGAACTTTTCTCCTTATATAGATAAAGAGACCCCCATAAGAATCATTAAAAATTTATTTGGTAATCACCTCTCATTTGCATACCATCTTTAACCTTTATGAACATTTATAAACGTTCATGAATCTTAAAGATTGTATGCAAATGGACAGACAAGACCAACTTCAATAGGGTTTTGCGTATAGTACAAAACTTTTATAAGAAATTATAAATTTGTTTACCAAACAATAAAAGCGATGCGTAACGGACTTGATTCATATTAAGTTTCCCTATTTTATATTTTTTTGTTGTGGTAGGAGGATAAATGCCCATTTACGCACAGAGCGTGGGACTTCCATGCTTGCAAGAAGGCGACTGGACCACCCACTAAACACCTCCCCTGTCAACCTAGCCTGGAAACGTTTGACACGTGCCAGGTCTCGATTTGTTACGCCGAGAGGGAAGAGGGCAAGAGGAAGTGCCAGAAAAGCGACCCCAGCCCCAATACCCCTGGCTGCTGTGAGTCCCTTTTATCTTTTAGAACTGCCCGAACATAGTGTGCCACTTGGTTCCATTTGTCAACTGATTCGAGCATCACCGCGACTATATTATCCGGGGTGAGCTCTCCCGTCTTCCTATAGAAGAGCCTTCGCAGCCCGACCCATTTTATGCACGCAAAAAATGTGTGGCAGGCATTGTCTTCCTCTCCTGGGCAATACGGACAAGCTACTATTGTGCATTACGCTGCATTACTTCGCATTCCTCTGCACCTCTTCGCAGCACTGCTGCCTTGCTTTGTACTAGTCCGCATTACCTCGCAGTACAGGTGCATTACCTTGCACTACTTTTGCATTACTTCATATTATATTGCATTGCTGTTGCACTAGGCAGTTCCAATTTTCATTGAATTAGGCCCAAAAATTGCTCAAACAAGGTCCAAATATTACCTAAAAGTGATCCAAACTCGGTTTATTTCATATCAAAATATATTTTTTTATTTTTAAAAAATAAGAGATATTTTATATGTTGAGCGCATATGCATTTTGTATTCTATAAAGTGAATCAAAAATCAAATCTTTTGTTCATCAACAATAATTGGATTGAAAACAAGTTGGGGAGACAGACCTACGCTTATGTCAAAAGAGTTTTATACCCAACTTATGAAATGCAGTCACCAGCAATGAATAAAGGCAAGAAACACGTCAAAGAGATGTGCACGTTTAAAAGAAAATTCATTGCTTCTCTACTTTCAACGGTCGCCATTTTGTTGCAAACTAACAAAAACAACTCAAAACATGAATTCCCAAAAATATTTATGTTATTGGTCTTATTTGAAAATTTTGAGAAGATCAAATCAAAACTGCAATGTCTGATTCAGTGGAAAGTCGAAAAAAAACCAAGATCGTGTGTAATTGTTGTTGTAATTGGAGAAATTTCAAATGGCAATAACTTCCGTGAATATGATTAGATTTTCATCAAACCTGCAGAGTATTAGGACCTTATGTAATACTACTTAAATATCGGTTTTCATTGAGTTTGAGGGCGTCCATACGATTTTATTGAGGAAAATGTGAAATTCGAAGTTCATACTATTATTTACACAGTTGAGTAAATTTTGACTTCTAAGTTATTTGTTGTTGTTGTCCTCATAAATACCTATCTCCATAATTTTTTTTCAGATTTTTCGCATCACATGTGTCCAATTTGGGGGGGGGGGCGGGGGTGGTTTCACATTTTTCGTGTATTTCCCATTCCTGTGCGCCCCTGAAGCAAAAAGTACCAGTTTAGGAGCTGTTTTGAAAAATTCTCATTGAGACCTTACATTTGATACGCCTATACACAAAATTTCATGTTTGTAACTTATACGATTGGCGAGAAAAAGTGCTGTGAAACACGAACGAACAGAGGGACAAATGTACAGACGGACAGATAGGCGCGATTTTAGTATGGGTGTTGTAAAATTATTTAACATAAACCTTAATATTATAATGATCGAAAAGTGCTATATATTTTTGTGCAATGTTCTTTTAACCAAATATCGCTAAATATGCTCACCTACGATTTTTGGTGTTTAGGTCAAAGACGGACGAAAAAAATGTAATTAGGCTATATTTTGGTACCCGTTAGCTTTACTCGGGCATTATAAAACATCTTGAGCCTTATATTCTTAGAGACTATGATAGAGGTAGCAACAGAAATACACATTAGCAAATTCTATATAGTGCTAGAAAGTGTTCGTAAGGCGGCGTGATACGAGCGTTAATGTGAGGTACGAAAATTGTTGCACGTAAAGTGATATTCAAGTTGACCTCAAAAGTATTATAAATTAATAATATGTTATAAATAATGGTTCCAACCACCCTTGATCCGTGTAGCTGATAAGCACACCTTACCTTAGAAACACCTGGAAAGATTCTTCCCAATGGAGAAAAGAAAAAGACCTGGGTTATAATTTTTTCTTATAACGTTATGACACATACACTTAAGATTATAAATGCAACTACAAAGTTGAGGTATTCAAAATTCACTAATCACGTGGCTGGGTCGTCGATAGTGTAGGGTCCTCTAACTGGTTACGGTCTGGAGTTGCTTTTTGCGGCGCTGTTTATGGAAGGCCCGCGCTTGCTCGCGGGAACGGGTGTGACGCTGACCCGTACTAGACGCAGCAGCTCCCCCAGTTGGTACCGCGACTTTGCCTGCGGACCTCTCTACGTGGCTTCGAGGAGGGTTTGGTGGTTTCTCGCTTTTGTCCAGCTGTAGGCTGTTATTTCCGCTGCGGTCGAGCCTTATATTCTTCCAAAGTGAGGGGCCGGGGGCCGATAAAGGTTCCGCCGTGAGAACGACGTCTAAGGTGGGCCTGATGGTTGTCTGCGGAACTGTAGCCCAGCGAACTTCTGGGCGGGGCAGCGTAGGGAGCCTCAGAACCCTCCTTGGTTCCTCTCGGGCTGACGGGAGCCTGCGAATAAACGGAGTGGTTAACTAGAAGAATCGGGGGCCTCAAGGATGGAGGCGGATGGACTCATTGAAGCGGTGTACCGTCGACTAGGCCTGGAGATTGGCAATAGCCGATTTAACGAAACGATGCCCAGGACCAGGCATAAGTCAATGAGTCCTATTCGATGGTGGAGTCAGCAGTGAACGGTGACTGATGAAGACCGGTCACGCATAAGCCGGGGAGCCAATGTAATGATGCTATGGGAGCAACACACAGCAGATAGGCCAGGCGTAAGCCGAGGAGCCCAATTGGTTTGAAATTGATAGTGGCCAGGCTAAAACCAAGGTGCCAACTTTCGTCTTCGCTTGCTAGGAAAACAAAGAGATCGATTACTCCGCTCTTTGTGATTTTATATGCATAAAGTGCTGACGCTGCCGATTTGGGCTATTGGTCTTTTCCCCGATCGATCAGAATTTTACATTTAATTTCTGTTGACCGTGTTTTTTCTCCAATCAATTTTCTTTTAATGAATAGAGTTCAGCACTTCATGCCGGTAAGAATGTCGGACTTGCATTTGCTTCAATCCAATTTTTTTTGTTGAAAAGAATTCAATAATTTTATTCAGGTGAAATGCTGAACTTGCATTTTCTTCGATCTAATTTTCTTTATTGAGCAGAGCTCAATAATTCAATACAGGTAAAATGCTGATCTTGCATTTCCTTCAGTTCAATTTACTTCCTCCATAGAATCAATAAAAACAGTCCACTTAACACTTGCGGCTACATGTCCAAATACACGATTTTGTTTTAATTCCGGAACGTAAACAATCATCCGCTAACGCGTTTGTAATGATTAAATTTCCAACTGCATATCATTGTGGCTGTGTGTCTAAATGCATGATCTGTTACTACTGTATTCCCCGTCCTTGGCTTTGTTGGTTTTTCCCAACCATGCATTACAACGCTATGGCGCGCATTGGGCGTCATTTTGATTTTGATAGGATGGTCTTGGGGGTATGCTTCAGCATATTTATTTGTTATTATGTTTGAATGCTTGTTGTTTAGTTGATTTTGCCTAGAATTTAATTTGTTTCTGTATACAGTATTTATTGTATTTGTTTAGTATTACCTGTATCTATTTTTCGATGAGTTTTTCATAGTGCCTATCAATATAATTAGTTTAAAAATTGCAATTGTTTTGTATCTATTTTTCATGTGGCTTTTGATGATGTCAGTGCCTATTAAAAGTATGGATTTTTAAAATATGTGCGAACAATGTTTATGGAGTTTACAATGTTTGTTATTTATGATTTTATTCGGACTTTGGTTTAACTGACTAAGAGGGTTTTCTTGTTAATTTACATTTAATATAACGGTTCGGCTGTTATGTAAGAAAAGCATAAATCGGTCAACTTTAAAACCGTTTGATTACTTAAAATCGTGAAATTGTTAACCTGTCGAATTTTCGAGGTCCCAATTATTTTGTAGTTTCCTCTCTTGTGTGTAAAATGATGGCTTATAAAATGGTTCTTCTCACATGATCTTGATTTTTAACATAAGTCACCGATTGTGAAAATAATCGCATTTGTAATTATTTGATATGATATGGTTGTGTAAATGCTACCAGCCTGTTTGGTAAAATTTACGTTCATATATAAATTGCTTAATTGAAAGTGATGTGGCGTTTTTTTTTGTTTTTTTTTTTTGTGGTTGGGAGGTGATGGCTATTGATGAGCTCTCAGGCCTACAAAACGTCCAAACTACCCACTAAATACCTCTTATTTTACCCTGAGAACTCACACTTGAACGTTTTGAATCATCATTTCTGGCTAAACCTCATTTTACCACGCCGTGGGGTACTTCCCAGCTGCGGGATTCCTCTTCTAGCGGAAGGAGAGGAAGAAAGAGGAATGCTAGAAAAGCGATCCCCCAGCCGCATTTTGCTAAGCCATAGGGCGCCTTCAAGTTGCGAGGTCCCTCCTCTAGCGAGGGCTGGGAGGGAATTGCTAGAAAAGCAATTTCCCAACCACGGTGTCCCCGGCTGCCGCTGGAATCAGAGCTGACCGAATCAGAGACTGTCTATGGAACTGGTCAAAAATCGTTTTCTTACTGGACTACGCGCTCCTACGTTTGTCATAAGTTGCCACAGAGCCGGTACGCCTGAAGCAGTTTTATCAGCCATTGTCCTGGCTCTCTCAGAGGAACTCATCTTTGAGTCAACTAGTAACCAGTAATTGATGAATGGTTTCGATTCAACCAGTACTTCTCCCGTGCTGTTCGTTCTTACTCTGGGAAATCTCTGCTTTGTCACAATGACCACTTTGGTTTTCTGTTGTGTAAGACAAAATCGACGGATTGTAACTCAGTCTCTCCTCCAACGCATCAATATACTCAGTCTAAGTTGCACCTGTTTGACAGTGCATCTGGCAACCAGAGCCATAACAACACACTGAAAGCTAATCAGAAGCTATTCATCCGGAAACTTTAGTCTAAGTAGCCCATCCTACAATATTTTCCACATGCCTGGAACAAGGATAGCTCCTTGAGCAAGACGGGATGTAACTCCATCCCTCCTTGAGCCCTTCATCGTATAATTAAGTAGGTCTCGATTCTTCATGTAGTCGCATGAGATATTTTGGAACTTGAACAGAGTTTTCCAGCATATCCATCCATCTAGTGAAGTTAAAGGCATTTTGAATATGAAGTGCCAAAAACAGCGGAACAATGCGCCTCCACTTTTTGAACCACGCTTACTACCTCTGCAATTGTATCAATGGTGGGACGTTCTGCTTTGAAGCCGTAATGCCGAGGAGATACATCTCCAGCTACATGAATCGCATCAGTGAGTCTTCCCCTGATAAGTCTCTCTAGAACTTTCCTTGTCTTGTCTAGCATGCATAACGGGCAGTATAAAGACGGCAATCAAGGACTCCCTTTTCCTTGTTGATCAGTACGAACCTTGCTACCTTCGAACGTTTCAGGTGAACCTCTTCCCACGGGCAAGCGTTGAATGTTTTGATCAGCAAGTGATAAAAGTGATGAAAGATGAGCTGCAACGCCTCACTTAGAACCTGGAGCCTTCCTTATTTTGAGTGATAGAACTGCTTGTTTTAGTTCCAGCCACATGAAGAGCGGGCATTTGACCTATGCTTTGCTATGAACAGCGTCAACAAAAACGGGATATGTGAAGAAAGTAACTGCACTATCTTATCCATTTTTTTCTGCTTCATATATGCACGGCTTGCATAGGGCACCAAGTTTACGCATAACTAGCCTTTAGCCAAGGTCTTACCAGTCCCTGTTCACATTATCTACTAGATCTTGCTAGCAGCGAGCCGCGCTGTTGTTAATCAGTTTGTATAGGCATTCTTCAAACGTTTGACTAGAACTCTGCTGCCTGCAAAGTTAATCAAGTGCTAGCCATTGTAATTTATCTAGTCCGGTAGGTTTTATCGCTAAATCGTTCCCTGATAAGATAGCTTATTGCAAACCTTGGCGTTGAGATCACCTGGAATTATTTTTGTGTCGTTCTTTGTTTTTTCGTCCTTTTCTTCCGTCGGGGTGTGCACATATATCGGCCGAATTTTTAAAACTTTCATTTCTATATGAATCTCACACATTCGTTCATTGACTACCTTAAAATTAACAACGTGTGATTAGAGCTCCCTTTCCACAATAAATGCCTTGCGGGCTTGCCGGCTTTAAATATTATGTGCGTCTTATATCTTGAATATCACTTCCAGCCCAGTTCGTTTCCTGGATTGCCAGTTTGTTCAATTTATATTGACTGACTAGTTGTAAAATGTCCTTAACAGTGCCAGGGATGTTCAGAGATTTGACATTCCAGGATCCAATGCCATAGTCCTTTCTTCGGTTGCGAAGTCTTTGCCGTAGATCCAATCCCTTGCAAGGCTCTGTTACATGCTTTGAAACAATGTCCGGTTTCCCAGGGACCAGGATTTAGCCTGTCGCCCAACCTCCGTTCCGGCGATATGGTTATTACTTTCAATTCCGTTATCGGGCGTGGAAAACTCGCTTTCACCCTATATCACAACAAAGGAGGTTTAAATAGGATTTAATAGCAGAGCTATAGGCACTTGTTCACATTTTTCTGCATTTTATGTCCTATCATTGGGAAACCACGACGATCAATGAGCAATGCAGAGATAATTTACTATCGTTTGGTCATGGAATTTAGGATGAAGAATAATGGAAGCTGTGGGTCAGAAAACAAGTGGATCCCTCCTTTCTGAAACGGGCTTGGAACCGTTTAGGGCGGAGTTCTTGTTCAAGGTTTATTTATAGTTTATTAATAATTTTTTTCAGATTCTTTACAGTAAATTGAGGGCGCCTTTATACTGGTAACGCAGTTTTAGGACCTGTTTTGAAAAATTCTTATCAATATTTTCATTTTGATTGTAAAATGAAATTTTGAGGATACTCTTTATACTCGTTTGTTCAAAGGTACACCATTGAGCGACTGTTTAGTGCCCATACATACAAGGGCAATCCCTTCGAATCCACGTACCAGGTTTATGTTGTCCGGAAAAACTGTTGTGATACACAGACGGACAACTCACAATTTTAATTGAGTATTGGAAGTGATCAGAAAGGACACACAATAAATCTTTAGGGGTTGATTTGTAGTAAAATTTATTTTTAAGATACATTGACCCTCTATGTACATATATCTAGTAAAAATTGTGCAATTTTAGTTTTCAACAATAATTTATCATTCTACAAATTGGATACAAATGAAACTTGACATATATGTACAGCATAATAAAAAATAAAATTTCTTTTCAATTTAGACATACTCGCATCGATGACCATGAGCTGGTACAGCAGGTAGCTTAGCTACCCATTTAACATAACGATAACCAGACCCTGGTCGTGCTATAAACGATTCACTGCTGCTAACTTTACTACTGCTGCAGCCACCATTAAGATACATGTGTTAACATGCTTCTTGTTTCTTCTTTTCGTTTGGCATCGCATGTTTCCATTTGCCTGCTTGTCGTTCATTCAATGTTGGATTTGATTCCTGCTTTCACATAATTTAACGATATTGATAAATTTATTAGTTTTTTCCTCGCTACATTTAAATTTATAAGAAAATCGCTGCCAGGCGTATATTTTAACTTTCTAACGGAACAACAACTCATGATTTCCTTCGATGAAAAAAAACGGCATATCCATTTGAATTGGTGGAAATCCGTTCTATTGAGTTATGCAAGAAATACATATTCATATTTATTTTACCTCTTGTCGCATTAATTCGTAAAATATTAAATTTATTCAAAAAAAAAGGGTTTTATGATGGTGTTACGCAAACATATTTTGATTTTTTTTCAAAATTTTTCCCGCATTACTGGCTAATTTATTTCGATTCATCAAATTATTACTAAGGCCAGGTTCACCTGCTCATTTCACAATAATCATTGATAATTCTTCAGCATTGAGATCAGCACCAATTTAACATTTATCCGCAACATCTTTACAAGCGTGGATCTTTTTTGTTCATCAATTTAACAAAATTAAATCAACTAATAGTTTAATTTTGGGTCAAAGAAATGAGAACTCACTTTGTTACTTGACCGACTATTCAAAGTGCCGCCTTCTTGGTGCGGGCCCAGAGCTCCTAATACAGATTTTTCCGAAAAAGTTTCATCAGATATGGACATGGCATTGTTTTGACCGCAAATTAAAAGCGCGAGTACTTCACATGACCTTCGTAAGGTTTAAGCTTGCCACCAAGCAATTACTCGCGTACATGTTGCAATTGTGGTAAACTTGAAATTTTCGAATTTTCACTGAATAAAAAATATTGAAAACAAATTTAATATGGTGGTTCGTCGTCCGCAAAAAAAACCAGATGATCTTCATTGCGATCATGATCATTGAAATGCAAGAGTACTTTCGGAGTTCAGATGAAAAGTGAAACTGTAGTAAAATGTTAAATTTAACTTTAACATGCGAGACTTAATATCCCGCCGAGCATGACAGATTGGCTGATAAAGCGTATGAAGAGTTTCTACTGAACAGATTTTATTGTACTTTTATGTAAGTTATTTCGGGAAAGCGCTACCACGATATTACTTTAATTACCATAGCCGAAGTTAGTGTATGATAATTAACAGCAAATTTTCTAATGATAAAAGACTAGGCTTAGATTAGGTTTCTGCGAAAGTACTTGCTAGGCAATGAACTTTTGCCAGCTTTGAGCAGGTTGATATCATTAGGAGGTACCAACAAGTAGACAAGTAGCTGTAATAAAGTTTTCTACGAGTAGAAATGCTTCATGATTGGAAACCAGTTCTAAGGAAAGGTGGAAAAGAAATCGCTAAAATATTTGCTTTAATTTCTTTTGAGTACTATTTTACTAGCGTGATTAATAAGAGCGTTAAGTTCCAGGATTTTGATGAACATACAATTATGATAACTGAACACAAACGCTGACGTAACTCTAAATACAACTTAGAATGTACCATTTCTCCAGAACATCCAGCCGGAAATTTGTTGCTTCGTGCGGAGTTCTCAAAGATTACCAACGATTTGAATTTATACTGGTAATGTCGAAAATGTATGCAGATGAAACCCAACGAGTTGGAAACTTCAATTGGCAGCCAGGATAATCATAGAAATCTACCAACCTTCTAAGGCAACACTATGCGATTATCGCATAATTTCAGTCACAAACAGAGAGAATAAGAGAATTGTGGCCAGATGTACAAGACACGCTAAAATCAAGGATCCAGAATATGGAACCTGATGATATCGCAGCTTTTTTAAACGTTAGCTATAGAAAGCGTCAAAGAGGAAACCACTAACATTGGCAAACCACAGTCTCCTAACTGAGAATTTTGCATAAGAGAGGAAGGTAATACCTTCTTCTTCTTCGTAGCACTACAACCTTTCTCAGAGCTTCGCTTCGGCAAATAGCGCCTCCAACTGTCTCGGTCTATTGACCACGTCCTCCAATTTTCAAATCGGATTAGCATTTCTTTGGTTTCCGCACTGATCTCCGCCCTTTAGTTCTCTCAACGAATACCTTTTTGGGTATCCCTTGTTCGCCCATACGATTCATGTATCCAGCCCATTGCAGCTTCCGCAATCTAACAACCAAGCTTACGCCTGATGGAAAGACGAACAGATTGAATGCGTGTTTCAAAATAACTGTTCCAGCTAACATAGGTATCCTGCTTGATAAGGAATTTTGGCACCCTGACGTATTCGTCAAAAGTTCTCTCCGATTCGTAAGAGAAACCATCCTGTCTCCTTTTGCCCCAGAAGAAACACACATATATTCAGCCTCGTAATTCATTCTTAATTTGCTATAATCAAAATGTTCTGGCATGAGGACTAAGACTACTGAACTTCGCATTTATTTCATCCTTTTTTCCGTATACTTTCATTTGTATAACGGAAACAAGGCTGACAGATGACATTAGTGAGCTACTCCCAAACCATTTCATCTTCGGCAGAGACCGTGATGCTACTGGTAAGTCTGACGGTGGAGAAGTTTTAGTGGGTGTACATGTTTTCCTTACTAGCAAATCCTGTGATGATTTCACCTGTTGAGTGTATAATTGTGCTAGTCTCTCTATCTCACTCTCTTTCCTTCCACGTATCATCTGTGTGTATCCCTTGTAAGAGTCCTGCTATTGTTTACGAACGTTTCTTTGTTGTTGCATCTGTTTGATTCTCGAGCTACATTAATGCTCGTTTCTCTTTTACCCCTATATTAACCTATGGCGACTTCAATTTGCCCTCTATTGTTTGGAATGACATGTATGTCTCCATAGTTTCTAGCGGTAGCGTGTCTTTTGCTCTTTCTTCTTTTATTTCCGTCTGTTCTTTCATCCAATTCAACACTATTCCTAGTGCCAATAACAAATTGTTTGATCTTGTATTTTCAAACTTACCGCCTTCTTCTCTGTCCGCATTGGTAGCACTCTCATCCTTTGTCAAACCTGTTCCCCACCATCTACCATTCTCCATTGAGATTGCTTTCACATCCTCTTGTTCTTCGAAGAATTCCTCACCTTCATGCTTTAATTTTTTGAAAGCCGACTTCTCAAGCATGGAAGCTAGCCTTAATGCCGTGAATTGGTATTCCTTCTTCAGCAATCTCCACACGGAAGATTATATGGATAAGCTCATTATGTATTTTTCGTTCTTAATCTCGCAATTTACTCCTGTGTTTCCAGCAAGAAGACCTTAAGATGATCCTTGGTTTAATTCAGATGTTGCCATTGCCATTAAAGCTAAAGATGCTGCCCGCAGAAAATTTTTATTCACTGGTCTTTCAATTGACCTCACTAAATTCAAAGAGCGTCGTGCCACGGCCAAGAAAATTGTAACTTCTGTACTTCATGCATATGTTAACCACATTGAAACTACGTTAATATCGAATCAAACTCGTGCGTTCTAGTCCCTTTAAGGACCTCTCATCATGCCCCTGATAACTTCAGTCTAGATAGCATTACATCATCTACTCCTCAAAAATCTTGTGAACTATTCGCGTCTTATTTTTCTTCCTTTTTTGGCAGGGCTAAGCATTCCCCTTCATTGAACCAATCTTCTTGCTATTTTTCCTCTACTGCTTTTCGTAGAAACCCCTCGCAAGTTGAGCTACTCTTAAATAATCTTGAGAACAGTACCAGTGTGGGCCCTGATGACATTCCAAATTTTCTAGCAAAATTTTTATCTTCTTCACTTTGTGGTCCCCTTTCAATTATTTTTCCTATGGGATTTTCCTCACAATGGATAATTGCCCACAATTTTCATATCTTCAAATCTGGTGATCGCAATATCGTCTCGAACTATTTACCTGTTTCCCCTCTTCCTTGTTCTGGTAAAATTCTTGAAAAGATAGTTTTTGATGTGCTGTATCCACTTGAACTCCCATCTTTAGCAGATCAACAGCATGGTTTTGTCAGAGGAAGATCGACCCTTACAAATTTTCTTTTTTTTACCCATCATATTGCAGCTGCTCTCGATCAGCAACAACAGGTGGACGTTATTTTTACAAATTTCTCTAAAGCCTTTAATTGAGTGAATCACTCCCTCCTATTTGAGGAATTTCAGGGTTCAATGCCCCTATTCGTCTCAATTTCTAGCTTCTCTCCTATATCCTGGGTCGTTAATGTGGAGTCACTTTTTTTCCTGCAAAAAAATTTCTCTTCTCTCAACGTATAGGCTTATTGATATCCCTTTTAGCAATGTAATCTCCTTTAAGGTTCTTTGTGTGCTTTTCGATTGTACACTGAAGTTTGATCTCCACGCTGCATTTCACATCCTGTATGCGTCTATACTTATCACTAATACTATTCCAAAATTTGGAGTCCGTACCACAGGCAGCACATCGATGCTCTTAAGTCAGTTCAACGCAGATTCACACGGTCTCTATTCTTCAAATTCAACCTTCCTTACTCTCCTTATGATGACCGGCTTTATGTTTTGAACCTTTCTACCGTCGAGTCCAGACGATCATTCCTTGACGAATATATTTTATTTAAGCTTCCTCATAGTTTTTTACCTCAAAATGTATGCGGGCAAATTAATGCAATCGGCGCTGCTCGCCCTAATAGATCCTCGCTTCAATTTAAGGTTCCATATGGACGTACTAAAACCTTCTTCCACTCTCCTCTACTACGTTTACCTCGTATGCACAACTAGCAAAGTCCTGGTCCTTTACCATATACTCTTGGCGTATTCCAAACTTTTATGAAAAATCTAATTTATAAATACTCCTTGTAGCAACCACGGAAGTCACCGCAGTTGCAGACATTAAGAATTAGAAGAGAGGTGTGTAGCCCGGGATGGCATACTGAGGCCGGCTAGCGCTCAGTCGTGTCGTGGGTCTTCCGGGACACCCTCTGCTCGTGCTGAGCCACCTTACATAAAAACTAGCACAAAGGGAAATGGATGGGAAAGGGAGAGGTCATTTTGAGAAATGAAAAATTTAAAAAAAACTTAGTAACACATGGCCTTTTATTGAACTCAAAAAAAAAAGAAATTTACAGATTCAACAAAAGAAATATATCAATCCAAACAAAACAAACAGGCCCCTCAATAATTTTATGTACGGAGGAAAAACAATCCAATTAAATAGTTCATATAAAGGAAAACAAAATAAAAATAAGAATTTGTTGATGTGATTTTACAGCAATAGATAAATACTCACTCCTTTTCCTCGTTGATCTCCGAACGTTAAGCAAGACAAAAAAGGGGTGTGGGGCCACTGAAAACCAAATTATGAATTAACATTAAACTAATTTTAAAATTCAATCAATAATAGAACGGCCATTTGTCGCTCTCCACGATCCGTCAATATGGTACACTCGCAAACACGAAAACGTTAATTCCGGCACTTGGCCCTCTTCGAAACCCAACCAAACGGGTCCTTTTTTCTTGCTTTTTCTGTTTTTTTAAACGGAAAAATTACTCTCGCAATTCGTTCTATTTCAACTACGTCAATTTCACTAATTCAGTCTTTTCTAGTTAGCATTGAGACAGTCTCGCACTTCAATTTGCCAAATAATTCTCAAACATCTACTTCAAACTCTCACTAATCCAATCTTTTCCATATAGTTAGTATTGAGACAGTCCCGCACTTCAATTAGTAATATAATACTCAAACTTCAATTTGAATTCACTTTTCCACTTTTCCTACTCTGATCCTCCGTCACTGAAGTCAATTTCCAAAACAAAAATTCCATCCTCCAAATTAAAAAAACTCCTTCACTTTTACAACCCTTTCACTCTCCTCCTTCGTCAATAAAAACAGCCAAAAAAACCAATCCCACGAAAAAATAACCGAAAAAAACTCCCTCTTCTTTCCCAAATCAAAATCTGACTACCTCAATCCTCACCACCTCATTCCACATTTTTCCTTCATCCAAAACGATCCCGCAATCCTTTTCATTTTCAAATTACCGCTGCCGCATCTGGGTAACGTAATCGAAGTTCATTACACTTCGATTCCGCTACCCACACATCTTTTGTTCCATATCGACAAACTCAATAGTATCCATTGTTTTACTTATGGCAATTTGCACAATCCAAGAAGCGCTTGATTGAATGCAAATTGTCACATGTACATTACGGAAGCTATTGGTTTTGCCGATACCCCAAAAAGAGTGCTTATCTGCGCCCGGGGGAACATGAACTCAGGGTTTCAGCAGACCCTCGATCGAGAACTCACGACGCAGCTAATGATGCCATGGATTGTCGATCTCGCATTCATCTCATAAGCAACTTCAACGATGCATTTGGGCATGAGATTGAATTTTGTTAGTAGGGGAACGTGAATTAATTTTTGTTACTATAAAAAATAAAATTTGTTAGTGGGAATTAATGAGTGGAATGTTGTTAGTGGGAAAATTGAAATTATTAGTATATATTATATAATTTTAGTTGGAAATAAGGGAAAAGGGTAGGATTGTGATGATGAGGAAATAAAAATGAAAGGGAAAATGGAAAAATGTTAATAAAATAAGTAAATTTACAGAGGAAAAGGTAGGAGTGCCCAAAGGAAGGTGGAGAAGTTGCGAATGGGAGAAAGTCGGAACGCCGGAATTCGCAACATCCTATAAGTCTTAATTTTTAATATCATTGAATTGTGATCTTTTTTCTCTAATCTCTTCCATATTTTGAATTTGTATATTTGTAATTATTTATTAATTGACTTGTAACCGGACTACTAGTCTGTAGTTGTTTTTTTTAAATAAATAAATAAACCGTCTCGTTCAAAATTTCATGGTTATATCGAATTTGCAATTGATCCCCGTCCAGCTTCGCTCCGATTATTCGCCTCAGGACTCGTTGCTCAAAGGCGTTCAATGTACTTACGGATGCTTGAGGTAGGTCCATGTTTCACACCCATAGCATAACACAAGTCTTATCACAGATTTGTATAGTTGGAGCTTTGTTTTCCTGTGTATGCAGCTTATCTTTAAGATCTTCAAAACTGAATCAAAGATTTTATTTGCGAGCTATATTCCTCGGCGTATTTCGTCTCTTTCATTGCCCATTTTCGTTATTTTGGGGCTTAAATGCACGAAATCACCCACATTTTCAATAGTGTATTCGGCAAGTGTAATATTTTGTGCATTTGCGGTGTTCTCTCTAGAAAGCTTCATGAATTTTGTTTAATTCTCATTGATTTGTAGCCCTACTGATTTTGCTTTGCTGTCGAGTTTCAGGAAGAGTTCTTTGGTAGTTGTTAATGAGCGTTACAAAATTTTGATGTCGTCCGCATAGGCTACTACTTGGCACGACTTGTATAGTAATGTACCTCGTGTATCGACAGGTAGCTTTCTTGTCACGTACTCCAGAGCCAAATTGAATAGCAACGGAGCCAGCCCATCTCCCTGCTTTACTCCGATATTTGTGTCAAAGGCATCAGTGAGTTTCTCATTAATGCAGGCTTGGGAGGTCATCGACGCCATTGTCATTTTGGTAAGACAGACTCATTTAGCTGGGATGCCAAAGCAAATCATTATTTGGTAAGTACATTACGACTAGTACTGTTGTATGTTTGCTTGAAGTCAACGAAAATTTGATGTGTGTCTCTGCTGAACTCCTAGCATTTTTTAAGTACCTGCTTGACCGTGAGCAACGGGTCTAACGTCAACGTACAAGCTCAAAAACCACTTTAATACTCCCCAGTAATACTATTGGCGTATATTCCGATGTTATTTTCTAAGATCTTTGAAAATATTTTGTATGCCATACAAAGTAGTGATATACCTCTTTGATTTTCGCACTGCAGCTTGTCACCTTTTTTGTGGACAGGAAATATAATTGTTTGGCTCCACTTCTTCGGCATATGTTCTTGTTGCCAAATGTGTTGGATGACTTTATGAATGGCTTTGTAAACACTGCTACCACCATATTTGATGAACTCCACTGGAATCTCACCGATGCCTGGCGTTGGATCAAACTTCGTCCAGAGTTGGTGAGGCTTTGGGCTGACAACCACGTTTCAGGCTTTTCACTACTTTGTATGCTTGTCTTGTGTTGTTGCTCGCAAAACTGACGTCTTTACTTATCAATTCGTCGTCATAGTATTTTCTCTTCGTGATTCTAATTATCTTATTTGCTCCCCGTCTGAGATTTTCATAGTGTTTTCTTATCATCCTGACTGTCCTACCTTGGTATTGCGTGAACGCCTGATACTTTTTATCTATCGCATTCTGGCACTCATCATCAAACCAATCATTTCTCTTGCACTGGGCTTGATGTCCGATCGTCTGTTCTACCATGGCCTTAATAGCCGCTTTCACTCTCATCCAGAACTCGTTGCTTGTCGTTAACGATGCTTCTGATAGGATGGGAGCCAGCTGCTTGTCGAGTGTCTCCGTGAGCCACAGGCTCTGTTTCAAGCCTTTCGATGTCAAATTTTTGCAGCGGGCTGGTCTTTGCCAAATATACTTTTGACATACGACATTGATAGGTTAATTTGATCAAGTAATGATCTGAGTGACAATTGGCTCCTGGGTATGTACGGACGTCAAGTATGATCAGAACATGGTCGATCTGGTTTTGTGTGTTGCGACCCGACGATATCCAAGTCATTTTATGAAAGCGTTGATGTGGGAAGAAAGTCAAACGTATGACTAGATTTCTGCTACATGCAAAGTCAATCAGGCACTGGTCGTTGTCATTTGTTTCATTGTGGAGGCTATACCCTCAAGTCATTCCCCGATGAGATAGCTCATTGCTAACCTAAGCCTTGAGATCACCCAGCATTATTTTTGTGTCGTTTGAGGGCTAGGATTCAACTAGAATTTCCAGGTGTTTGTTGAACGTCTCCTTCATTTCTTCGTGCTTTTCTTCGGTCGGGGCGTGAGCACTGATCAGCCAGGTTTTGATGAATTTCGCTTTTATACGGATCGCACACAACCATTCACCGACTGCCTTAAAATCAATAACTTGTGATTGGAACTCTCTATGCAGAATGAAGGGCACTCCGAACTCTTGTTTTCCAGTAGGCTTCCCACTTTTGAATATTGTGTGCGGTCTCATGTCTTGAGTACCATTTCCAGTCCAGTTTGTTTCCTGGATTGCTAATATTTTTAATTTATACTGACTGGTTGTAAAAGGTCCTTTACAGCGCCGGGGTAATTGAGTGATCTAGCACTCCAGGACCCAATGCCATTGTCCTTTTTTCGTTTGTTTCCATCGTTGCCGTGAGTCCAATTCATTCCGGGGCCCTTCTGCAGGTTTCGAAACATTCCCCATTCCATTCCCGTGGCATGATTATTACTTCGATTCCGTTATCAGGTGCGGAAGATTCGCTTTCACCCTCTTACGTCCTCACAAAGGAGGTGTAAATGGGATTTAGTAGCAGAACTGTAGATGTATTTACAGTTGTAAGCATTTTCGGCATTTAATGTCCCGTTATTGGGGAACCAGTAAGCCCAATGTGCGACCCCGAGAGGCTTTACTTCCATTTAATTGGGGAGTTTGGGATGAGGAATCATGGATGCTGTAGCCTCAAACGGGCTTGGGACCGTCAGCGGTGGAGTTTTGCTAGAAACTACTCACCCCTTTTTAGCCTGCTGAGTGCTGCATACCCAGGGGGGGGGGGGGGGTAAATTTATTTAAAAATTAATTTTGAATCTTTTCCATTAACAGAAACTTATGCTCTTCCAATTTCCAAACTTTATTGTTTTAGAGGTTTTGACGCTTTCTGGATTACATATGGTGCATATCGACATATGGTGCATATCGAGCATTCGACTTGTTCACCTTTTTTTCAAATTACTGTTCACTTTTTATTCATCTTTAATCGGTCGTTCACTTTATACAGTATGTTAGTTTTCACCCCAACATTGGAGTTATATTTCCACAAGTAGACACAAAACGCTTTTGAAAAGGCTAAGGTTTAGTTTACACTTTAAGCGATTGGAGGTAACACTTGGTAAAATTGTTGACCATATTTTTGTTTCAAACTATGGATTTCAACAAATGCGGCAAAAGAATGCACCAAAAGTCAAGTTGCCTTTCAGCTTGATGCAGGACACAATAATCCGGGTGCCTGTCATCAAATCTTTTTAAATTTATTTACTCTTTCGGGTTAATGTTTCACATTTTTGATCACTAAATATTATATGTGATTAATTTCGCCAAATCTTACTCAATGTTCTTCAGATTTTTTAATCGCGTTCTGATGATACCAAGCCCATGGTATGGACTTACTCAAAATTTAATATTTTTCACTTGGTCTTTCAGTAACTTCAACAGCATACTCTATACTATTTTGTATTTCAATTTCACACATTTTCCAATGGAGCTATGTCACTCGCCCAAGAACTGCACGTACACTTTCCAGCTACCCATCGACTTGCCGTCCTATACTCAACTCCCACACCATCCCGTTCCCTCTGTTCATCAAATCCAATAATTTCAATTGCATTTATGCCAATTCGTCTATGACCATGATAATGCTTAGCTATATGCAAATCATCATACACACAGAAACAATTACATTTGACGAAACTAAAAAGATTTTAATGTGGTATCGAGGGCATCAAGAGTTTCAGGATTCGTGCTCAGACATGTTAATAAATTCAGTAACATTTCTTGAATATTGTGCTGTCGTCTAGCCTCCTCGCTGTTACTACCTTCATAGATGCTTTAAGTCTGCTCAGCAAAGGTTCACTCGGTCTTTGTTCTACAAGTTTTATTTACCCTATCAATCCTATCAGCATCGTTTAACCTTCTTACCATGAAATCTCTTAGACTTTTCGTAGACCAATGTGTTTGATATCAACTCTGCCACCATCACTTGCTTTAAATTTACGTAGGGATTGCATACCCGACAGGGGATGTACCCCTCTTGGAATAGAAAAAAATTTTGGGGTGCCATTTGCTCGCACTGATCTCTATTTTCACTCTCCTATCTTGCGCATGATAAGAAGCGCTTGAGCTTGGTCCTTTTTTCCTCTTCTCATTTCTGTTTCAAAGCTAGATTAAAAGATGTAGCCATATTTACAATCCATAATTACTGTATTTTTGTTTTTTTTCTTTTCAAACTGCTATCATTTGTTTTAACACATTACTTTTCATTTTGTATATTACTATTTTGTTATTAGACTTTTTGTCTATTAAATGTTTAATAAATAAACAAATAAGATTTCCTTACACCCGGGGGAATTCGATTCCATTATCCCAGTAGAATCCCAAGATTGAGAGTCCAACATTCTAGCACTTGCACTAGCTTCTAACACTCTCTCACTCATCAAACAACAATCAAATCCCGAATGCCTGCCTGGATGTTGTTACAATGGGTGATTGCACTCCTAACGAGTAGATGCGTCGTGGTGGGATTATGTGATATTCAATAATTGTTTTATGATGGCGATCAATACATGAGAACAATAAACATTTTCAGAAAGAATGAAGTTTGTTGGTAGGAAGTTAAGGTTTTAGTTTTTGTTGTGAATTAAAATAAAATATGATAGAACAAAAAATATTCTTTTTATTTTTTGTACATTAAAATGAGGTAGGAAATACAAGTATAATATAATCATGATGGGGAGTAAAAGAATATGAAAATAATTAAATGGTATATGGGTCCAACAGGATTTTGCCAATGGAGTTTGAATTTGTGGAGACGAGAATGCTGAAGCAGCCGGAATTCGTAACAATTCAAAGACGAGTACTTCTGACAAACTATTTTTAATATCTCTAAATTTATAGAACGTCTGGAACCGCTGACTCAGTCTATAATAAGCATCAGAAGGCTTGATTTTTGTGCGTACAAGATTTTGAAAATACTCTGTATCAAGACATGTGTGAAATTAATGATATTCTATAGTTTGTCGGCAAAACTTGAATAAATCTCGGTAACTTACCAAAAGTATATCAAAATAAGAAGGAAACTCACCTGCCAAGAAAAAGAATAAATGCCTTAAAGTTCTGGTTAATCTATGAAAAGAAAAAGTTCTTATTTCTACAAAAACTTCGCAACAAGAAAAACTTGGTAAAACTGCATTACCCAAAAATAACTATAAACGTTTAAGTTAAAAGCCAAGACAGTCCCTGGAAAATATTTAATAGGCACTTAACACGACGAATGCCAGTCTATTACATAGCATACAAATGAAAATTGAACTAGGAAATTGCAAGTTTTAGTTAAGCTTAATTGCAAAATTATTTCTCGATTAATTACAAATTTGACATTGAAATTAGCTCAAACATCAATTAACATTTTCGCAATCTATCTTTCAACGTATCTACAGGCAATAAACTCCTACTCATAGATCCGTCACACAATTTTCATTCTTTCAATTCAACATTTTAAGGCGACACTGACACACCTTCAAACTACAATCATAAATTTAATTCAGCGTGAGTGAAAATAAAACCACGTTAAATTGAAATAATTGAATAAAAATTGCACAATCAGTTTTGTGAAAAATGTGAAATGAAGAGAATGAGAGATAAATAAAACACAAAGTTTCCAATTGATGGAAGAATGATGCAAATTATATTCGGGTGGAATTTTAATGTGTAGGCGTTCGAAGTGTTAAATCAAATTCTTGTATGCATCAGAAAGATGAATGCATGAGAAATTATTTCAATCTATTGTTAAGATGGCACATTTAATATTTCGTGAATGTTTAGGATTAATTTATTTACTTTTTGCTGAATTTCATTGTGGGGTTTTAATGTCTCAAGGCATTAATTCAGTAATTTAATTTGAATGTTCAATGTCATATGTTTATCTACATAGAATCGACTTATGATCAAATATTGATAGTTCTTTAATGAAAATATATTTACTGAGCAAAAATAGATTTTTAAAAGTTTGTTCGCTTATTGATACTTCAAGCCTGTGTTAATTTATGTTTTTTAATGGTAATCACACTTCAGTAGTAAAGGTGTGGGGCTATCCATTAATTACGTAAGAGCTTTGAGGAGGGGGGAGGGGTCTATCATTTTCCTACTTAAACTTACGTGAAGGGGGGGGGGGGAGGGAATTGGATCCGCTTACGTAAGATTTGAGACGGGTTTATTTTAAGAATTGCAAGTAGATTTTCAAAACCTACTTTTAATTTCTATGAATAACTCTAGCTGTTCGGTAAGCACTTAAATCAAAATATAACAAGCTTTGGGACAAAGAAAGCCAGCCGAAACTTTTTTAATAAAATTCAAGTTGTCTGTTCAAGGAGTAAATGAAGTTACGGCCCTGGATTTGATAACTTTTGTTACCTTCTTCATATACGAGGTGTGTTCAAAAAATATCACGAATTTTGTTTTTTTTCAAAAATTATTTATTTATTCATGAATATCTATTTTGTCCCCTTCAAAGTAATCCCCATGAGATATTATACACTTGTGCCAACGGTTTTTCCAATCTTCGAAGCACTACAAAAAACCATTTTTTTTAATCTTGTTCAGCTCCTCCTTCAATGCCGTCTTTATCTCGTCAAGCGTAGCGTAACGTCGTCCTTTCATGGGCCTCTCCAGTTTAGGAAACAAGAAAAAGTCACAGGGGGCCAGATCTGGGGAATACGGTGGCTGCGGCATCATTAGTGTGTTGTTTTTGGCCAAAAAGTCGCGCACAAGCAACGATGTGTGAGCAGGGGCGTTATCGTGGTGCAAAAGCCAATTTTTGTTCTCCCACAAATCCGGGCGTTTCTGGCGGATTGCTTCGCGCAAATTGCGCATAACTTGCAGGTAATATTCCTTATTGACCGTTCTTCCCTGTGGCAAGAACTCATGATGCACCACGCCCCTGCAATCGAAGAAAACTGTCAGCAAAACTTTCACATTCGACCGAACTTGGCGCGCTTTTTTCGGTCTTGGTTCATGCGGCAGCTTCCATTGAGATGATTGAGCTTTGGTTTCCACGTCATAACCATAGACCCACGATTCGTCACCAGTTATGACCCTCTGGAGCAAATTTGGTTCGTCGCGGACAGAGTTTAACATCTCATTAGCAATGTTCATGCGTTGCTGTTTTTGGTCGCAATTGAGCAATTTTGGTACGAATTTCGCGGCGACCCGTCTCATGCCCAAATCGTTGATAAAAATCGAATGGCACGAGCCAATCGATATGTTTAGAACTCAGCAACTTCTCTAACGGTGATTCGACGATTGGCCAATACCATTTTCTCCACTTCATTAATTTTTTCGTCTGTTGTTGAAGTGCTCGGGCGTCCGGCACGCTCTTCGTCGTTCACATCTTCTCGGCCTTCTAAAAACATTTTGTACCACCGATAAACGTTGCTTCGGTCCAAGGTAGCTTCTCCGTATGCCACAGTCAACATTCGGAATGCATCCGCGCACTCAATTTCGTTTTACACAAAAAATTTGATACACGTTCTTTGATCCATTTTTTTGAATAAGTAAAAATCGAAGACGATTGAAAACACGTGCAAGTAAAGCAGCTATCACCAATTAAGTGAACAATCAAAATGGTTGAGCTTGTCGGCATAAATGACAGACATGAGTACCAACATAACGCCACAAAAAAATCGAAATTCGAATATACGTAACCCGCGAAAATTCAAAATTCGTGATACTTTTTGAACACCCCTCGTATGTAACATTACAATGAGAGCTAGTTCATGCTTATTCACATGTTTATTGCGATTCAGCCAGAACAAATGAAACTTCTTAAAATTAAATTTTTAACCATGCATGTCCTTCAGACGTGGCAACACCGTTACCGCTTCCCCTTCATGGAATTGAAAGAACAAAAGTGGCTTTTAAAATTTAAAACAGTTTATTGAAATGGCTATGTGGTCACATAAGGGTGCGGGCACATTACCACACGATGGTCGCAAAACTATCGCAATTTACAGATAAGTGGAGAGGGTGCATACTACTTTTCTTTCCTGGTCGAATGTCACAAGGGTTTGTGATTTCTTCTAAAAACCAGCTTACTAGAAAGGAGAATTTACAGGTCGTACATTTTTATAATACCTGCACATCATTTGGAAATTTAATGCGGTCATATAGGGCATACCTTCAGCTGATCTTATCAGTCTTAAGCATGTCTAAAAATGGTTAGAAAATCTTATCGTAGTTTGCTTACATTTGGTGCTGGAAATCGCGCGTCACAACAGGCGTGTCATAATGTGCCCGCATCCTAAAGTGGGGAGGTGAGGCGTAGAGAAAGAGAAAGAAGAAGTTGGAGGTAAACCCATCCTTGTCTTACTTCGGA
Organism: Odontomyia ornata; assembly: GCA_963969285.1. NCBI lineage: Eukaryota > Metazoa > Arthropoda > Insecta > Diptera > Stratiomyidae > Odontomyia > Odontomyia ornata. The sequence goes on from OZ017741.1 coordinate 298,734,342, forward strand.
ACATTCGTATAGTTATTTTCTTACCTAACGGTCGAAGTGAAATATCGTCGAAAAAAAGTGATTTATTTTCTCATCTTCACAAAGCATATAATGCAGCTTATCCACATTCGACAAGCGGCGACAATCAGCATGAAGTTATTACCATCTGGAATGCAACGAAAGGGAGAGAACTTAACGAAAACCTCTACTTCCTCGGGTACGTGGGAACATCACTCCCCAAAGAAGGCAAACCTTCAAGATTCCTCCTGTGGACCAGCGCTCCCTCTGCAGGAGTTCATTGTTCCTCAACCATTACCTAATGTCCTCGCTGTTATATAGTTTGAGAGGACCATGAAAGTTTTGACTACAAGTTGTAGTTTGTGTGAGCAGTGAGGTGGCAACTATACAGCAGTAACATGATTCGTTTTTGCCAAATCAGTAAAATTAATATTCTGTGTGTAGATAACGTAGCCATCGAAGAGCAACAGTGCAGGTGTTGAAAAATTGAGGAAAGGAGTTTATCTGGATCCATCCTCTAGGGTGCGCTGCATATATTGTTCCTGACGGAGTCCCTTTGAAAAAATTACTATAGTGAGCATAATGAAGCATTAGCAATTATACAAGTGACAATCGTTATGAAAGCCCCACGTTCTTTTGATGTCAAGGCGGCTATCTGTGTTTTACTTGTTTGGCCAATCATTTTTAGGTCTTTGTAAAAATTTTTTTTACAAAGACCTACTAGTTTCGCGACCTGTCTGTCCGTCTGTCCGTCCGTCCGTCTGTCCGTGCGTCACAGCTGATTTCCTCAGAAACTATAGAAGCTAGATTGCTCAAACTTTGTGAAAAGGTCAGAAGTGATGGTCTCTCAAAAGTTAAGGCCTTAACAAAAATTTAAAAAATGTTTAAAGGGGGTCCCCCCTATAAACGAATTGGACCTTAAAAAATTTTTTTAATCGAAGGTAGTCGAGTGGGGTATCAAATGAAAGGTCTTGATTAGAACTTTTAGAAAAAAATCATTTGATGAATTAGGGGGTCCACGGGAAGGCAAAATGTACCCAAAATTTGTGTCCCCCCCCCCCTCGCGATTGGACACCTTTCAGCCGAAAAATCTGAAAATTATCACAAATGTGGACCTTTATGAGTACAAGGGCAACAAATACCTTAGAAATCGAAATTCGCTCAACTTTGTTAATAATAGTATGATATGTAGATTTTACATTTTTGCCCATAAAATCAAAACGGTACCTTTAAACTTCTTGAAATTTTGCAATTATATAGACTGACATAAGCTATATATATTCACAAAATTTAATTGAGATCGAATCATAATCAAGTGAGTTATAGTCATTTCAATTATATAGAACTACAACAACGATAACACGTGTTTATGGTTCATATGGGGTTTTCCAATACGAGGTGTTATTTTGATATTAAAAAAAAAATGCCATTTTTTAAAATAAATGATCGGATGTTTAGTTCATTATATAGAAGAAGATATGCCGTTAATAGTAATAATTAACATTGGGCAAATAACCACTACGACACGCTTACAGGACCATATCCTCTTCATGAAATTTTCCATAACCAAATCGCAAAGTGGCTGCCCTATGTCCTCGATAGCCTCACGAATTTCATCTTTGAGATCTTGAATTGACGCTGGGCTATTGGCATAGGCCTTCTCTATCACGTGCCTCCAAAGGAAGAAGTCGCAAGGTGTTATATCAGAAGATCTATTCAAAATAACACCTCTTATTGGAAAACCCTATATATATTTAAAATTGACTTAGGTACTTTTATTTTCTTTCAATTTTCATGAAAATTTAAGGAATAGTGTTTAACTTGAACATGTTCATCGGCCGAGCATTCAGAAAAATCATTTAAGCTAGATCAAAATCGCGGCTACACTGTGCTTATGAAAGAAACTGTGCATCTTTTGTATAAATTTGAACGATTTCATATTTAAGTATTGGATGAATAATTCAAGTTATCGATTCACGCCATTAGAAAACTTGCTTCTAGCCCTAGGATGTTTACAAAGACCTTCTGGTAGGAGCACTCTCCTGCTTACTCAACTTGTTATAACTACAGATTGTACTTCAGCAATGCCACTTTCGTCAATATTTTATATTCTGTTAGAAGTGAATTTACCTTTCTCGCAAACATCTTCCTGTAGATTATAAAATTTTTCCGTATTTTTTTTTTTGTTGAACCCAAGAGCCGTGCCATACGACGTTCCAGTAGGTTTCCTTTCAGACAGTTTTGTTTTGTGGCGTTGAAGAAATATGTCTACCCACTTTTTCCCAGTAGTATTGTCTAGAAATGATGTTCAAATTTGTTTCTCGAAGCCAAATGTACGGCCATATTTCGTAAATAATTACGAGTTCTTCTTCAAGACTATTACTCGAAATTCGTAAACATTGTTTTCAGAACATTAAAATTTCTACATGTCTTCTTCCACCACATCCTCTTTTCCCGAACAGCACCAATTGCGTTAGACACTTTAGAAGGGCTCAACTTTCTTTCTTGATTATTAACCAGTATCATTTTAAAATCAGGAACTGAATTTCAAAAGAATGAAATTGAGTACAGAATCAAGAGACTTCATATATGAGCAATTAAAAGGTCCAGTTTAGACTACTGGAGGTGGCCCGGTTTGCGCTTCTGAAGCCAACAGTTTGTTTATCCGATAAATTTTCAACCATATAGTTAATTTAATTTTTTTGGTAATAAACATAAATTTTGAACTTTGCTATTTAAGAATATATATAGGTATAAAGATTTATCTGCGAATGTATAAGAAAAATGACGAAAATTGTAGCACAATTTAAAAACTTTTCATTGTCAAAACATGTAATGATGAACTGACAAGCAATAGCTGAAGGGAGTAATGTGTGCGTTTTAGTAGAAAGTGGTACTACTGTTGACAACTGAAAGTGGTACTACTGTTGACATCTGGCCACGATACAGAAAGGCGAATGCTGCATCAAATGACTAAGGATCCGCTTTAGGATACTTTCCTCTACTAACAAAGTTTAGCAATTTTTGACTTCTGGGGTATCGCCCATAAAAAAGATCCAAGCATCCTTGATCCACAAAGAAATTGTACTAGGTGCATTTCTTGACATTGAAGCGGCTTTCGACAATACCAGCCATGTAGTGGTGAGGCGAGCACTAGTGAATAGGCGCAGGTAAATCCTATTCCATCTCACTGGCTGACTCAATCCCTCGCGACAAGAACCGTTATGTATAAAGTGGGAACTAGAACCATTCATATGCGTACAACACGGGGTTGTCGATGGGGGGGGGGTCTTGTCACCTCTACTGTGGACACAAATGGCCGAAAATATTCAGGAAAGGCTATCTGAAAGTGACAAAATATGTCACGTATACGCGGATGATATCCCTATTTAAGTCCGAGGAAAATATGAAGGAACACTTCATGACATTATACAGAGAACACTTCATAATGTCAAATACCGCAGAGCAAACCGGAATCGGAGTGTTCGGGCCAGATACCAAACATTATGAACCACTGGGAATGATGCCAAGCTATTCCTGGCGCAGGTCTATGCAATTGCAGTAAGCGCACATCCTTGCACTGACAAACGATACAAGGGCAAAACAATACCCATCGTGTCTGACCGCCAAGCAGCTACTAAAGCCCTTGAATCATCAACGATAAAATCGAAGATGGTTCAAAAATGGTGTTCAAAGCTCATTAAACTGGGTGAGAATAGGGTTAGTCTGTACTGGGTGCCAGGACACGCAGGGGTTGAAGGTAACGAAAAAGCAGACCTCTAAGTGAGGAAAGGATTATTGACAGTATTCATTGGTCGAGATGCACTGAGTGCGGCTGCAATGTAGGAAACTAGAAAATGCAAGAAACACTAGAGTAGCTATCCAGCTCTTTCCAATCCACCCGATAACTTCTCACTTCTTTTGCGCTTGATATTCGTGTAGTGATTGTAGTTATATTTAAATGTCCGTGAAGGACTGAAGCGATGGTCTGCTACCTCAGCGGAAGAGGATGGTAGTATCTGCCGAGATTGGCCTTGTCTGAGGACGCGTGAATGTGCTGGCAGGCTAGTGTTGCGGTGTCGTCGAGCGGGTTCCCCCAGCACAAGGACCCACTACATCGCATTCACGAATCACAAAGGATCGAATGCCGATCGAGTTGAAATTGCTTGTTCAAAGAACAAATTGGGTCTGGAAAAAACGGACGGACTTATGGCCCACAAATATGTTAAGAAGGGGGCATCCAGGTGGAAGCGGTGCCTCCTCGCAACCTCTCAACCGGATCAAGATCCAAACGTAGACGTGGCCATATATTTCCCGTTTGAGTGAGAGGCTCATACAAACTTAATTTGCATGAATTTTTCCATCAAATGAGGAATATAAACGTGGCCAATTTATGTTATAGTATTATTCGATGGAATCACAGAACACTATACCATAAAAGGGCAAGTGAGCAGAAGGCCACTTACCCGAGCAAGAGCCCCTGCGTAGCAATGGAAGGGAAGAGCGCGCCCGATGGCTAGCTCATTTCAGTAGAGGGGCCTGCCATCATTGCGGGTCCCATACCCGGTCAGGGTTAATGAGCGAGGCTGTAACCAAAACTTGAATTATTAGAATGATTAATAATAAAGTTTTGACATGAAAAAGTTTTTTTTCACACCTCGTTTTGTCTACAATTAATACATTATTCGACGGTTAAAAGACGTACATAAAAACATAGCGCATTCTATTGCGATTTTAGTTAACTGATTAACAACGGAGTCCATACCGCAATTTCTTGAATTTCATTCCTACGACCATTTACAAGATTGAAGATTTTGTGATGGAAACGTTGTTTCACCGGCAACACAACCCACTTCCGATTCACAGGTACCAGGAAAAATCTAAATAGAGCCAATGCCAAATGGTTTTGACAAAGCCTAAAATTGTATTTGAGAACCAACTGTAAGTGAGACGTTCTCAATGTGTTTTAGTTTACTAGGGCTTTACCGCGAAGTTTTTCATTTATCACATTGAAAGGTACTGTGACACTCAATTCAATTAAGAGTTTAATTTCACTAGAAATTATTTTCACTTTGGGGGGTAATTAGTTGCAAGCCCGTTTGGTCTTTTTTTCATTATGTTTAAAAACAACTGGGAATGACACCGCGTCGAAATTGTCCTACACGCACTAGACATTTTTGTGAATCTGATGAGGATTATAAAGGACGGATCCACTTCACTTCCAACCAACTCCTTCCGAATATTTCTTTCCCTTTTGTAATCTTCAATTAAACTCACTCGGCACTACCCTACCATTCCAATAAGACGATTTTTCCACACATTTTAATTTCTGATCCAAAATGTTCACCCTTTGAAACCACTACACATGCCACTCAACTCAAAAATCCTGTTCGACCATAAATAGGTCTTTGTTTTTGTTACCAAATCGAATACGTCACTTCGATTATTAGATATAGCCAAGGCGAGAATACCTTACTAAAAATATACGCAAGTGCACCGATTGCTTGGAGTATTCTTAGGCCGAGCATAACTTTTACAAGCACTTCCACCTCCAGTTTTTGCTACTACACCATCAAATTTATTATATCGTTGCTTGTACGATGTTGCCGACATTATCTCACACGGAACATGTTTAGGGCTCGCCTTCTTCTGAGCTTGCATGCACGTGTAGTCAGAAAAACAACACACTGTTGAAAGTCTAACAATGCCCGAAAGGTTGCGTGCCGGGCGCTACTCAAGAACAAACTGTGGCGTCCACATGCTCACCGCAAGGAGCGCATCAAGCAGTTAGTGAGTTAGTGAATTTCACAACTCATGTCAACGAGACGCTCACTTCGTTCGCAACCTCCGACGAGTCAAAATCGCGCGCCAACATGTAGTCGCTCACTACATTCATCTCTACACTTATAATTATGTTCTCTAGTTTTAGTAATAAAGTTATGTTTGTGTTTTAGTAAAGTAATATTCTTTTCTTTCTCATGGGGATCGCGCATAGCTTATTAACAATTCCCATAAAACCATGAAGTCGACCCGACTGCAATTTTTTCCCGATATCCGATCAAAGAAAGAAATGTCGCGTGTTCTATTTCGTTGGCGATCATTTCGCCGATCTACTCCTGTTTGTCAAAGACTCCTCATATTATCTCAGCGTGCCCGCGCGTTATTCCCTTTCAGCGCCAATAGCTCTAATTAATTTTACACAAATTCTTCACTTCACGTAGTACTGATGTTCGCACGATTCGCTTTAAAAAAATTTCTACCTTTCCACTTTTCTTGTTCAGCCGACAACTCCACCACTAAACCCAATTAGAAGATTCTTGCTTTAGTTGAAAATGGTGTAAAATCGCCTAAAACGCATACCACATCATCCAGACCCGTCCTCCGGCTTCACCGAACACCATTGTGAAGTCGGAAAATCTATGAAAAAAAGTGCAGAAAAATCAAGCCAGGAGGCAGGGAACGCACGGAAACAAATACAAGAGCGCAAAGCAAATGCGTATTTGAAACAAAATGGCGAATTCACACATGGGTCTCAAATTTTAAAAAAATCGGGAATATTTACTTTGGCGATCCGCGAAAAATAGACTGTTTTCCGCAAAAAGTTCTTATGTACATTTACGTGCATCCAATTAGACTTAAGTTTTTTTTGAATTTTTTATCCTCAATTAAGCTCTCATGCTACGACGCGTTCGTCGAGGCAATTCATTTCAGACTCGTCTTTTCTTTGCGATGTAAAATTTCTAAGGAAACTTTCCGCACTTGCGACAACTCGAGTCTAGCAACTTCTTCAAACTTTCTTCCCTGACCACTATGGACACTTTCTCATTAAATAAAGGCGCTAATATTCGTGATCGTTGCCGCCCAAAGCTTTCTTTAGAGCTGTCATAAGTTCAAATTCATCAACAACTGTTCGGTAGGAAATCTGCTTGTAGCGTTGAGCAGCTTCGATGAATTTTCTTCGATAATCGAAAACTCTAGCATGACACACTTTGTGTAGAACCTGCAATTCATCACTTTTAGTTTCAGCTTGAAGCAGCAAAGCTCGGTTGATGTATGCTTCTGCCCGAACGGAATCGCCGTCTTCCAAATACAAGTATAAAAGAGCGATTTTTACATACGTTCCAAGTTTATAATCAACTGTGTATTGTCTTTAACCAGTTCCCAATGGTATTCCTACCATTACGTTCGCAGTTTCCCTCAAATTCTGATTTCCTTCATATATTTGAGCTAAATGTTGACGAATTTCTGCTACTCGTTCTTCAAACGAAATCACCCGAGGTTGAATTTTATCCAAAGTAAAATGTGAAACTACTTTCGAGACATCATCATTCAACATAGCCAAACGATTGCCAACATCAGTCAAAAATTGGTCGTGAGATTACAAGACAATACGAGATGACAATTGCTTCGACAAACAATTTCAGAGTATCAATCAAGTCATTCACTGAATTGGTTGAAATATTTTCTAGTGATCGCCGGTACTTATCAGTTTGCTCTTTTCGTTGCGAAAACCTGACGTTTTATCCGCGTCGCGAAAAGGAACGAGAAGCGGATCGCCCACACGCACACACTACTAATCCTTTTTCTGTAGCGATGGAGTGAGCTGGTGGTGTGCAATAGATTCTCGATCTCGAACGTATCGAGACTTTCTTTGTACCATCACCACGGCCAACTTCAATTGCAAGCAGGATTGAATATTTCCAGACAAAACGCAACTGTACTATGGAGTGGGTTACGATCGCTGGTTACTTGGGGCAAGCACACTACCACTTCTTTAATCCACTTTTCACACTTGCTCTCGCCTGCCACGGTGCTAAGTTATCTCTTTACATTCTCCTTTCAGGTGCAGCACACATGCCCCGTCCACACTCGCTCAACAACAATCACAACACTTCTTTTCCGGGCAAGTTGCTCGGACGCAACTGCAAATTTCATTCGAGCGTGAAACGAATTTGCACTTAAGGGATAGACACGTCCTTCGTACATACGAAACCGAATCTAATCTGTTGGATCCGCTAACAGCCGATGCAAACTTCACGCCACCGAAAGGTAAACTATGAAGGACCGCGCGACAGGTGAGATACCACCGCAAAACGTGAGACCCTTCGCTACTTCGTATGATCTCACTTAATGCAAGACCCTCCAAAAAACCTTTAAAGTCCCAATTTTTTCGTTTATCACTGTTTGTCGGCACGGCTCCACGCGTGCTCGCCACTTAACGATCCGTACCAGATTCCCCCGCTGTTGCTTCTTGTCACCTTGCGGGACCCTTGCGACGGCAGTTTACGGGCCTTCCACTCGTTCCGCTGCACACTTGCCTTCGCCAATGCAATACGTGCATGTGCAACAGGAAATGAGCTGCCATATCTGCATTTTACTTACAGATTTGATTTTTTTTTGAATATGAAAATTTATAGCGAAAGTTGTCAAATCATGAAGGAGGGGTACGCATAAATTATGTATAGGTACTTTCCTATCTTTTACATCCCGTCGACACCGATTTGGTAATTTTATGCCCAATTTGGAAAGATTTAATGTAGGCTTTTCGTATGATATCCAAATCGTCTACCTTTGATCTACAAAAGTTTTTTTAGCCACTTAAAACTCTGAGAAATTTTTCATTTCGATACATTCAAAAGGTCATGCGTTATGACCTTAATGGCTGTTAATTCTATACATTCGGGGACAAAACTACTGTAATTAACATACGGATGGATGGACACAAGTCGTGATTTCAAAAGGGTTTCATACTCGTATTTTAATACGAAACACTAAAAATAAATTCAAGTGTGAGGAATGCTCTATAAATTTCAAAGTTCATAATTGTACTGAAAACTATAATCTCATACACATAATCGCTTCAAAACAATATAAATTAGAAATATTATTAAATCACCTGCCAATCCCACAATAGATCGTAGGTGTATCGAGCCAAGCCCAATGAACTAATGGTAACAATATTTTGCGTAACACTTAATCTATAAAAGAATTTTTTGATGGAGGTCCTACAATTTGAATGGAATGCTGCGCCTCTATTGAATCCCTGCCTCAGGCAAGCTTTTTCATTCCTCCAGTCTGATTGAAACTTATATGGAAGCAACTAATTAATTAAGCTATTTTTTCATGTCTGGAGATACAGGTATTTCACAATTGAAGTGCATTGAAAAAAGAATACCAAATCGGTAGAAAAACTCAAGTAATACTTGCGATGACACTTCAAAATTAGCAAAAGTTTGAACGCTCGGGCCAATGTTACATGTTTACCGCTTGATAAATTACATCCATAAAAAAGTAATGGTTTCACTTTGAGTAATTCATTTATTTTTATGTACAATATCCTGTACGTTCCTCCTCCGCAAAATTAAGAAACTAATAAATTTTTTGTCTTTGACATGTGCCTTCCACAGCAACAATAACTACGCAATGATCAGATAGTAGAGAAAGTGGTCAATGATGGAGCACTATTAGAGCTTCAAATCTACCTTGCTAATATTTATTACTTTATTACACCCGTAAAAAATTCGCCCATTGTTTAGAGATCTCCACATTCATTAAGGTTTGGGTTGTTACATCCATAACACAATATCAGATGAATATCTTACACGAACCTCCATCAAAACCCGCGGCCTATAATTATGCCTGCAGCTATGTAGAAGATTTTGTTTATTTGGGATCCGCGAAGCTCACCAAAAACATTTGCCTAATTACAGCAATACGCGATAGTCATAATTGGTACCTAGAGCGGTAGATACGTAAGGCGGCTAATGTGCAGCTAAGAATAAAGGTAATAAAACCAAAAGATGCTTTCACGTAACATTTGGTCGAATTTTTCACCGCGCCTACCTCAAAATATGAAGCAGTTATTACCAAGTTGCGTAACCTGAATTTCTTTTGGACCAGACAAAACATTACGCTCTGAGGTAAAATAAGAAAATAAACAACATTTGAACTTATGCTGGATTTTTCCATACGAGAAGCAGAAGTGCTTTTCTTGCATAATTTTTATGACGCTTGCGTGTTCAGACTTCAAGCATGAAATCTAATGGAACTATTTTCTCATTGTTCCCGCAAAAAATTATGAAACGTTTACAGAAGCTGCACTTGACCCAGTGTATGAGTAGCGTCACACTGGACTTGAAATTCGTTCTTCACGCTCAATCATAGTCACATTTCGCGATCGCATCTTCACACCGCGAAGATACAACTCCAGTACTAAACGCAAATTAGTATTTATCGAATTTCAATTAAGCCTGGCGTTTTTCCTCGCCATACTAGCAAAAAAGTCTTGAAAACTTGACATGATCTTGACAAGGATTACCTTTGGCGAGACCTTGAATGTCCTTCAAACGACCCAATGACGGTCCAGCGTTAGAGTTAATGAAAAACTAATCGCTTCTCAGAACCATCGTTGTTATCATTATTCAATTTTTTACGGATTTGCTTATATAACCATCATCTGATGGATAGGTACGAGTCTAAAACATGATGAATCCAGTATCAAAATAAGCGTTTTATTAGATCCGTGAATGTTTACTAGATGAGAGCGGAACGAATCAAGCAATAATTAACTTTTTATGGATCTTGTAGATTAAATTACTTTCTGAATTTGTGAGCTTACGTTCATAGGTCATTCAATTTGAGGTGCTGTTAAGGTGTTTCTTTTTTCTATCACATGTTTGTGTTGCTTTTCAATTAACTTAAATGTATTCTTTGAATTATAATGGAAATAATAAAATGATTGGTTTAATTGAAAATTGTATTGGAATGAATATCTTCAACAGTTTCTTGCTTGGTCATTGATGTTAAATTAAGATCTATTTCACCTTTTTTGCAATTCAATTTTAAATAGCTTTATGAATTGTCAAACCTTCTTACCCTAAACTGTGAGAGTTGTCAAGGAGGGTTTTAAGGAAGCTTCGCAAGAATTTCCAACAAACTTAAGATGCTCTATTCTGTAACGAGCAAAGAAAAGAAGTCAACAGGGAGGACTAGCCTACACCTTAAAGAAGAGCCTCAACCCTTTTTACGCATCGCAGTCCAAATCACACAATCTAGCAAGAAAAGTAACTTTTTTCTCCCAGTATGCAATATACGTGTTAATTTTACCTTACCTCACCTTGCCAGTAAAATTGTTCATTGAGAAAATTTTGATTTGGTCTAATACAAGTATTTGTCATCCTGCCGAATCAGTTTAAGTTCCCTGGAATTTTTCTGCCAGCGCTTATTATGTCCCTTTTCATGAAATATCTACCACCCGCTGCATTTTAAACTCATACCATTTATGTCAAAGGATCAGCAGCCAATGTGACTTGCACAGAGGACAACCAACGGCGCAAATCCCTAACGCAGATTCTGCTAGTCACATCTACCAACAGAAGGCTTTACGCGGATGTCCTGTGGGCGGCAAAAGGAGCAGTTAAGTGGCGCCCACTTGGCCTGGCGGGCTCCTAGTGGAATTCGGGCTAGAAGCAACGAACAAGAATTTTTTCTGTGATGATATCAAAAAAGCCCTCGGAGGAAGCACTACTGTAGCCTCACTTGAGCCTATGGCAGCGCTCGATATCAGCTACATTGACTGTTTAGCAAGGATAAAATAAGAATTTGGTGGGTTATCGGCAGAATACGGCAAACAACAGTACATTTTTATTGTTTAAAGTGTCTTGGTTATGTCTATAACCCAAATAAATGCAAGGGGCCTGATATGAGCTCACTGTACTACAAGTGTGGTGAAATGGGGCACAAAATCGTATTAAAAGATGGATTTAAACCGTGAGCCGGATTTAAACCATGAAGCGAACTTTTGCATTTTCTTTGTGAAAGGAAACAGAAAGATTTGTGATAAGGCCATAGTACGAAAAACAATTGAAGATGTCCTTCTTATCAGTGGAAGCAAAGTTCAAGAGCTACCCTTCCGCAATCAGCGAAGAACTGGATTCAAGGTTTTCATTCCAATGCGATATGCCTGGCTCTTCAAAGATCTTAAGAAGAAGAATCGCGTTTGTTCCTGGAACGGCATAATTTTCAAGGAATGGATTGATAAACTTGTGAGCCATGGATCCGAAGATAGCAGAAAAATAAATAGCTCTAAGAATGTATGTAAACCCGTTAACATGTCGTGAATAGTAAGTTTCAATAAGTCCGTAAATGACTGCAACGATGTTCTGCTACTTCAGCAGAAGAAGATGGCAATATCTGCCGAGAATGCTCTCGTCTGGAGACGCGTGAATGCGCTGGCAGGCTAGCATTGCGGTGTCGTGGGGCGGGTTCATTTCCCCAGCACGAGGACCCACTACAAAAAAAAATTTCGCACTCACGAATTTGATGTTGTTCAAGAGGCGACCGAAGTCGCAAAAAGTGTAGATAACTACACCGAGGGAGATAGTACTTGTTTCGAGAACAAGAGGAACCTGAGAAGAAAGGCGGACTTGGGGTAACATCGTCATTACCCGACGAAGCTCATGGCCCACAAATGAAAGAGGGGCAACCGGGTGGTGATGGAGCCCCTTCGCACCCACCCAACCGGAATAAATCCATATTTTGTTGCAGTGGCCAGGTGTTCCTCTTCTGAGTGGAACACTCATACAAATTGCCTTGTATAAACTTTCCCATCAGAAGGGGAGTACCCCGGTGACCAATTTATGCCATAGAATTATACAACTCGATTGCATAACGCTATGCCATAAAGAGGCACCCTGCTTGGGCCACTCAACCCGCGATGATACCTGAAATAAAGAAAAAAAGAATTAATTTGTACCCGGCGGCTGGCTCATTTCTTTAGGGGGCAGCCTGCCCCCGTACCGGGTCCTATACCCGGTCAGGTCGAACAAAATGGAAAGACCGTATTTTTTTTTTACCAATTCAACATTTTTCCTGTTTTATTTATATCAAATAAATTGGTTGAAATATAATTAATATTTAGGTAAACAAACCAAATGAAAAAAATATCTTTATAAAAATGTTTGAAATAATAGGCATATATAAAAATGAAACAAAAAGGGTACTCACCCATACATCGTCGTCGGGCGCCCGCTGACGATGTGGGTGGTCCTGTAATGCAACTTTCTTGTCGTTATAGCTACTTCTAACGTTAACATGCATCGACGAATACTGAGATTCCAACAAAAATTCCAACCAAAATTATCGGAGATTATAATGACAAACAGCTGTTCTTTGATCGTTGCTGCCCTTGCTAATTTCCATCCATAGGAAATGTTGACGAAATAGTGACTTTACTACTCCTTTGAAGACACCGATATTTTGGGCATACAATGGAGCTTCTATGTATAGCGGCAAATCGATAGAAACAATGCGATTGGCTCCTAGTTTTACCAAATGATTTAGGGGCACCGTGTATTAGAATATTTTAATGTCACTACGTCTGCCTCTTCGTATCGTTCTTCCTTCAATTGTTGAAATTTACATACTGTTAATAAGTGCTTGCTTTCGGCAATAACAATAATTTGAGCAACGCAACGTTCCCGAGCACTTCATACTTGCGACGGCCCTAAGAAGAGAGTTCGGAATGCGAGACTTCACAATTCTGCCCACTAGAATCCAGCCCAAACTACAATTTAAAATTTACCACGAAACGACACGGAACAAATCTATAAATGAAACAAACTGCCTTCTATCTAACCTTTTCGAGGGGTTTCAGTCAAAAGCATTGTCTTTCGCTCAGCTGGATGTTATTTTGCTTTTACACGAATCCCGATTAGACATTCAACTGTTTCTTTGGGTCCCACTCCACATCCGATTCCGAACTTAGCTAAAAGGCTAAACCAAAATTCGCGTTCACCATATATTAAAATTCCGCTAAATTTCGTCAATCTGAACTCCGCCTTCTTTGACGTTTCGAAATGCATTTACTAGTTGCTTCAGGGAATTTATCTTTGGGATGGATGAAGATAATGACGAATAAATTCTCTTTATAGTATGTCCAAAAGTTTCGTTCGATCATACGCGCATTCGTCTCATTGAACTAGAGAAACTTGGCGTTTATTCAATAAGAACTTTGGCAACTTTTCTTGTGTTTGATTTCAACAAGATTTCGAATTTTCGTCTCAGATCGAACCGTTACACTTTGTAATGCACAACAATCGTATGTAGATTCGGGCGTTTGTTCACTAGGTCACCGCCAGGCACTTGTCTAAATCAATTTCAAGGCAACGCAAGCGAAGGATGCATTGCCAAAACACTCGCGCGAGAGCTCTTTCACTTTTCTGTTCCTTCAACGTCGTCTAACCCAAATTCATGCGAATCCTTCGCAACGTCTACGCTCGCCTCAAGTGGCAGCCAGCGAAAAACAGGGAGGATTCAATGTTGTAGTTTACCAACGAAGAAACCGAGTCCTAGATATTAATTTCTGTTCCCGTTCTCAATTCCAATTGCTTGAGAGTCGTGTGCGGCAGTTTCACTTAATTCGCTGATTCTGTATTCCAAGTGGGGCGTGCAGAGAATCCTTGAATGTATTGTTGTCAAGTGTTTTGACTGGGGCTCACCTTAAAATTGTGTCCCGGAACAAGGCACTGGCGTTCAATTGATTGCCTGTGAATGGAGTGTCGAAGAACTGCGTTGAACTCTATTGATTTTTTTTTATCTCGGCTGCTGCTACTGGCAGGACACTTTGCTTACATCGATGTGAGGGAGACGAAATGGTGCCCGGGATGCAGTCCAGTAAACTGTTTTCTGCTGGCGCATGTGATATGGATAGGGAGCTCGCCACGATTGTGCCCTTTCGCTCGCTCCTAGTTAAGTGCAGGATGTACGTATGATGAGGAGGAGGTGTGTGTGGTTTTCTTGTTTCCCTATGTCGAACTATTTTCTGCAGTTGCCGTTGCGTCGCACTACTTTCGGGTCAACTACTCGAAAACGCTTTCAACTAATTAGAATTTTGGCCTTGCAAGACAGGAAGCTCCAAGTCGCGTTTCGGCGAGGAATTCCGTGAATCGTTCACTGCCAAAACAAATCAAACCAAATTGAAAACAAGAAACCGGTCGAAATGGTCGGGTGGGTCGGAGTTGATGTTCAAGTCCTTTGGCCTTTCAATGGAACCACGGAAGCGCGGAGTACGCGGATTGCGTGTAGTCACGTAGGTCAGATCACCTCTCTCGCGGTGAGGGTTCAAAACTGTCGACCGCCAGTGAAGAACTGAAATGTGGAAGACCGTAAAGCAGCGAGTAACTTCACCACCAGCCAAACTTCCGTTGGGGCTGTGGGCGCGGGTGTTGGCTAGCTCCCACACTATATGCGTGCACTTCCGTTCGCGATGCGAACCTTCGAACTGTCCTATATGTGCGAATTGCGCGTTCGTTCAGTAAGTCGTATTGAGATTTTTGAATTTTCCGATTACCAGTGGAAAACCCAACATCAATTGGAATCGTCTTGAAAAAACTTTCGCCAAGCAGCGGACCGGCCGATCTATCTCTTAGTATATCGCGAGCTGAACTCCCATGTCCGCAAGTCCGTCCTGTACCGTATCCTCAGCACAATTCATTGCATCAGCAAAGGGGTCAAAGTTTTGCAATTTCTGGATGGATATGCGCTAAACAAATTAAACACAGGCAAGAAATAAAACTGCCAATCAAATATCGGGAACAACTTCCCAAATGTGTGTTACCTGTTTAGTGCACTTGAAGAAAAATCTTTCCTATCACTCCTCCGTCCAATGGCAACTGCTGTCAAAAATATTCAATCGTCCCAGATCAATCTTAAATCGTACCAGTTCGATCGTAAATCGTTCCAGTTCAATCTGAAATCGTTCCAGTTCAATCTGAAAGTGCTGCGTTCGTTTGTTTAGTTGATCTGGGACATTTTATGCCTGAATTTCCTTTAACCCTTAACTGCTCGATTACTACAACCACTACTAAGAATTCACTCTCTACTACTAACATAAATCCTAAACCTCTATCCCCATTTTCTTCTAAATGCTTGAATGACTGTAGGACTTCATTTGTTGACACAAAACTGCGCAATGATAGTGGTAGTTAACTGGAAGCTGTCTTAGACTCTGAGGCGTCTTCTGCACATAAACTAGAAGTAGCTTCCTATTTAAATTCTAAATCTTCTTCTATACAGGGTGCGGGGAGAAGACTTTATGCCAATTTCATCCGGATCAATTTCACAACCCATATCACTTGCCCCATCCAACACCAACCCATCCTTTTTAGACCCGCTTTTGCCGCCTCCAGTTAAGGCCACTATGGTTTCGGGTGCTGACCTTGAAAAAAGATATCTAATAACTCGACTTAGAGGCAATAAAATTCATGAATCCGTTCGGCTTTACCTGTCGTATATGCACAAGGCACAAGACACAACATGCATAGATGGTAAAACGAAAACAAGTCTAAAAATCGCGATTCACCTTCACCTTCTGTATTTTTCCTACCATGAAGAACTTGGTATCACTCTAAACCAGGCAAAAAAAGATCTTGAAACCTACGTCCCACGTTAGTTTCAACCATATCTCGATATTGCAAAGGGCAAGAGAATAGCACCATAAATTTTTTCATCCACAATAAACAGATAAATTTTAAATTGTTTTACCATAACTGTGGTGGTATTCGTAGAAAGTTAAACAAACTTTGCCATTTTCATATCCTTACCCTTTCTGAAACATGGTTGACTGATTCTCATATTAATGAAGAGATCCTTGACAGTAACTGGAGTATATACAGAGATGATAAATATCCTCATAGCACAAGACAATCACGAGGAGGTGGTGTATTGATTGCAGTACACAATTCCTTTATGAGTGAGCTAGTAACCTCCATGGAATACAAATTGTTCCAGCCTAAAGTAGTTAAAATAAAGCTGGAAAGATCTAACCTATATATTGGCGTTTTCTATGTCCCCCCAAAATCCAACAATACTGTCTACTACGACGTTTGTCAAGTTACTACAAATGAAGAAGATAAAATTATCATTACTGGTGATTTTAATCGGCCCGACTTAAAATTTGTGGTCGATGAAGAAGACGGTCTCCTTCTTTCTATCAATCTGCTAGGTAGTAATGATTTCAATCTCATAAGCACCTTTTATAGCAACGATTTGCAGCAAGTAGCTCTTATACCCAAACAAAATAGCAAATGGTTAGACCTTATATTTGCTAACGCTCACAACAAGGTAGTGGTCAGTTCAACTGATGACAACGAGCATCTGTTTTCTAATTTAGTTCATCACTCTGCTTTTACTGTTTAATTGTCCACTCCTAATACTTTTTATTCTATATCATACAATTCCTCTATTGTATATGACTTCCGAAATGGCAACTATGTTAAAATTAATAGTCTTTTATCCCGAGTGAATTAGAATTATATACTGTGAACGTTAGATTTGGATACAGCTCTATTCACTTTTTATACCATAATCTTTTATGCCGTTGAATCATTCATACCTAAAATAAAAAACAAATAAAAAATTTCAGAACCGTGGCTTAGGAGCGATCTCAGGCATTCACGTAACCAAAAAAATAAACTCTACAAGCTCCTATAAAGAAACAATGATGCCAGCGATAAGTTTAAGAGTAAATATAACGATCTTGTCCTAGAATTCAAACTTAAATCCCAAGATGCATATCAATCGTATGTTAAAGTTGTACGTGGAGAAAACTATTTCTAATCCTAAAAAGTTTTTCGACTTTGTAAACCTTAAGTATAAAACTTACGGCTACCCTTCGATAATGACACACAAAGACTCGATGTCACCTAGTACAGAACAGGTCTGTGAGTTTTTTACAAATCATATCCTTCATGTTTACTCCAATCTTGCTACTTCACCAGACCTAGAACCGCCGGAAATAGCGTCAAGGATCCTTATAGAAAGCGTTTCGATTTCTGAAAATGAAATTCTCCAATCTATTGAGGATCTTGGTTTGAATAAAAAACCTGGCCTAGATCAGATTCCACCCTGCTTTTTGGCCCTCTACAAAAGTGAACTGATTAGACCCCTGTTCATTATTTTTAATTAGTCACAATCCAATGGTATCTTTCCTAAGCTTTGGAAGCCATCCTTTATAATACCAATACATAAAAAAGGTGAACACCGACTTGTGGTGAACTACAGGGGTATTGCCATCTTGTCTGCTATGCAAAAACAGTTTGAGAAATTATATGTACAATAGTAAAATTTCTCCCCTTATTGAACCATACTCAATGAAGAGCAACATGGCTTCCGTAAAAACAAATCAACTACCACTAATCTAATCACTTTGACGTCAGATATTCTTAGTGGAATGGAGCAAGGAAATCAGATTGATGCCATATACACAGATTTCAGCAAAGCATTCGATAGAGTGAACCATGGAATCCTGTTAAACAAAATCCATAGCTTCAGCATATCTGGTTCGCTACTCAGCTGGATTCAGTCCTATTTGAAAAACCGCTCACAATTTGTCAATTTACAAGTTCAATTGTCACGTGAGATCAATGTCGCCTCTGGGGTTCCTCAAGGCAGCCATCTCGGTCCACTTCTATTCAATATTTTCATCTCAGATCTATCAAATGCGTTGTTTGATATTCCGCACTTTTTTTATGCCGACTACCTCAAACAGTATCACAACATACAACTGATGTATCTTTTCTCCAGTCCAAATTAACCACCCTCCAACAATGGTGTGATGTGAATCACCTTGTCACTTTGTACTTAATTTGGGAAAATGTCTCGTAATAAGCTTTTCAAGAAAAAAGAATGTCATACACAATTAAAAAATTGATAACACACAACTGAGAAGAGTTGAAAGAGTTATAGACCTTGGCGTAGTCTTAAACTCCAAACCTTCACTATGATGAAGTAATGTGTAAAGCTAACAAGCTGCTGGGTTTTATTAAATGGAGAGTGAAAGCATTTATGAATATTTGGGCAACAAAACGATTGTTCACCTCGCTAGTCCGTCCTATTCTCGAATACGGCTGCATAATCTGGGACCCTATATACGAAATCTATAGCCACAAACTTGAGTCTGTACAAAAACAATTTTTACTTCTTGCCTTAAGATCTCTGTAGGACCCGACTTTTTTCATAATCTACCATCTTATGAGGATAGACTTCGAACATCACTTGCTTCCAGAAGAGTCGCTTTGTCTGCATGTCTACCTTTCACCGTCTAAAGGTGTAATATTCAAGTTCCATTTTTTTCAAACAAGATTCAATTACACGATCCAGTTAGAGTCTCTAGGCACATTCCCATGTTAACCATAAGTACGCACCACACCAACTATGCAGACAATGAGCCGCTTAACAGATGTTATAAAATCTTCAATAAATTTAGCGAGCATTACTCCTCAACCACTTCCAAGTTCTGTTTTAAGTCCAAAATATTACAAATCCTCAATTCCTCGACAACCTAGACAATATTTTTGTGTGCTTTGTATTTTTGTTTTTAGTTCAATTTGCTCTATATTTGAATTTTTGTTTTTAATTTAATTTGTTATGTATTTGATTTTAAATTGTGCCTTGTTTAGCGAATAAATAAATAAAATGAAGCACATTGAAATACATTGCATACCATGTGATGCTGGCCCTAGTGTGGATAAATTTAAGCCTATCCTAGGGACACGGGGATATCGTGTCTTTAACGAGGCTCGAGTTAATACCAAAATAGCGCTACAATGATCTATATTTTATAGATGAACTTGCACCCCAGTAATGTAATCCAAAACCTGCTGGAGGAGTTTGCAAATGGAATGAAGGTAGACTTGGTGGTACTTAGCAGGAATTCATCCGCATGGTTCTCTGATGTATCTGATACCACCGCCAACTGGTTGCGAGACAGTGCCTATATGCAGACGCAAAGTTCCAGGCATGGGGATGGCTTCGCGAGGGTTTGGTGTACAAATGTGTATAACACATTTGAGTATGTCTTTTATCTCGAATGAACCGTTACTGTCCTTTCAGGGCAGAATCGATGCTCTGTAACGC
Organism: Odontomyia ornata; assembly: GCA_963969285.1. Classification (NCBI taxonomy): domain Eukaryota; kingdom Metazoa; phylum Arthropoda; class Insecta; order Diptera; family Stratiomyidae; genus Odontomyia; species Odontomyia ornata. Next base: position 298,754,253 of record OZ017741.1, read on the forward strand.
GCCATCCTGAGCACAGAGCGGCGTTTTCTCGATGAAGCAGATTTAAATGCGAAAGCCATTGGATGGGGTATGCCTCCGTCACATGCAAGAGCAAAACGAATCCTCATCAACTTGGCAGGCAGAACTGGCCTTGTTGTGTTCAACACCAGCAATACTCCTACCTTTCGCCGATGGGGATGCCTTGTAACTATTCCAGATATAATATCGGAAGGGACTGACATGGTGAAGATTGCGAGCTTTTACTTCTCCAAATACTTGGTGAGCGCATTATTTTACTTAGAGAAAATGGTGAACGAGTATGTTTGACAAATTTATATTACTTAGCTGAGTAAGTTAGTTCAAATTTATGTGTCGGTGTTTTTGTTTGTTTATTTAGCAATAATCATAGTTTTAGTATTGAAGAAGTTGTCTAAGAGCTATTGGGGGTAATTGTACTTTGCGAAACTACTTCTGAGGATGTAACAATTCAATGCAATTTTAAGAAGTGTTGAATGGGATTAAAATAAATTGCTTCTACGGAATTATCACCACCGCAGCTTTACCTACAACATTACAGTCGAGCATTCCACGAAAATTAACAACCAAAGAGGAGATCCAGCCAAAAGAGGTAAGCCGCAGAGCAGAGGAAGCCGGCACACAATATATCTAAAGTGAGTCTACGAGGTTAAAAGCTTTGCCCTCCAGACGAAAGCCCCTTCAGCCAAGTAATTACATTTGGAGCGACTCCAGCAGCTAAACCATCAAATCAGCCCATCTCAAACCGCCAATCACATGTACAGGTATGTACATATATCTGCAAATGAGTTCGAAGAACTAGTCTTCTTCAAATGACTCTGAATAAATATTACAAAGTTTAACAAAGCAATTGAATTCTATTTTACTTGAGACAGCCAGGACCTCTTCAAAAGATTAGTAAAAAAGCTTAAACATTGACAGCGTCACCCTAACATTGGGCGTAACAGAACACTGGGAAGATGCACGTTGTTTTTTTGGTGTGCTCATGGCGCGGACATCACTGGCAGGAGCTTCACAGGGGAGTGAAGGATTATCAGCTATGGACGCGGTGAGCTCATATCTGAGTATCATATCTGGTTGCAAGTCCTCCGTACTCCATCGGAGACTCCCATAGAGCAAGCCTGTAGTGTATTGGTGGTCATCTGAAATAGCTGAACAGCGAAGTGAATGAAGCTCCGTCGAGAGGCCAACTGGGCACGGACTTCGAAAGAAACATGCACCAAGCGTCTTCAGAAGCTTACCAACAACAGTAAGGCCACCTGTTGGCAAAATCATGACTACAAACTGGTCAAGTGGAAGCTCGGAGCCTACCATACATATACTAGGTGTAGTGGTGGTAGTGTAGTAATTGAGCAATCCGTACAGGCAACTGTTCAAGAAACTTTCAAAAATTGCACCCGTCCTATTGATCTGATGCATTTACCTATGAGATCAGTCAATAGTTAATATAAAGGACGCCCTAAAAATTCAAACCATTCTCAAATATGACTATTGATGGTGTCAAGTTCTTTCCAAATTCCCAAAATCCATTTCCCCCTGCCACCACCATTAACAAATGACAAAATACTGCAAGCATTATGAGGATAACTTTTATACAGTAACGTAACAAAAGTGAACGAACTCGAGAAAAATATCGTAAAGATGAAAATTAAAATACGTAAATTTGTTAAATTTTTGTAATTATTATAAACATAGATTTCAAAATAGATTCAGAGGCAGGTACCATTGTCCACGCACATGGTACGGTTGATCGTGTGGTAGTTCATCCCGTGGTTGAGAAGTGTTCACGAATTATTTAAAAGTTTAGGTCACAGAAAGACAACGGCAGTACAGTGGATCGTGCAGTTTCAGAAAGTAACAAGCTATAAACGAGATAAGAATTCGCGTTCATTAAAAATTAACGTCGTTATGATGCAATGCACTGGACGTGCTCGGAGAACAATTTCAATAAATACTGACGGTATGATATATGATCGACAATCCATTGGCTGTGTAAGTGGCAATTACGTAAATCCGTTGAGCTGCCATAATTATGGTAGTAGCACATACAAGATGGAAAAGATGAACGTAATTGTGCATGTACACACCGTTCTTGTTGCAGCGATCCACAATTAAACTACAGCAGATTGTCCACTCTTTACAGTGACCAAATTCGACAAAACAGTTTCATCAATGAAGGCAACAAAGACCCCACGACAGATTCCAGCTGAGGTACTACAGATAATTTATCACTGTTGCCCCAACTTGCTTCTCAGTATATCCAACGCTTGCCTGCGTGAAAGAAGAATTTTGGAGTCTCAGTTATCAAGGCAAAAGGGATTCCCGTGTCATCGTCTCGATATCGCTCATTGTATATAGTAGACGCGACCAGAAAAATGTGCAAAGACTCACTGATGCAAACGAAAATAGAGCAAGTTACTCCCCCCTTGATGCTATCTTGCAGTCTAGCACGCAGAGTCACATCATCATTCTACCCGATAGCTTATTCTGCTTGTCACACTTGACGTCAGAAATATGTTCAACTCCACTAGATGGCCGGATATTCCAGCTGCACTCAAAACTCCTTTTCAAGTACCAAAATATCTAATGTGGGGAATTTGAGGGGCTATCTGAAAGACCGTTTCCTGCTCTATGACACGAAGGAAGGTTAGCGGAGGATGGAGATTTCATCAGATGTCACTCAGACCTCTATCTCTGGCCCAGACTTGTGGGACATCTTGTATGATGGCCTCAAGCTGTGAGACAAGTCAGCTATGTGGATGATGTGGTGACGCTAGTCGCTAAATGCACACTCAATCATGCGCATCATAGGTATAATAATGCGCCGAGTGAAGGACTGGACAACTACTCGCGGCTTCATCTTTGCACTTGAAAGCCGAATTCGTCATGCTGACCAAGAATACAGTCCGCAGAGTCAAAACTATCACTGTGTGAGAAATTGAGGTAGAATCAAATCCAGTAGTGAAATACTTCGGCATATTAATAGACTCGAAGATGAGTTTTCCCGAGCAAATAAAGTAACACCTGATAAAATGGCAGGGAAGATAATGGCATTTGTACGTTTAATGGCTAATATTAGGGCACCCTCCACTGTGTAATTTCCACTACTTTACAGATCGTAAATATGGAGCAGTGCTCTCAGAAAAGAGCTGCACTGAAAGTATTTGGCCCTGGTGCAGACACAGGGAGCACTTAAAAATGGCATGTACATATCAAACAGTCTCTGGGATGGCAGTGTTAGTGATTCCTTTACTTGCTGGAGAGCATACAAATATTTACTACACAGTAGTGAATGAGATGCAAAGTATTCTCTGTAACTGGCAACAATCCTGGGAGAGCGCTGCAAAGGCAAGGTGGACTGCGCGTCTGATCTTTTAATTGAGGTATTGACTCGATCAAAGGCATGGTGAGATTGACTTCTATTTGACTCAGCTCTTGAGCGGGCATTAATGTTTTCCGTCTTACCTGTACAAGATTAGTGAGTCACACTCTCCCAATGGCGTAGCTTGCGTAGATGATGTTGAGTGTGCCTGCCATACAATTTCAACTGCAAAAGATAGGACAGGCTGCATGATAGTCACTTCAATGAAATCGTAGCGCTCTCTTCAGAGACTATAATCGGAAAGATGCTTACATCCGTTGATAAATATAACCGCGTAGCACATTACATACTGTTGGTTGTGGAGGATAAAAGAGGCATACTTGAGTGTCAGAAGGGGTTCAGAGCAGCTCGAGAAAACGTTGAAATACAAGTCAAAGTGAGTAACCATCATAAGCATAATTACAATTAGTTTCAAAGTGAGTGTGATGAATTGCAGGAAGGAATTTGTTGATCATTTTCTTGTAGAAGTTCCAGTTCCATATCAAGACAAGATAGGCAAAAAATAACAGGTATCGTTGCTTTCCACCCAAAAAACGATCGTTTCATTCTATGTGACTACTGGGCAAAGTAACGAAACATCAAATTGACTATATCGGAAAGCTCATGACCCTAATCTATTTGGACGGCAAGCAGTTAAATGTAAATGCACGTTCATGGCCATCAGGATATGAAGCTCTGGACGCAAGGAATCCTTATGATGCACAACAAAAAGACGTAAAAATTGTGCCAGGTAACATAAATTTGCAATATGCCAAACCACACGGTCATTTGATTGTGTTTTTTTTGCTTTTAGCACTACAAACCCTTGCGGGTCTTCGCTTAGAGACAGTTAGAGTATTTCATTATCTTGATCGAACGTATCGGCAACTCGAAAAAGTGATATGGTCAGTACCACGCTTTGGCTGTGTGCCCGTCCACGTACCTGCGATACCTTTTGATTGTAAACCAGAACGTATCACAACTGAACGGGATTATTTCCGTCCGGAGAATTACTCCAACTAAATTTCGTTGTCACCAATGAGACTCGAATTAGGGGCCTGTGGCTTACGGGGGTGAGTGCACTAACCACTACACCAAGTGGACCATCCTTTGAATCTAATAACTGCAATATGTATATCAATCGCGCCAACCTGAACCATTACGAAAAATCAAGAGTGTCTCACGCTCTCTTTACAAATCGATGGATCTGTTGACTTTACTTACGTTGATAAAATTTACGTTCCAGGTAATATATTTTTTTAAACCAATTTGAACCACTTGTAATAGAAATAATTTTATTTTGTTCATATGTAAATTGATAAATCCTCATTTTCACTGATATCAATGAGCAAAAGGAAGGATATGCAAAAGGATTGACGCTTGCTTTCATTGAAGCATTGACAGATACAATTGGTGATTCTGAATTGATTCTCAAAATAGTGTCAAACTTATGCACTGATGAACCAAATGTAAACACTAGTCAATTGAATATTTTATTGTTTTTGATGGCTAAGGAAATAAAAGCTGCTGGATCGGTGATCTCATTGCTGGAAATTTGGTTTGCAGCTCGCCGTGCAGAATCGGCGTGGAAAAGTATGACTCAACTAGTTCCGGAATGTACCAATACTTTCTTAATTTTATCAAGCGTGCCCATTTATTTTCATAGCTCATCTTTACGAAAAAGATCGCTTCAGAAAATAATTTGCGAGTGCTCAACATCCCAAAAATTCGAAATTCGATGGGATATTCTTGTCTCATGGAAAGATTTGGTTCTTTATTTCCGCACTAATAAAAAATGCTCAGTGTGCTGGATGTCTTGCTTATTTTACTAACGTAAATAACCTTAAATTAATGCATTCCTAGGTGATCTGCTCGTATATCTTTCATTCAATCGTTTCCAGAAAAAATTACAACCGAATTATTTGACTATGATTGAATTGAAATCACAGGTAACGACAAAGTTGCAGTCAATATAAGAAATGGAGAATATACCACTGATTGGCGGTTTCAAAAGCAAACTGACGGCTAAATTAACAGTTGATGAGGCCGATTGAAATTAAATCAAATAAAATTTCAATCCAATTTAAAAGGTTTCACAGAAGTTCGTAAAAATGATTAACAGCCCCTCCAAAAATGTTAACTGAACGGTTCCAAATTGGCAACAAACTTTTCGATAAAGTTGGACATTTTGTCAAATTCAAAGAAAGTTCAGAATTGAAAAACACTCTTTAAATTCTAAGACATTCCAAGCAATATTGATTTATTGAAAACAGACGCAAGACGTGAAGCGTGCAAAGAACTCATCATCATATTGTCGAGAAAAGTTGCCTTTACGCCACATTCAGCAATCTTGGAATGATGAATAAGTGCCAATAATATTGTTACATGTACAAATAATTCTGCGAGCTACTGTCGCAATTGTTTTCACAACCATTAAGCTTATCAACAAAATGAATTTACTCGAAACCACCAGAACCCACCAAGCATCAACATCTGAAAGTGAGTCACTGCTCCATTCATTCACGCTGCTCGAAAGGGGGGAATCATTCATTCGACCGCGATAAGAACTGCGATAGTGTGTGGGAAGCGATATTGTTCGAGTAATAGAAAAGTGATTTTCGTTGATTGTGAAGTGATCTTAGAAGACAATTGCGATAGAAATTTATGAACAAGTGGAAGTTAGATTTTAATGGTGAAAGTTAAAAAAATTGTGAAATAGACCAAATAAGTGATTGCGCATTTCTAAGTAATTTAATAAACTCTTTTAGTTTAATTTAGAAGACATTGCATTTTTACTTCCCTGGAACATTAAAATTATTGGCCGCGAACCAAAACACGCGACAATATATTAAAAATAAAGCATCTTTCGAGGCTTGCAATTGAAACAGCATGTGAATATATTCTATTGTATTTACATAGCTATGGCTGTCATGTCAGGATGAAACCCAACTACAGCGGCGATCGTATTCGTACTATTAAAACTGACAATGAACAACCCAGGCAGCAAAGCTGGTTCAAAGGAGTGGTTAGCGAAGCAAATCTGTGCATGCAAGAATTGCTCTATGCTTTCAAATTCAGGGACCAGCATATATCATAGCTTTTAAGCTACATTCAAAGTGCAGCCGGAAATAAATTGACAGAGCCAATCCTCAAAGCAATTTGGTTGAACCGCTTTCTGACTAGCATTCATTTAATTCTGACCGCATCAGATACACCTTCACTAGGAGATCTAGCTGCAACAGCTGATCATATCGTTGACAGCCCTAGCGCCAACGCCGTTAGCGAAGTATACCGATCAAAGCCCTCCAAGGCGTATCAAAATGACGAATCACTGGAGCACAAGGAGGCAGAATTGAGAAAAGCAATACAAAAATTACGAAATCGTAACCCGTAGGGTGTCGCTACTGCCGCATGTTGAAACAATTGCTTCGTAAATCATTGCCGAAATTCGCTTGAAGCATGAGCCAAGGCTATCGCTTTTATCATCGTCTCTTCGGTAGGGAGGGAAGACAATATCCTCCACCCTACACTTTCGAAGAATTAGCGGCAAACTCATTCCATCTCTGATTACACAGGTGGGAGTCAGCGATGCTAGAAACCGTTAGCGATGAAAAAACTAACCTCAAATTTTTAAGTGGGCATAAATGTTTCTGTAGTGCCTGTGCCCAAAACATTTAAAAAAAATAAATCGTCACCATTTAAGCTGTTTGTCGTAAATGGCAGCATTCTAAATACGTTCAGTATGAAGTGCATTGGTTTTTCATTAAGTCTAAGTCATCCTCTTGCTTTAAAATTTCAAATACCGTCGGTGTCACGTGCAAAATTAGGCGCAAATTTTCTTAGGAATCATAAACTAATCTCCGATCTAAAAAACCGTAAGTTAATGCACCTTTTGATGGGGCTATTTGCGACAGATTGGATCAGCAAATTGACGTGCTCATACATATATGCAGTCACCGAAAGTTCAGTGTTTCGTACATTATTCAGTCAGTTTTCCGAAATCACAGAACCTACAATGGCAAAAGGGTCAAAGAAATACAATGTGTCTCACCACATTATACCGAAGGGGTCTCCAATAAATAACTGCCCTTGCAGACTTAATCCGGACAAATTAGCAGTGACTAAGTTGGAGTTCGAGTATCTGCTAGATAGAGGCCTGTGTCATCGATCTAGTAGTCCGTGGGTCAGTCCACTTCATTTGGTACGAATAAGCGAAAGCATTTGTCCGTTTGCGTGCTACTATCGCCGTCTTAATGCTGTTATCTAGCCGGATAGATATCCAATGCTGAGTATGGATGACATTATGAAGTTAGCAGCCGGCAAACAAACTTTTTCGAAGAAAAACATGCCAAGAACATTTTATCGAATTTCTACCGTCAAGAGGCAAATTCCCAAAACTGCTATTATGACCCCCTTCGCCCTTTATGAGTTCACTGCTATGACATTTGGCCTAAAAAATGTAGCCCAGTTCTTTCAAAGACTTATGAATGAAGTTATCAAAGAACTTAACTTCTATGTTTGTTACGTGGATGATATTATCATCACACCTAATTCAGAGGAGGAGCACTTGGATCACATCTGCACTGTTTTTGAGAGGTTAAAGAAGCCTGAATTGTAATCAACAAAGTAAAATGCACTTTTTATGTCGATAATATTGAATATTTGGGGCATGTAGTCAGAAAACATGAAGTTGCACTGCCACAATGACAAGTATCTACGATACGCAACTACCCAAAACCTGCGGCCGTTTAACAATTACGTAAGTTCTCGGTTCTTCAAATTTTTATCGGCGATTCGTCCCAATGTAGCCGAATTGCAAGCACTATTAAAAAAAACTAGTAAGCAATTCATAAAAGAATGATATAGCTGGTCATTGGAACTCGGAAGTGGTAAAGGTGCTTGAAGATTTCAGAAACTGCTTAATGAATACAATCTAACTGATTCATTATCAACACGCCAAGCCCACCAAATTAGTCACTGGTGCATTAGACACCACAATTGTCGCTGTAGTTGAATAAACTTCAAAGTAGTAAATGGCTTCCACCGGGATTTTATTAAAAAATGTTGTCGCCCCTGAAAGCCAGATACAGTGTTTAGGACCTAGAACTCCTGGCAATATATAACGACATTTGCCACTTCCACCACATGCTTGACGGTAGGGGTTTTACAATCCATACTGATCACTAGCCTCTGATCGACATGACTGTGCAGAAACTGGAAAAAGCATCCCCAAGCCAAATCGGACATCCTGATTTTATATCAAAATTCACCACTGATATTCAGCATCTTCCAGGCAAAAAAACAAAGTTGCTGATAGTTTGGAAGTCATAACTATACCCCTGGTTCAAAAACTTTCCTCTATCAATTTAATTTTTAGATGAACACTATTGTGGTCGGTATGTATTAAAATTTAAAAAAATTTTTTTTTTCACCCTATGTATCGCAAATAATCGAGTTTTAAAATGAAACAAGTGTTCAAATTACATCAATTTACATCACGTAAGAATAAACAATACATATGCATTTCGGTCGGTATTGCCGACCATCTTCAGCGCTGCACATGAAACTACTAATTAGACAATTATACATAAGCAGAAATATTAGCTAGAATAATAACATTATTGGATTAAATAAAATAGAAATTGCCGGACTATCGTCAATATTACATGAAAGTTATGTTTTGTTATTTCACCATATTATGAGTTGTGATAATTGATGCAGAGACTAATAAAGTGAACCGTTAATATATATTGTCTACAGCTAATAGATGCCTAGAAAATATAAATTAACTACACTCCATCGCTGTAAATAGGACGGGAAAACATATTCGCAACACATATTTTGGAAATGCGCATCCTTTTATACCTGCAACATTACGAGAGTAATTTTTTACCACATTTCACCAACCGGCCCATCCCAGCGGTCTGTCAAGGCAATTACTAAGAAATTCGCGAAGCATGTGCATACAAGGCCTGCTAGCGTTCTATGGTCAGCCGGCACCAAAAGATTGCTCCTGGACAAGGTAGGACCGTTGAGATTATGCCAAAGATATAAATATTGTCATACGATAATTGACCGATTTTCACGGTGGCCTGAGGCAATCCCTCTTATCGATCAATCAGCCGCAATTTGAGTCAGCGTTATTCACAATGCTCACCCATATCATCGTCTGTGAACGTAATAAGACATCTTCTTACCGTCCTGTATCCAAGAAAATAATCGAGAGATAGTGTCGCTCCCTTAATATGGCAATTATGTGCCATGAAGAGAATCCAACATGGGTGGATGTGCTAGTCGTAGTTTTTTTAAGCTTGCGAAATTTGGTAAAGAAGGAAATCGAGGCGTCATGCGTGAAAATAGTCTATGGCAAAACTTTACCCTTGCCGGAAGAATTCCTTGTCTCATATAATAGACCAACAAACTTACACGAAACAATACGGCAGCTGCAACCTACAATAAAAGCATAAGCCTTTTACCAGTAAATTGTTAAAACACTGCACTTTTTCTTGCGTGTCGAAGATATTCAAACAGTACTAGTGCGGCTGTTTACAGGACCACATGAAGTACTCGGATAGTATTGGGTAGCCTGAAAAGTATTGAGCCTTTTTTGTCACTAGATGGTGTTCTTTGCCATATATCAGGCAATAATAATCAGATTGAGTCAAACTGACATGTGTGCAACTGCATGCGCAGGCTCATGAAAAAATTTGGCGTGTCTACAATCAAGATACTTTATCAAAAGCCACAGCCAAGAGATGGTTCACTCGCTTTCGTTCTGGAAATTTTGATAACAAAGATGCACCTTGCTCAGGTCGAACAATCACTGAAAAAGTCGATGAAATCTTACAAAAAATTTTAGAAAACCGACATATAAGCAGCCATGACATTGCTGAGGAACTGAATATCCATCACCAAACAGTTTTGAACCATTTGCGTTACCCTGGATACGCAAAGAAGCTCGACGCTTAATCGCAGCATGAATTAACACAAAAAATTTTGATCGACCGAATTTCCTTTTGCGAAATGCTAATAAAATGCAACGGAATTGAGCCATTCTTGAAACATACCATTACGCGCGATGGAAAATGGGTAAGATACGAGAATCATGGTAAAAAACGTGAATCATCACAAACGACTTCAAAGCCAGGATTGACACTAAATAAGGTTATGTTGTGTGTATGGTGGGATTGGACGGGGATTGTTTATCACGAGGTGCTAGAAGCTGGCCAAAGACTCAATTCGGCTTTGTACTGTCGGCAATTAACCAGATTGCAACAAGCAATTCAAAAAAACCGGCCAGAATTGATTAATAGAAAGGACGTTGTCTTCCATCATGACGATGCCGGACCACACAGATCTTTGATGACCCGGCAAAAATTGACAGAGCTTGGCCTGGAAGTTTTGATGCATCCACCGTATAGTCCAGACCTTGCACCATCAGACTATTATTTGTTCCGGTTTCTGCAAAACTTCCTTAATGAAAAGGAATTTACTTCAAGAAGGGGCTGTGAAAATCATTTGGCCAAGTTTTTCGCCGATAAACCACAGAAGTTCTACACAGATGAAATAATGGCTCAACTGTAGTAATCGAGCAATTTGTTAAATTTATTATTTTTTATTTAAATTATTTGATAATCTTATGTAAAATTTAAATTTTATTTTTTTTTTATGTCAAATTTATAGATTTTATATTTTATATATTCAATATAACTAAAAATGCTCGATTCAAATTCGGCGCATGCAAAGGGTTAACGTAAATTCCTGCATAATATAGGCCAGATCTGCTAAATCACTACACAACCAGCAAACCATTTCCATATAGGAAATCCTACTATGACTTGATAGTATGTAAAATACACATTATCGCATTCCGCTCATCATACTCCTAGACATAAAAAATATACATTTACACTCATCGAATTGTTAGTAACAACTCTCATCAGTGAACAAGCTACTCAACGCAACTTGATATTCCATGCATCCCATGAGCCGATGCACACATAGAAGGGGGGAGTCTGCGAGATAGATAGCGAGCAAAACGCGAAGCGAAGTTTTGGACGGATCCACACTGAAAAGGGGAGTCTGCTAAAAAACCGACATAGAGCGTGGATGAGCGAGAACCGCGCCGGCAAAGTGAATTGAAGATTTGAGTGTCGAAAAATGTCGGTTTAAATTTCTGGGCATGTTACGTGGCCCGAGCAAGGTGCCTCGTTGTGGCATAGGGTTATGTAATCGAACTGCATAATTCTATGGCATAAATTGGTCACCGGGGTACTTCTCCTCTGATGGGAAGGCTCATACAAGTTAAGTTGTATGAGTTTTCCACTTAGAAGCGGAATACTTGGCCACTACAACAATTATGGATTTTGATCCGGTTGGGTGGGTGCGAGGAGGCTCCATCACCACCCAGTTGCCCCTCTCTCATTTGTGGGCCATGAGCCTCTTCGGGTTAGGACAAAGTTACCCTAATTCCGCCCTTTTTAACTTGTTTCTCTTGTTCCATGAACAAGTCATTTACCCCTTGTAGTTGCTTACAATTTTTGCGACTTCGGTCGCCTTGCTTTTGTTCGACCCCAGAAATTCGTGAATGCGAAATTCTTTGTAGTGGGTCCTTGTGCTGGGGAAATGAACCCGCCCCACGACACCGCAATGCTAGCCTTCCATCTTCTTCTGCCGAGGCAGCAGGCCATCGCTGCGGTCCTTCACGGACTTTGAATTAGATATTCACTACACAACACAAAAAATGACAAAAGGGCATAGATGATAATGGACAATAGATACTTAAATAAAATCCATTTTAAATAAAAGAAATATTCAATCGAAAAATGACAAAAAAGGCTCAATATTTACTTACCAATATTAGGTTAATAAAGGTTCCAGGAGTTGAGAAGGACAGAAAAATCATGTGTTTGATCTTGTGCTCCGTAGGTTTTCTCCAAATTTTCAGATGGAGTAACAATGGTTTTCTATTAAAGTGAGTTTCTATTTGTTGTAGATGTCGTCTGAGTTTATTCATTATTGGTAGCTGCATATCGACTGTTGAAAAAAACCTTCTGACATAAGCGCAGTTCTGTCTACCTAACTTTTGCTTCTTTTATTATTACAAATTCAATTCCAATAAGTTAATATTTCATAGCATTCAAATCTGATGGTTATCTTTTCTCAGAATGTTCTCTTTTCCCTTGTTTTTTCTACCTCCTTGATGTTTGTGTGGTGTGCTAATGCTAATTCAGCAATAAACATTCCCGTACATCTTCACTTAATTTGCAAGATGCAGAAATTTTAGATTCAAGTGAAGCTGACACTGTCTGGCAAACATTGCAAACTTTTCTAGAAAATGCTAAAAAGCCAAATGCCATGTCAGCAAAATAGAAATTATAAATTTATCTTTGAATGTGGCTTCCATCCTCAATTGTTATTTTAATCCGAATGGTACAACTCGCTCCTCTGTGAATTAATAGAAGTGCTTATATAAATATATATTGTTACAGTTAGTCATACGGTTGTTTTAATTATTGTTTCCGGTGTGGAAAAAAATTTTTTTTTTCGTCCGCTTGGCCCACAGCTACGTATTTCAATTGCCTAGGATGCCACTAGATAACTCAGAAACTCACTGTGGTGGTGACCGCGGGCTTTTTGGGGTATACTATTTTTAATTTTTAAAAATGATTCATATTGTTACATGTACAAATAATTCTGGGAGATACTGTCGCAATTGTTTCCACAATCATTAAGAACATCAACAAATGAATTTACTCGAAACCACGAGAGCCCAACAAGCATTATCAACATCTGAAAGTAAATCACTGCCCATTCATTCATGCTGAAATGTTCCCGCTTATTCACCAATGTACGAGAACTGAGTTGAATGATTAGAGACCCTATATAAAGGCGACCTGAATAAATGGGGGGATCATTCATCACAACCGCGATAGAAAACTGCGATACGCAAAGTACAGGCGATATTGATTGTTTGAGTGTGAAGTGATTTTAGTAGACAATTGCGATAGAAATTTATGGACAAGTGGAAAGTCGAATTTTAATAGTGAAAATTAAAGTTGTTAAATTGTTAGTGAAGTGATTGTGCATATTTGACAAATTAAATAAACTCTTTTAATTTAATTTAAAAGACATTGCATTTTCACTTTCCCGGAACATTAAATTATTGGCCGCGAACCGAAACACGCGACAATATTATTTGTTTTATTTTGATGTAAGAAGTTTTTCATGAATGCGTTATGAATAAGATAAAATTGGTATGCAGCGTTATATAATGTTGTTTTGCATGTTTTTTGTTTGTTTTACCAATAAAGCACCTTTCGGTTCATCGTTTAAAGACAGTTTAGAGTACTCATTACCTTGACCGAAGGTACCGGCACTCGAGAAGGTGATATGGTTAGTACCGCGGTTTGCGTGTATGTCCATCCACGCAGCTGTGAAACGATCTGATTTTGAATCAGTATGTATCATAACTGAGATAACAGACTAAATTTGTTACCAGATCAGTAGCAAATTCGGCAGAATTTACTTCAAAGGTTTTGTCCTGGGGACCTTTGGAAGATGGATATACGATGGTGTCATTTGACGTTAAGGCACTTTTTCCCAGTATTCCGGTCAAACAAGCACTTAAGTTACTTGAGGAGTGGATTCTGATACAAGGATCAGGAGAACAATGGAAAGCACGAGCCAAAATGTATTTGAAACTGGCTAGACTCCGCATGGGTGAAAGCTATTTCACCTTCAGGGGAGGATTTTTTAAGCAAACACGTGGTGCTCCAATAAGAAACCCTATTTCCCCGTTTCTAAGCGAAGTTTTTATGGCATTTTTGGAGGAGAAGTTAGCACAAGAAGGTAAACTGCCACATCGATGGGTGCGTTATGTAGACGATATCTTCACGATCATCAAAGAGGATCAGGTCCAGCAAACTCTCACGGCGATCAACTCAATCCACAACAACATCAGTTTCACCCACGAGCTGGAGTCGGAGGGGCGGCTACCATTCCTTGACGTAATGGTATGTAGAGGAGCTAATGGATTGGAATTCGAAATATACCGCAAACCAACGGACACCATGCGGATAATTCCTTTCACTTCGAACCATTGCCAACAGCAAAAATGGGTGACATTTAGCTGGCTTGTGAATCGAACGCTCACGCTTCCATTGAATAAGGAAGGCCTGAAAAAGAAACGTCCCACATTTATAAGCTAGCCGAGTGGAATGGATACCCTACGGATCAAGTCACCAAATTGATAACCAAACGAACGAAGGAGATCTTCAATAAAAAGTTCACAACGCTAACTGCGGAAGTCGAGCAACGGAAGAGGTTGATTGTAACGTTTGACTCAAGGACGGAAACAATGAAGAGGGCTATGAAGAACGTAGACATTGACCTAGTTTATACGAGCCGGGCCACAAAAATACAGAACTTGCTTGGATCAACCAAGGACCCCATTCCCAAAATGGAGCGGAGTGGAGTCTACAAGGTATCGTGTACGAAATGTGATGGATGTTACATTGGACAAACGAGGAGATCACTAGGTGTCAGATGGAATGAACACTTAAGGGAAGCAGTCAACAAAAACAAAAAGCAGGATGCAAAAAACTTCAAATCAAAAGTAGCAGAGCATATAGTCCTTGAAAAACATGACATCACTGCGGACAACGTAAGCATGCTGAAAACGGTTAAAAACGGATGGAAGCTTGATGTAGCAGAAAGCTTGGAGATATTCAATCGGAAGACGCAGGACATTTGGAACGGTGACCCAGGTAACGGATACACCTGGCTATTCAAGCTTACAAAATAATGAAGGTAGTTAAGTAGTAATTAAGGAAAAACAAATTTTTGAATGGTAAAGGATCAGGTAATTAGAGATTAAGTAAAAGTACTTTGAGGGATTAGATGTAATTAGAGATTCATATTAATACGTTAATGAGTTTAGTATAAATATTAAGACACTTATAGTTTAGGGAATAGTAGTACTGAGGAAGTTTTCAAGTAGAGAACGAAACAATTGTATACTAAATTTAAAATAAATAGTAGAATTAAAGGTTACATACTTTCTTTCATTTTTTTTATTTTTTTAACAGACTTATAGTCCATCTAAAGAATCATCACAACAAATCTCGTTGTCATTAACGAGATTTGAACCAGGGACCTTCGACTTACGGGGTGCGCACTCTAATAACTACACTACGTAGACTATAATTTTGCAAGTTATAAAACTAATGCTTAATAGCAGCAAAATAAACCACAATTAATTGAAATTACAGGTTAAACTATCAGTTATTATGTCCTTAGTTTGTGTTTATCAAACATTTAATCCTTAGTAGAGGATGCCGTAAATTGCACGCTGGAAAAACTGGAGAAGCATTGCGGCTATCATACTACTGATAAAGTAATCAACCTCGATTTCACCACATTGAAGAGTAGTCGATCTTCAAGCAACTCGTATATTTTGTATCATGCATTACCAGTTCGCTCAACTTTCCATTTCAACCATTAATACCCGGCGAAAGTAGATCGTTCTTGCACATTTATTCGCCTCGAAACTGTAGCAGCAAGTCTGCAAGATTTACTGCATCTCAACAACAAACATTTCTTGCATCGACTTACGACCAAACATGTATGTAAATTCATACGATGTGTGTTAAATGGTGGAACTTGGTATTTATCTGAAAACATGCCTAGCATGATCATATTCTCCTTTGCCATCCAATCTGATTCGCGATCGCAAAATGCGAGATTTTCCCATGATTTTCTTGAAGTGGGTTTTGTTCTCTAATGGCGCGACTTCTTTTCTGCATTGTTCTATTCAGTTGCACACTTTACAGCCTCGTAGATACTAATGTTAGATACAAAATGTCCAGTCGCTAAGAAATGGTATTATGTAAGACTTTAAACATAGAGGATAGATGCCTATTATTTCGAAAATGTCTTATTATCTCCTCAGTTTTGGTGAATAATGGGGTTGTATTGTATGGCTTAGTGCGATAATAGGATGAAATGTTATGCAATAACGTCTAATAAACATTTTCGAAATGCTATTGTAACATATTTGAAGGGTATGATGAAAATTAAAATATGATCTAAATTAATTTGCCGAAAATTCAAGGCGAAATATGTTTATTATCATTTATAACGACGCATAGAAAGCCTAAATCAATCAAAAACAAAAGTGATTTGAAATGCTAACCGACAGGCAGGGAAAGTGTTGAACTGGCATTGAGGGAATTTATCGATCATTTGCTGAAGCGAAAGAGTTTAACACATAGGAACATGCAAAAATGATAAACCTAAATACCAATCATTATCGCAGACTGTCGCCTATCCTCTAGCACTTAACATGTGTTAAGTTTTGCTACTTCATCTGAAGGACACTCTACTGAGACACTGTCGACATTTCTGCTATCTGCATAGCAATAAAGTTTCAACTATTACAATCTCTTTGCTTTTTCTGTGCAGGTTGTGCTGCGGATGGAGACTTGTCTTGAAATTATGGTCTTGTCGCGCTCGGTAAGTTATCGATTAAAGCCAATTGATTGATCTGAACAAGAAGCAGGTTTGGTGTAACAGGTTTCATGGCCTGTTTCAGTTTTCTCGTAAATATGCGCTTAGCATTTACATTTTTATTACCATCGACACATGATTAGCAACATTAGATTGCACGTTCCAACAATAGAATGCTCGGCCCCACTATCTCCGCGATCGTGCACCATATCGATCGTTATGTGCGCTGGTAGCGTTCAGCATTCCAAGACACCATTATCAATTTCATGTAATTTTATTAATTAATTCACCCACGGTTAATTCTCCGCTTGATGATTTTTCCGTAGCGCGAAAGAAGTCAAGTTCGTTCGGTGGCTTTTAGCGTTCAAAAAATTTGCATTGATCGTTTTACCCTTTCAAAGTCATGGCGAGTGTTCATTTAACTCCATTCAATAGTGGAACACTTTTGCAATCTCCTCTAATCTAATGCCAATTGCTTTGCCTCTTCATTTCCGGCATGTAATCGCATCAATAAACTCTATCTCAATTGTATTGAACTAATTTTCGATCATTAGCTCGGCAATAATCCGTTTTAAATCTACCCACAATAGACCACGAACTTTGAGCGAATTCATTTCAATTGTTATCGCATTTCAATGCGCAGGTGAATTCATGGATTACGCGAATTGGACCGTGACCATTCACCAAACAGTTTGATCTTTCCCGGCCTCATTCTCATCAGATTCCCTTGGGTGGGGCTCTGATCTTTCAGTACAATACGAATGCAATCAATCGTTTCCCAAAGCCTTTTTGCAGGTTTAGGATATCCATTGTTTGTCCAGCGAAGGATAGAGCTTATAATATTTTGATACGCGAATTCTATAGTTGCAAAAAATAGACAATAATACTCGTAATTGTTGTTCGAGTCAGGTGGGTCCGTGCAAGTGAATCACGGAGGAGACTCTTGCCGTGTGATAGCCGCGAGTCGGTTGAATCATTAATTATGCTATTCGTGACTGGATCACATTTTGTGTAGGATTTAACGAACGTTTTGATCGAAAGTACCAGAACGGAAATGTGAGCTTGTTGTCAAACGCTAATTAATGTTGGAAGCAAATGTGGAAATTTTCCAGATTTGCTTCAAGTGGAGATTCCAATCCATATGAGGATCGTATTTTGTGTTACTATTTTTTATGCTTGGCCCATTAGTGGTGTTTTTTCTCAAATCTTGTTAGGGTTTTGTACTAAAATACAAAACCCTATTGCAATCACGACCTGTGTCCGTCTGTCCGTCCGTCCGTCCGTCCGTCCGTCTGTATGTCACAGCACTTTTTCTCCGAAACTATAGAAGCTACAGCCATGAAACTTTGTGGAAAGGTCAGAAGTGGTGACCTCTTGAAAGTTCAATGGTCGAAAAAATTTTCAAAGGGGTTTAAGGGGGGTCTCCCCATATAGGGAAGTGACCCCCCCAAAAAAAATTTTCATCGTTGGTTGTCAAGTAGGGTGTCATTGGAAAGGTCTCAACGAGATCTTTTCAAAACAAGTCTTAAAATTGCCTTACGAGTACCGAGGAGGGGCAGGGGAAGGGGAAATGTACGAACTTTTCGCGTACCCCCCCCTCGCGATTGGACACCTTCCATCCGAAAAATCTGAAAAAAATCATGGATGTAGGCCTCCATGAGTACAACAACAACAAATACATGAGAAGGCAAAATTCACTCAACTTTGTTAGTAATAGTATAATTTATCGATTTTATGTTTTCTTGAATAAAATCTAAACGGTACCCTTAAATTCAATAAAATTTAGCACACAGATGACTATTTATAAGATTGATCTTTTCTGAAAGTTTCATAAAGATCGAATAATACTTAACGAAGTTATAGCGATTTGAATTTTCCTGCATTACTATGGAACAATATGCCCTGTATGGAAACATATGGCTATGGAGCCATATGCGCTTTTTACCGAACTAGAAACTACAGCTTTGCTAGGATTTGCATGAAAATTTCAGGAATGATAGGTATCATGAAGATGAGTATATACAAGTCGGAAAGTCAGGAGAGAGCTCCTAGCAAAAGGGCTTTGTAACCATTCTAAGATTCTAAAAAACAGGCCATGAATCGATGATTACAGTACAGAGGAGTGGCCCCTGAAAAAAAATTTCATGAAAGGTAGCCGATATGAGTATCAACTGAAAGTTCTTTATTAGAGCTTTTCAAAACAGTTCTTAAACTGATAGTTGTTGCTTCAGTGGGGGCATAGGGGGGGGGGGGGGGAAATACATGAAAAATGTGTTTCCTCCCTCGCGAATGGACACCCGTGATCTTAAAAAATCTGAAATAATTATCAAGGGAGATATTTGTGGGTAAAACTATAACAAATACCTCAGAAGTCAAAATTCTTTCAACTTTGCGAATAATAGTATGATCCTCGAACATGACATGTTTCTTGATTTTATTCGTTACTGGTTACTGCATTTTGTTGTTGAGTACAAAACCCTTCTGACATGAGCATAGGTCTTTCTACCCAACTTGTTTTTTAGATGCTTATGTGTCCCTAGCAAGCACTTAATTATAATGGACTATATATAGCTAATGAGGACATTTATCAACATGATCAGAGTATGTAAAGTATATATAATAGTCATGCCATACAGTTCTAATTACACTGATCGACAAAAATGAAGTTTTACTTCGTCACAAAAAGTTTTTTGGCATATTTTACTTTATTTGGCATCCCGCAAGGCCTTTTTTGATAGCAGCTTTATATTTTCCGAAACTTACGAAGACCTTGCTTTCAAATAAGCTCCAAAATATATATTTTTGAACTATAGGCTATGATTTTCTTGAGTATAAAGCTTGAAGCTGCTATTTTTACGTGTCCAATAAATATCTTCTAACACACGAGGACACTATTTGGCCTGGTACAGTTTTTCTATGCTGGAAATTTCCTAATAGGAACTTTCTTCATAATTGTTACTCATAACTCCCATGTTCTCGCGAGAAAATCGAGGTATGAGAGTAGAAAGAAGAAGAAATCAAGTGTCAAAGTGCTGCTTTGTTTGCATCCAAAGTGGAATCAAATTTTTAAGCATTTTTGAAGGAATTTTAATGGTCATTCTTCTGAAAGGTGGATTTTCTGTGAAAGTGGATTAGTATCCTATAGAAGGAATTGAAAACTGAGTATACTATTTTAGATTTTATTGAATTTTGATTTTCATAACCTCAGCGGGTGTGTGAAAAATTATTGATTTCGTTCCCTTATAATATTTGTTTTCACTTGAAATTTGTTTACACTTGAAATGTCCAGCAAGTGTGGCTCATGTGGTAAAGCGGTTCGGAACAACGATCCTGCGA
This sequence comes from Odontomyia ornata, assembly GCA_963969285.1. Lineage (NCBI taxonomy): Eukaryota > Metazoa > Arthropoda > Insecta > Diptera > Stratiomyidae > Odontomyia > Odontomyia ornata. Next base: position 298,774,474 of record OZ017741.1, read on the forward strand.
TGAAGTGTGATGGAGTGTGTGGCAAGTGGTTTCATACCAGCTGCATTCAGATGCCTGATGAAATCTATAGTGCCGTGAAAAATGTTACCAAGTGTGTGTTCTGGGTCTGTCCCAATGATAAGGCCTCTGCGGCAAAGGCAATAAAATGCAAAGTTCCACTTGCGAAAGAAGGCAATAGTGATATTATTGAAAAAATTGCCGAATTAGTCGATTCCAATTCCGCACTATACCACAGAATTATTGATTTGCAAAAGCAAATTTCAGAAAAGAGCCCGTATCTGCCAGTGTCGTATTCAGCTGCTTTGACTAACCCTTCGGCAAAAAGATAGCCCAAATTCAACGGAGGAGTAATAGTCCATCCAAAATCTAAACAATCTGCTGATCTTACAATGCAGCAATTTAAGAAGTCTTTTAAACCTGCAGCTGCTAAAATTCCCATCACATATAAGAAGGAATTGTCAGATGGGGGAATTATTCTCAAGACTGAGAGCTCAATCAATTCAGAGGATCTTGTCGGTTCTTTGCAGGAATGTCTAGGTGAGTCGTACTATGTGGAGCGTACTAAGGAGTTGAACCCTAGGCTTATAGTGCATGGGCTGGAAAGGTCTTTTGACAGTGATGAGCTCCTGGCTAAGATTAAGGCCCTTAATCCGAATATACCTGATGGTATTTTGAAAGTTGTTAAACGCTGGAAAAGTAAAAAAAATGAGAAATTTTCGATGATATTTGAAGTTCCGGGAGGATTATTTAGGAGACTGGTAGATACATACATACTCGTAAATATTGACTTCAACTCTCACTACTGCAGAGAAGAGCTGACGGTCAGAAGATGCTATAAGTGTCAGAAGTTCGGTCATGCTGCTCTGAGATGTAGAAGTCAAATAGAGGTTTGTGCCAATTGTGCGAAACATCATAGCACAAAAGATTGTAAATCTCAGGTTTCGAAATGCTCGAATTGTTTGCTGGTGAATAATAACAATGTTTCGCATCCAGCTTCTCATAAAGATTGTCCTGAGCACCTCAAGGCTGTTAAAACTTTCCAGAGGAAGATCAACTACTTATCTGAAATATGAGAATTGCCACCAATTTTAGTATATTTTATGCTCATATTCGAAGTTTAAGGAATAAGTTTATAGATCTTGAGGTGTTTTGTAGTTCGCATGAGAATCTGGATGTTATAATTTTAAACGAAACATGGATTTGTAGTAACGAAGTCGATCTGTATAATCTTGATGGTTATAATGCCATATATAATTGCAGAGATCACTCTCAAGGAGGGAGGACTGCGATTTACATCAAGGAAAGAATAAGGCATAAAGTCCTACTTGTTGATAGTTATTGTAATACTTTAGTTATTTCTCTTGAAAGCGATAGTGGTGTTATCAATATTTGTACTTTCTATAAGGCCCCCAATGAAAATAGTTATGAGCTAATTGAATATTTGGACAGTATATTACAGAATTATGGAAACCTGGTGGTTGTAGCTGACTCTAATATAGATATTTTGGATAAAAATAGCAATTGCAGCATAAACTATTTAGATATGCTACTTATGAATGGAGCAACAGTAATGAAAAACCTTCCAACTAGAATTACTGATAATCGTGCTTCTTTCCATGATCATGTTGTCTCTACATTAAGCAGGCAGTTAGCAACTTTTAGTATTAAATATAATGATTGGCCGGAACTTGACAATAGCACTTTATTTATTACTTTGGAAGGAATTAAAAAATTGTTATCTCCTATGGTTAAGAAGAAAATTTATAGTTTTGATAAAATTAAATTCATTGAATTGGTTAGAAGCAAATGTACGGCCTATAATGATTATATATCTATTTTTGAAATAATAAAAATAATGCAAAATGCAAAAGAAGCAGCTACTTCCATCAGAATGATTCGAACTAGGAGTAATAATTGGTTAACTTTTGATATTCTTAGGGAAATTAGGAGGAAGAAAGATTTATTTAATCGACTAAAAAATTGCCAGGATGATCCTATACTGAACCAGAAATACAAGGTACAAAAGAATAGGGTTAACTCTTTGATTAGATCAGCTAAAAAAAATGTATTAAACAGTCAGATAAATGCTGCTGAGGGAAATTCTAGAAAAATATGGCAGATTCTAAATAAAGAATTATTCTCCTCGGACAGGACTAAGAATCAAATTTCGGATATTTCTGTTGATTCACTTGGACCCCACTTCGGATCTGTTGGAAAAAAAATTAGCGGAAGAACTTGACCAAAAATTCAATCTTTTAAATTTTGATAGAAAGCAAATTCCTTATAAATCTGAGTCTATATTCCTTGAGCCTACAAATACTAAAGAAGTAGTGTTATGCATTAACTCTTTAAAGAACTCTTCGGCTGGTAGTGGTGGTATTTCGGCAAAACATCTAAAACTCGTCAGTGATATAATAGCTCCACATGTGGTATCCGACTTTAATAATTTCATATCTAATGGGATCTTTCCTACAGACTTTAAGGATGCTATAGTTGTGCCAGTTTTCAAATCAGGCAATGTAAATGACCCTAATAACTATAGACCTATTAGTTTAACTAGTACTTTGAGTAAGGTATTTGAAAAAATAACTAATAAACGTCTGATTCGCTTTATTGAAGATTCTTTGGGATTTGATGTAAACCAATATGGCTTTATTGAGAAAGGTAGCACAACATCTGCTATTACTGATGCCTTACAGTTCATCAACAACGAACTAGATGTAGGTAAATATGTTGCAGCAATATTTGTTGACCTAGCGAAGGCTTTCGACACTGTTGATCACTCGATTCTGCTTCAATGCTTAAGTGAACTAGGAATAAGAGGCACTCCTTTGAAATTGTTTGAAAGCTTCCTGAAGGACAGAACAATTGCTGTTTGCTTGAATCAGAAAATGAGTGATAAATATAAAATCAACATAGGCGTTCCGCAGGGTTCCATATTGGGTCCAACTTTATTTATTTTATACATTTATAATATTTATTTTTCTAATTTGAAGGGCAAATATATTGTCTATGCGGATGATACATTGCTATTATATTCGGATTTCTCTCCTAGTTCATTAGAACGAAAAGTAAATGACGATTTAAAGGAGTACGGTTCATGGTTGTTAGGGAATAAGCTAACTATAAACATTAAAAGTCCAAGTTTATGCTATTTAAACAACTAAACAAAGCAGATATTGTGTTGGACATTAAAATGTTCAATGAAAGTATTGAGCGTGTAGCATCGTGGAAATACCTAGGTCTTATCATAGATGATAGATTGTCATGGACTCAAAAGATTAGTAGTCTGAAATCGAAATTGGTTTTTTGGATTAGGGTGTTTAGGTGTAAAAATTACTTAGATATTGGTCTCAAAAACTTAATTTATAATGCTCATGTTTTGCCTTTGATTACTTATGACATTATGAATTGGTGTCATACTTCGGAATCGAACTTTAATTCAATTCATAGAATGCTGAATAAGATTGTCAAGGCTATGCATGGCTTGGATAGACTGACCCCTAGTATTACCTTTTATCCACTGACGAAGAAGTTTAGTATCAGGCAGATGATATATATGGAAAAAGCTAAATTTATTTTCAGAATAAATAATTCTGAAATGAAATCGGGTGTCCAGCTAATCAAACACTGTGACATTCATTCTTATAATACCAGATATCATGATTATCTTAAGTTGTCGTTTGCTCGAACTAAAAGAAAACATAGGGACCCTGTTAGATTAGCAATGGAAGTATATAACTCATTACCAACTGAGTTAAAAAAGGTTAAAGTCTTTCCAATATTTTAGAAGCTCATGTTTTGCGATCCTGATTAAATTTAATTTATGTTGTTTTTTTTTTTTGAACATTAAATAACTTCCCTTACACCAGCAGCCTTTAGTTGCTGACTGGGAAGTTGCAAAATTTGATAGAAGAGTAAAATTGTTGGAAAATTTTGAAATTAATACGAAAAGAACTTCTTCTTCTTCTTTTTTGTTCTTGTTTTTAGCTACTAACGTCACATATCCTCTAATTGGTTATATGTGTGTGCTATCCTACAATCCAATAGTTAGATTATGTGTCTTGATCATTGTTAATAATAATATTACTAACAAAATTAAAAAATATATAAAAATGAAAAAAAAAATTAATAATTGATTTGAATATTTGTGTTGTGAGTGTGGTTGTGGTACCAATCCATATCCTTTCTCCTTTCGAAATATGATGAAAGAGGATATGAAAAAAATGACATGAATAAGTGTATCACTGGTTCTTTCTGAAGAAGCTCAGTATCCAATCTGATTCCACTGTCCACTGTTAAAGTATATTTTATTTGTTAATTTATTTGCCAAGCAAGACATGTCCTAACAATAAAAACCAAAAAATACAAAAATATAAAAAATAGAAACAAGACATTTTTAAATACAATAAATTAACGTACAATTGTGTTGAGAGATAAAAGGATTCCAGGATATTAGTTTTATATAAAGCTTTGGAAATGGATGAAAAGCAGTATTTACTAAACTTGTTGAATGCCTTACAAGATCCGTTTAATGGCTTATTGTCTGCATAGGTAGTGTGATGGCGATCTATGATAAGTATTGGTGATTGTCTTGTGATTGTAAGGGGTCGTTCAAAGTAATGTCATCCAAGTATTTTCAAAGGCTCAAATTCATCGTGCAAAAATGAAACTCAAAAAGTTCTTGAGGAAACGAATATTAAAATGGGTACTAGCCCTAATCCCGGTATGCGGCATTCAGAAAAATGATTGAGTACGGAACAAACTATTGCCTCTGAATTTTAAAGAAAAATTTAATGTTTAAAGAAAATATTCATATCTTTTTAAATGGGAAATTTGTAGTGAAAGGTAGGTTATAAATATGGACTGCAGCGATGGTCTGCTGCCTCGGTGAAAGAAGATGTTAATATCCGCCGAGAATGGCCTTGTCTGGGGACGCGTGAATGCGCTGGCAGGCTAGCATTGCGATGTCGTGGGGCGGGCTCGTTCCCCCAGCACAAAGACCCAATACAAAAGAATTTCGCATTCACGAATTTCTGGGGTCTCGAAACAGGTCGACCGAAATCGAAAAACGTTGGTAACTACAAAGAGGAAAATTGCTTGTTCCAGAGAACAAGTCTAAACAAGCCAAAACAGACGGGCTTAGGTTAACTTCGACGTTACCCGACGATTCTCATGGCCCACAAATAAGAGTGGGACAACCGGATGATGGTGGTGCCCTTTCGCACCCGCCCAACCGGTCTTGATGAGAACTTTTCAAAACAGGTCTTAGTTTGGCAAAATTTGCTTCGAGGGGCCCACAGCGAGAGGAAATACACGAAAAATTTGTGTCCCCCCCCCCCCGCGATTGGACACCTGTGATCCGAAAAATCTGAAAAAAATCAGGAATGTAGGCCTTGGTGTGTACAACAACAACAAATACGTTAGAAGTCGCAGTTCACTCAACTTTGTTAGTAATAGTATGATTTATCGATTTTATGTTTTCTTGAATAAAATCTTAACGGTACCCTTAAATTCAATGAAATTCAGTACATAGATGTCTATTTATAAGATTGATCTATCCTGAAAGTTTCATAAAGATTGAATCATATTTAGCGATGTTATAGCGGTTTGAATTTTCCTGTATTACTATGGAACAATATGCGCTGCATTTATTACTATGGCAACATATGGCCATGGAACAACATGCGCTTTTTACCGACTCAGACACTACAGTTTTGCTAGGATTTGCATAAAAATTTCATGAATGATAGGTGTCATGTATATCTTTGAGAATCGGTTCAGCTAGTGGTAGCAGTAATCGTAAAACAAAATAGTGGCTGTTTTAAATGCGAAGATTGAATAATTTTGAGTTATTTTTTCCCAACTTCAACGTTTAAGGTGCATGCTTTGAACACTTGATTCAATTGAATGAATGACTGAAGATGAGTACCTACAATTAATGCTCATAAGTGAAATAAGTCAAGGAGGTGGGAGAGAGCTCCTGGCAAAAGGGTTTTGTAACCATTCTAGGATTCGAAAAGATTGGCCATTAATCGATTATAACAGTACACGAGAGTGGCCCCTGAAAAAAAATTCATCAAACGTAGCCGATATGAGTTTGAAATAAAACAGTTGTTAAACTGTCAGTTTTTGCTTCAGTGGGGGCACAGGGGGTAAATACATGAAAAATGTGTTTCCTCCGTCGCGGATGGACATCTGAAATAATTATCAAGGGAGATACTTATGAGTATAACAATACCAAAAACCTCAGAAGTCGAAATTCGTTCAACTTTGTTAATAATAGTATGATCTTCGTATTTCACATTTTCTCCGATAAAATCGTCTTTGATATGTTTCTTGATTTGATTCCATCTGGTGACTGCATTTTGTAAATTGAATACAAAACCCTTCTGACATGAGCGTAGGTCTGTTTACCCAACTGGCTGAATGGAAACATTTTGAGCAGTGAAATGTTTCCTGATCATATTGTATATAGATGTGACCGTGACCTGATTGCCACTAATAAGGCTGATGGTGGTGGAGTTTTAGTTGCAGTTAGCAAAGCCCTACCTAGTTCTCCTTGTTCTGATATCTGTTTTTCTCCTACTTTAGAATGTGTTATTATCAAAATTTCTCTCCCTCATAATACAGAGTTCTTGATTTTGTCTATTTATATTCCTTGTAATTCACCATAAACTGTTTATGAGACGTTTTTTGATGATCTATCCTCTTATCTAGTTTTGCGACATCCTCACGCCAAAATATTAGTTTGCGGGGATTTTAACTTACCATACATAGAGTGGAAAAATTATACTACTCCTTCAATCTCGTCAGTTGACCCTTTTTCTATAACCCTGTCATCTTTCCTATCTCATTGCTCCTTCTCTCAATTTAACCATATCCGCAATCCTAATGGTCGTCTCCTTGACCTTGTTCTATCAAATGTTCCAGTTAGCTACTTATCTGTATCTCAAGCCTTACATCCGTATGTTCCTCCTGATCGGCACCATCCTCCTTTATCTATAGATCTTATAGTCGATGAAATTAAATTTAAGAAACCTCATCCTGCTCCAAAACGTAACTTTTTTAAAGCTAACTATGAAGCCATTAATACAGAATTACTTTCAGTCAACTGGCTAGATTTCTTTAGAGGCTTAAACTGTGAGGCCGCTTTGGATAAATTTTACATATATATTTATAATCTTATTCGCTGTTATACGCCTCTTCAGACATTCCGTAAAGCAAATCATAAGCCTTGGCTTACAAAGCGAGTGCTTAGTGCCCTACGAGCAAAAGATAAGGCACATCGTGTGTTTAAAACACTCGGCACTATTGAAGCAAGATGTAATTTTAGCAGGCTGCGTGCTATTGCCAAAAAAGAGATCAGATATGCTCTGAAGGCTTATTTCAGCAGTCTGGATAGCTCTCTTGTGGCTAATAATACAAAGCCTTTTTGGTCTTATATAAGGTCGCTGAAATCCTCTTCTTCCATTCCTAGTAAGGTCCGTTGGAATGGTGCAGAGGTTTGTTCTCCTCAAGAAGTTACTGACTCATTTGCCCAATTTTTCTCTTCAACTTTCTCTTCTCCCGCTGCAGCTGTGCATCCTGTTGTCTTACCTAATCATCTTCCCTTTCCAATTTCCTTTATTTGTACAGATGCATCTGAAGTCGAAGCTTTGATCAATGCTCTTGATCCTAATATTAGCCCTGGGCCGGATGGTTTGCCAAACATATTTGTTCCTTTATCTCTTCTCTTCAATCTAAATTTGAGTACTGGTACATTCCCAAACCCTTGGAAAACAGCTAATATTGTGCCTATTTTTAAAAGTGGTGATCCTACGTCAGTTTCCAATTATCGGCCTATTTCTTTACTGTCCTGCTTTCCAAAGTTACTTGAACGGTTGGTTCATAATCGACTCTCAAACTCATTAGCTCCTATTATTGCTCCAGAGCAGCATGGCTTTCTCAAAGGATACTCCACTACCTCTAATTTAATGGAGTTCACAAACAGTATTGCAAGAGCTTTGGATAACCAACTGCAAGTTGATGTGATCTACACAGATTTCTCCAAGGCCTTTGACACTGTGAATCATTCACTTCTTTGTCGTAAGCTTGAAGCTCTTGGCATCTCGGGTGCTCTTCTATCTTGGATGTCATCTTATCTATCGTGTCGTCCCTGTCGAGTAAGTCTCTCTGGTATTACGTCTAGTCCTTTTTGTCCTTCATCTGGCGTTCCACAAGTTTCAATTCTTGGGCCTCTTCTCTTTCTGTTGTTCATAAATGATCTTCCCTTTGTAATTAATTCCTCGTGCCTTTTGTATGCAGATGACTTCAAAATATTTCGAGCAGTCGAATCCTATTTGGACTGTCAGCTCCTCCAAAATGATTTGAATGCTCTAAATGAATGGTGTGCTTCAAACTATTTATGTCTTAACACTACTAAATGTCATAAAATGACTTTTTCTCTTAAGGACTCTCCTATTAACTTTAATTATATATTAAATGATGCTTTGCTCTCTGAAGTTTTCAGTCATAAAGACCTTGGAGTAACTTTTGATCCAAAACTCAAATTTGATGCACATATTTTAAATGTGATTACTAAAGCGTCTAAAGTTTCCGGGTTTATCCTTAGACATGTACATAAATTCAATAGCCTATCTTCTTCTGTCCGCCTATTTGTTTGTCTTGTTCGCCCTTTGCTTGAATACTGTTCTGTTATCTGGTCCCCCCGATATTCCTATCTCGTGACTTCTTTAGAAACTGTCCAAAGAAAGTTCACGCGTTTTCTTTTCCTTAAGTTTAATTTGCCGTATCAGCCTTATGAAAGTCATTTATCTTTCCTATCTCTTCCATCCCTAATATCCCGACGAACATATTTAGACCAATGTTTTTTGTACAAACTCTGCTACCATCAAGTCCCGTTAAATATTTTCTCTGAGCTGCGTTTCCGACAAACATCTCGTTCATCTCGGATGAATTCTTATTTCGTTATACCATATGCTAGAACTGATTTATATTTCTATTCACCAATCTTAAGAATCGTACGAAATCATAATAATCTCAAGCTTGGACCTTTCCCCTCTTCTTACATAGCATTTAAGAAAAAACTAAGAGACTAACTACTAGTTGAACTTTTAACTATCGACGTTTTAGTATTCTTTTGCATTTAAATTTTGCTGTAATTGTTCTTTGCGTTCCATTTTGTGATTGGATTGTTTTGTCTGTAGGATGGAATAAATAAATAAATAAACTTGTTATTTTTCTAACTTAAATACAATATTTATCGGCATTATATTATTTCTTTTTTAACGTAATACAAAAAGATCTTGAGTTGTTTTTTTTGTTGTTGAGTTTTTATACTATCATTCCGAAAAACTAGATTAAAAAAAAAACTCGTAAACAATTATTTTTGTAATAAATGTATTTCTATTGGTGTAAATAAAAATGTGAGGATAAACCAACTATCTTTCTTGATTATGAATTGACTTGAAACTAACATTGAAAGATTCAATACAAATGTAAAGAAAACAACAGTGGAAGGGGAAAAATGAGCGTCCTGGATTACCGTGCACATGAAATAGAGCCACCAGATAATTACAATTTCCCCTTCGCCAAGGAACAACTCGATTTTTCATGCATTATAGGGGGGTGGTTTTTGTTTTAATCGAAACCATTTATTAGCTATATTATTAAGATAAGAATTTATTGTTTTAAGTGCATTTGATGTTATTTGTTTAGTCAAATTATTTTTAATAAGGAAATATATTTTACTGTAATATTTTTAACTTTAGAGTTTGAGAGGGTGCGTTAGGCTTATCTATTTCAGTGAGCATAATTCGTTCTTATGGTAATGATTATTTTAATTCTGTTAGGGTTCTGCAATGTTAAAATACCTACTATAGATTTCTATTTAGTTAATGATAGTTTTTTTTTGAATTTAATTTATTTTATTTTTGTATAATTTTAGCCTTTTTAGTTAGAATGCCCATATATTTAGTTCATATGCGATTGTCTAAGGCTCATGTTGAAGCTCCTGTTGCAAGTTCCCTAATTTTAGCTGAAATTTTGTTAAAGTTAGGGGGTTACGGACTTCGTCGATTTTTTTAGATTTTTGGCAATTTTTAAGGTAATTATTTTCAGTTTAATCGGGGGGTGGGGTTTTAGGTAGATTAATTTATTTACGACAAGGTGATTTAAAGCCTTTAATTGCTTATTCTTCTGTTGCTCATATGGGTATTGTTTTAAAAGGTTTAATGACTTTAATATATTGGGGTGTTTCGGGGTTCTCTAATTGTTGAACAGTTAAGCTAAGTTGGTCATTGAATTGAAGTAGAACATCCATTTGAAATGGGCTTGCTTGCAGTGTGTATCTGTTCCTGAGTGTTGTGTGGCATAGAAATGAATGATGAACTTTGATTAAACGGCCATGATCCGATAGAGAGAACTTGAATTGTGAAGTCAACTTCAATAAGTGTGTTAGCTGCTTTCAAATGTAGTCTAACGCATTCGTTGAGATCTTTCGAAATTCGAATGTCCTGGAACCTTCTTTGTAGTTTTATCGTATGCTCATAACCGCAAGCCTGCTTCAATTTTGATATCATTCTTCAGCGTCATCGCTGGCCGAGATGTGATGAACCAGTCTCTTGGCAAGCATTTTACTATAGAATTTCTGGAATACATCTTTGTCTTCTATGTATTTAAATACTACCATCACTTGATTTAATGTGTCTTCTAGTTCAGCTTCTTCTGGATTCTTACTAGATATTTTCAGCAATAAATCACAATATTTCGCCAATAATCCCGGGCTTTTACTTGTACTTTGGCTTGCTGCTGTCACCGCATATGTGTTGATAAATTTACCACAGGCTTTGTCCAGCGCAGCGACAAAACCTTTGTCATTTTGAAATGCAGTCAGCACTAATGCATTGTACTTTTTATGAACATCGAACACATATTTTAGGATCAATTGTTGTGAATGTGTTCTTTTAGAAGTGTTTTCAATTCACTTAGGCCTTCCTGAATTTGCGATACGAGCGAGTACATTCGACCCAAGTCTTGATTTTTATCTGCATTCAATAATAGTTGGAACTCTATTTGGAATATATGCAACTGCTTTTGAATTAAAACACGTTCGCAGGTTTTAGCTTAACGTTCCAATGTGCTTCCATGTAAACAAGTTTGTACACGTTTCTGCTCTTCTTTTAAACGCCTCTCTACGCGTTTCATATATTCTGTAACGCTTTTGACACTCAAGAATTCTGCACTTTCCCGAGCATAGACTGTGTCAGTGTCAGACAAGAATTTGTTTTCAAAACTCTCTTTATAGACATTTAAGTTAGTCGTTTCCTTGATCTGATTTAATTCTTCCTCGCCAACGCCAAGCTCAACGTAACAAATAATAACACCAAAAACTAAACGCGAGTTAATTGTCTCGCCAACCCGTTCTTTTTCAATTAGCTCTAAAAGAGCATTTGTAACCAGTACACTCAATTCCTGGAAAAAGTGAACACGCCATGTCACCAGAGCTAGTTGATAAATTCCAAAGATATCTTTTCGGCCTTCCTCACATTCGCGTTTCACCCAATGTCTCTTTAAGTAAGCACAAACACCATGGAGCCCCCGACATGAAAATTGATAGGCTTCCCATTCTTGTGTATAAAATGTCAAAAGTTTTTCACTGACCTAACTTTCCCATTTCTTGAGAAGTTCTGTTAAGTAAATTTCAAGAAACTGTTTAAGTCTTTTGTAAGGTTCATGACCTACTAGTTCAGCACCTCCTGTAGGAGCCAATAAGTTGCATTTGGATCGGCTTGATGGGTTATGTGGCTTGACGGGTTGTGCAGCGCGACTTGTTGACTGGTGAACGCTCGTGCAATAGTCGGGAACATATGTGTAAAGGCCCATGTAACGGGTGTACGACAAATTGCGCTCCTTCGCATAGATCTCAATGATGCCCTGCTTCAGATCGGTCCATATCTGTAAATTACAATTACTAAATAACTAACCACACACTAAGCAGGTATTGAGAGCAAGCTCATGTGCTTCAACCACTATACGGTACACGTGAGCTGCAAGGTGCAACCAAATTAAGGGAGACGAATCAATGCAAATACCCCGAAATTCACTGACACTAGACATTAACTAGATAATGACTAACCTTACATCCACGGATGACGGAGATGACCACCTCGTTCGAAATGGCACCAACCCCAACTAAATGCAAATAAATCTCGATCCGAGCAATTGCATTGATTTCCTCCACAAGTTCGCCACTTGCACTTCCAGCTGATTCCCAAAATCTTCACCCAAAGGGTTGCTATTTCGTCCAGAAAGTAGCGGAAATTAGGCGGCAGAATGGCCGCTCAGTGACATCACCCAAATACACTTTTGGCACCAACTCTGCATAAGACAGCACTTGATTGGTCAGTAAAAATGAAATATTAATTTTACCCACAGTGGGGTTCCCCTTTGACTTTTGAAATTAATTCTCCCGCACAATCATTGCTGGAACGCACTGCACTCTATGGTGATTGGATGGAAGGTAGCTGTCAATCTCGTGTGATACCTATAATTCGACTAATTGCAATACGTCGGAGAAAAATATAAATTTTATTTTTTTTTTTTTTTTGAGAAATTTAAGATCAAGTTTTGTTTTAGAACACCTTATGAACAATTGTTTTACATCGGTACAAAAAATATTACAAGAAAATGAAATTTAATCATATGCTGTCGGTTCAGTAAACATAGTAAATATTTAGATAAATTAATACAAGAAATCAAATTAGTACAGTTTATATCCTATTTAAAATTAGAAAAAGTTTTTTTGAAGCAAACGAAATAAAAAAAAATTTAAATAAATTTCAAAATATATAGATATATTTATTATGGAAGTAAAAAGATTAAAGTTTTAATTTTTTATCAATGATTTATATACCAAAAGGAAATATTAACATTATTATACTATATACTATCAAAATCGTAAAAAAAACGAAGTTCGCCATGACATTAATTATTTACAATACAATAGGGTAAGTCCGGGATAGATGGACAACCGGTATAGAGGGACCATTCGAATATTTCGCTCGTCTGTCACAGCAGCGCCGCATTCGTAGGCTAGTATTTTTTCACTCATGCAGAGGTTAACACGTTTAGTTTTGCTCGTGAGTGTCACATGTTTTTTAGGAAAAAAACGTTGTTTATTTCTTTTGGTGAGTTGAAATATATTTTTCACTGGATTTTATTGTTATGTGGTTAAGTTAGTTTAATTGATTTTGACGTAAGATCAATGCTATAGCTCGATTGTATAGCTGAGTAAGGTCTTAACCTAAAATGGCGTTCCAGTAGCGTTGCTTATCTGAATGAGTAGCTGGTCCATCTATCCCTGACAATTGGGATGGATGGACAGGTGACATTTGGGATAGTTGGCCCACTTGAAGAGAACCTGGAATAGTAGGACCATATTTCCTATTAGGACTTTACTTCTAATATAAATTAAATGATACTAATCAAAATTATTTTAAACACAAAGGTGTGTCCTGATACGTTGGTTTTTTTTATGTTATAGGAAAATGCCTACGTTCTATATCAGAAAACGCATGTCTGTGAGGGGAGAATGGTCTGAACATAGCTTGGAAAATCCAGCCAGAGCTGTTCAAAGTAAGGAAATGGGAGTTAACGCTGCAGCGAAGGTGTTTGGAATACCGGAAATAACTTTGAAAAAACGCATCAAGCTACAAAGTCTTAGCAAAGGTTCCATGGGGTAAACTCATTGCTAGGAGTTGAAAATGAAAAAAAAAATTGTAGTACACAAAAAAATTACAATCGAGGGTGTTTGCTCCAACCAGAGACTCAGTACGTTCTATGGCTTACTATTTAGCTGAGAACCTGCAATTGAAGCATAGTTTCAATCATGAAACAAATCAAGCAGGCTACGACTGGCTTCCTTCTTTTCTTGTTCGCAATCCTGAACTGTTCATTCGGCAATCTGAAGTTGTGTCTATTGCGAGAGCAAAAGGTCTAAATAAAATAGATGTCAAAACGTATTTTGACCTCTTAAAGAATGTTTTGGAAGAAAATGGTCTTATAGATAAACCTGGCAACATTTTCAACATGGACGAAACAGGTTTACAGCTATATAGCAAACCAGGGAAGGTAGTTGCTTTGAAAGGTTCCAAGAATGGAACTTCTTTCACTTCAGGAGAAAAGAGTAAAACCATATCAGTATTAGCAAGTGTGAATGGAGAGGGTACATTCTTACCACCTTTTTGCATAATGAAAGGAAAGAACCGAAAGCAGGAGTTTTGTGACGGTTTACCACCTGGCGCTGAAGTAAAAATGTCACCAAAGCCTGGCTATGTAAATAGCGATTTGTTTTTTGATTGGCTGAAAAACCATTTCACTCCAAGAAGCCCAGCAGGAAAGGTGCTTCTTCTTTTAGATGGACACACATCACACACTAGCTGCGTTGAAATGCTAGAGTTCGCAGAAAATAATCAAATAATTTTGATGAGTATTCCTCCCCACACCAGTCATTGGCTTCAACCGTTAGACCGCACTTTCTTCAAGTCTTTAAAAATGAACTATTATTTTGCTTGCTCAAAGTAATTTTAATTTTTAATTTATTATTACCAAACAAGGCATACATATAATACATTGATAGAGTCATTTGGGGTAACTGCGCGCAGTGGGTAAGTGAGCGCACCGCGTATATCTCCTAAACGAAGTGTGCGTGATAGGTGTTCGTTAGAGTGAAACAAGAACGCCACAGTGGCGATCTAGTTTTGATATGACACTGCCCCATGTGACATTGTTTCAATTTGTTCCTCGCATTTAATTAAATTTACTATTTTCCTTGGTTATTTTATGTGTTTTGCGAAATCCTGTCACGTCCACGTTTCGGATCCGATACTCGTAAGTCATACTTTCTTAGATTATGCGTATATTCTTGTAGATACATGAGAAATAATATTGAGGTTATGTTTGTGTCGCAAGCCGGTAGCATTATTAATTTGTGTTTTGTCTCCATGGGGAAAGTGTGCGCGGATTATTGTGCGCATGCGTACACTTACCCCCATGAGCAATACTAAAAATGGATGGTGACTTAGTTGATTTTCAAATCTTATATGAATCATTTTTTCATGTTACAGTGTCATCATGCCGCGAACATATATTCGAAAAAAACCCGAACTAGCACCAGTGACCGAGCAACAAATTGCTAAGGCTAAAGAGCTTATTCGAAATGGAAAAAGTCAGAGAAGTGCTGCAAATGCCATTGGCATAAGCGAATCCTGTCTGCGCAAAAGACTTAAACTTGGCAAAGCTGCAGCTTCAATGGGCCGCTTTAAGCCAACATTCAATAATGAGCAAGAGGAAGAGTTTGTCATTCATTGCAAGAAAATGGATGAAAGATATTTCGGTCTCACTATAAATGATTTGAGGCGCTTGGCATATGAATATGCTGCCGTTAATGAGATTGATAACCGATTTGATCAGTCTTTAAAAATGGCAGGACGTGACTGGGTTGAATGTTTTTTAAAACGTCATCCTGAACTAGTCATACGACAATCTGCAGCGACCAGTCTGGCTCGAGCTATCGGGTTTAATAAAGTTCAAGTTAACAGATTCTACAAAAACTTGAAGGAATTGTATGAAAAATACAAATTTCAGCCAAGTCGCATATACAATGTAGATGAGACAGGCATGAGCACTGTACCAAAGAAAACTCCAAAGGTGGTCACCACAAAAGGAAAAAAGGTAGTCTCTAAAGTTGTATCCGCAGAAAGAGGCATTACCGTAACAGCGATCTGCTGCATGAGTGCTAATAGTCATTATATCCCACCAGAATTGATCTACCCTCGCAAAAGACCCCGTGATGAATTATTGGATGGAGGCCCAACACAAAGCATTTGCATGGTGTCTGATAGTGGTTTTGTAAACACAGAGCTCTTCGTAATCTGGCTGCACCACTTTAAATATTTTGTCCATTCCACTCAGGAAGATCCTGTAATACTCTTACTTGACAATCATTCATCTCATATCAGCTTGGAGGCAGTAAAATATGCTCGTGAAAATAACATTGTGATGCTGACGCTTCCTCCGCATGGAAGTCACAAACTTCAACCTCTGGACACGTGCTTTTACAATCCTTTAAAAGTTAAATACTCGATAGAATGTGACAAATTCATGTCGCGACACCCTGGAAGAGCCATTACACAATATCAAGTGGCTCGCTTATTTAACGAAGCATACAAAAAAGTAGCCACGCTAGGCAACGCTGAGTCTGGCTTTAAAGTGACTGGAATATATCCCTACGATGATGACCTATTCGATGAAGCAGATTTTGCACCATCATTAGTTACAGATCAGATGCAAAAAGATGTACAGCAGACATCAAACCAATCTGTGGAAGTGTACCAGCCTGAAAGAAACGACGCTGAGGATAACCACCCTACAGGAGCGGAACCTTCTAATGAAAGTCAAGATCAGCTAGAGAAAATGACCCAGACAGCTAATAGACAGATTGTACCAAACGGAGACAACCTCGCTTCTATGGAAGATGAATTTCTTAATCATGCATGTGACGACAATCTACTCAGAGAAGCAGCTACGCCAAGCCCTTCAATACTTGATCCCGTAGGGGAAAAGTTTATTGCCTAAGCTTCATCGATGAATAGCGTATCTAATAATCCTGGTATTGAAAATAGGCAGAGTACAAATGAAATAATTGATGAAATTCACATTACTCTTGGATATCTTCCATTAAAAGAGCCTGCGATGGAGGTTCTAATAAAAACAAATCCGTCTATTGACTCTTATAATGAAAAAAGACGTAGTTCTGGTGACTATAAGTTAAATCAAAAACCAACAAGTAGCCATCATGTGCCTGTATCTCACCTCTCACCTCTTCCTCGGATGAAAGAAAAAAGACGTGGAGGCAGAGTTTCCATGAAATCAGAAGTAATTACAGAAAGTCCATATAAAAAACTGCTAGAAGAAAAGAAGCGCCAAGAAAAAGAAAAGAATATGAGCAAAAGGAAAGTTCCAACTTTGTCATTAACTGTTCCTACTAAAAAGAAAAAAAAAACAAGCTTCAATAGAGATTAAAAACCGAAGGAACAACAAAACGAATGTTTATAAAAACAAACAGAAGTTCCCTCTTTCAGAAGCGAAAGAAAGGGATTACTATTGCCCCCTTTGTCTACAAAAATATGAAGATCCAGCATCAGAGGAGTGGATCAAGTCTAGAGTTTGCGAGAAATGGTGGCACGAACAGTGCACTGCTTATGAAAGAGGCGCTTTTGTATGCGATAATTGCATTGACAATTAGAAAAAACGTTCGAAAATTTTAGTTTTTAAGAAAAAATTATTTTGGTTTGATATAGTGCTTCACTAAGTACGCACTGTGGTGGTAAACATGTCTAATTGACTTGCAAGGAATAATATGATTAATGAAAAGAAAAATGTATCTTGTATTTGTTTTGTTTTCCTTTAACACGTTTTATTCATGATATTTGTGGTAATTAATCAGACTGATCTTTGTGATATCTTTCAAATGAAGATTAATATTAATTTGACTCATGTTTGTAATCTCCTTTTAGGTTGAGGTAAATATGATGAAGTCCAAAAACTTTGATGAAGCAATATTAATTTTGTATTTATAAATAAGACTGAATTATCAGCAAAAACAAGAAATATAAATATACAATAAAAAAAACTATTTTTTGTAATTGTTTGTGTGTTTCTCTGAGGAATGCGTTTACTTACCCCATATGCGCTCACTTACCCCTTAGGGGTGCGCGCGGTTACCCGCAATACGGGTGAAGTGAACGCATTCTGATTTTCTTTCTTTAATTGCAAGTTACAAAAGGATAAACGTTTAAATTGTTAACTTTTCTATTTTCAATCATAGACGAATAAATGTTCTTTCTAAAGAAAACGCTTTGATTTACATAGCTTTAATATTAACAATATAGTGTGGTTTGAAAGGCAAAACTGCGCATAGTTGCCCCGAATGACTCTATACTCGTACATAAATAACAATTAATAACATTAACAATTCTCAAAAATTTTAAAAATATTAAATCATTATATAGTTAAAAATTACAAAATATTTAATTAGATTAAGTTTATTGGACTAGGGAGGACAAGGCGTTTAGGATAATGGATTTGAATTGGACTCTGGAGATTGTTGGAGAGTAGTGAGCACTTAATGAGTTAAATGTTTTGCAACATCTATTCATTGGCTCGCTATCTGCATACCTAGTATGATGCCGCTCTTCTATCAGCATACGCGAATGCCTAGTGGTTCGTGATGTTTCATACAATTTTATTTTATTAGTTATGTATGGTATGCTAATGGTGCCTCTAAGCACGTCGAAAGCGAAGCAGCCAATTATCATTGATCTTCGGGAGGAAAGTGATGTCATATATAGAATTTGGAGTCTTTGTGCATATGATGGTAAAGTCTGGTAGTTTTTAGGATCATATAAACATCTCAGAGCAAATAACAGAAACTGTTTCTGAACAGATTCAATTCTGTCTATATGCACATCAAAAACAGGGTTCCAAATGAAACATCCATATTCCAGTATGGGGCGGACTAAAGAAAGGTATAAGGTTCTGGTCACCCATATGTTCTTAAATTCCTTCGCTCTTCGCTTGATGAAACCTAGGATCTTATTAGCTCTGGAAATTATTTCATCGTAATGCAACTTAAACCACATCTTTGTATCCAGGATGACACCAAGGTCTTTGACACTATCGACTCTAGCCAGTTTTGTATTGTTCAGGTGATAATCAGCTGTGAAGACTTAATTTTGGCGGGAAAAGGTAATCACCTGACATTTTTCCAAATTCAAATGAAGCTGGTTTATGGAAGACCATTCAAACAGAGAGTTTATCTTGCCTTGAAGGAATAGTGAGTCGTTTTGAGAGGTAACCACATGATACAGTTTTAGATCATCCGCATAAAATAAGTGGGATATATCCGATAAGGTTTCTGACAGATCTGAGATGAATAAATTAAAAAGAAGAGGACCGAGATGACTCCCTTGAGGTACTCCAGAATAGGCATTTATTTCTTTAGACAAATGTCCCCGAAATTTAATTATTTGGGTTCGGTTTTCTAGGTAAGAATAGAACCAATCAAGTAATGAGCCAGTGATTCCTAATTTCTGCAGCTTCTTACACAGTATTTTGTGGTTGACACGATCGAAAGCTTTACTAAAATCGGTGTATATAGCATCAATTTGGTGTCCTTTTTCCATTTCACATAGCGTAGTAGACACCATCACGGTGAGTTCAATGGTTGTCGAGTGATTTTTTCGGAAGCCATGCTGTTGGCTATTAAGGTGAGGCTCTACGATGGGAGATAGTTTGGAGCAGATAATTTTTTCAAATAGTTTCGGAGTGGTCGATAATATAGCAAATTCTTTATAATTTTTAAAGGACCCTTTGTCACTGCATTTGCGAATTGGAATCAGATGGGATGATTTCCAGTATGTTGGGAATATTCCTGAGGAGAGAGACTTATTGAAAATAATGTAAAGTGGTAAAAGCAGTTTCTCCTTGCAGTGGAACAAAAACCAGGGAGGAATTAAATCAGGGCCTGGTCCTTTGCTCAAATCAAGCTCCTCAATAGCTTTCAATATTTCTTCTTCAGAAATAAACATCTCGTTAATTAGAGCTGCTGAACATGTTGATGGAGAAGGAGTATAGGAGGAGGTGTTATTAGTAGAATAAATAGATTGAAAATGACTCGCGAAAAAATCACAGATTTCTGCAGGCGATGATGATCTTAAGTCACCATATACCATTGACTTGGGGTACCCATTTGATTTACGTTTAGTATTTACGAAGTCAAAAAATTTTCCTTGGATTCTGGATTATATTCTCTCCTATAGTGTTTACATATGATTCATAAGCTTCTCTAGATTTTGATTGAAATTCTTTTGCCAGATGATCATATTTGCTTTTCAATTCATTGCTTACATTGGATCTTTTTTGTATGATTTTATGAAGTTTGTTTCTTTGGTTTCGTAAATATCGTAGGTCCCTATCAAGCCAAGGTTCAGACAATTTGTCTTTTTTCTTAATCCTGGGTACATAACTTTCAACGGCGTCAATGATTATCTTATAGAAACGATCTATCGCATCGTTTATACCTAAAGTTGTAAGTGTACCGGTCCAGTCAATATTACTTAAATAATTATTAATGACCTGGTAGTCAGCATTATGAAAGTCATATACAATTAAGTTATTGTATGAGAAAGTATAGGTTTCATCAGCATTGGGCAATTCAACAGAGAATGTGTTATGGGGAAGACTATTAGAAAATAAGTTGTCCACATCCCTAGTTGGATTGACCACTACTTCGTCATAAGCATTACTAAAAATAAGATCAAGCCAATAACCATTCTGATTGGAAGTCAGAGCGACCTGCTGCAAATCGTTCCCATAGAATGTACTAACAAGTACGTGACCAATAACCCTTCAAGGAAGATAACTCGACTGCATTTTGGTGCGCTTCTTAGCATAGCTTGGGGTAAGTCAGCAAACTTAGAAAATGGAATAAGTGGATTTAGAACGTGTGGAATCATTCCATTTGAGCCAAATGCGATACCAGACTACGCTTTTTTGTCAGAATCAATGGACTCCAGGCCTCCAGATACGTCTCTTGTTTTCGAAAACGTTATGACTGGTGTTGATTTTGCTGGCTTCGGTAGTTCAAAAAATGATGCCGCTATTGCTGGTCCTAATAGCCCAAGTGATGATGTTGCTGTGGCAGGTTCTAATTTCTCAAGAAGCGGTTGTAGTGCTGGTACTTCAAGAAGCTTTGAAAATGTTCCTTTACCTGGACCTTCTGAAAAGCACCAGAATAAATCTGAAATTGTGACCCCTTCAAAGCTATTGGACAAACATCCAGTGCCTTGTTTCAACAAAGTTCAGACTGTGAAAAGAAAAGTTCAAACTATATCAACAGTGCTAAGCTAAAATATAACTGCTCTGAAAAAGAAAAAAAAATGAGAAAGAGTCAAAAATTAAAATAAAAGAAGAAGAGAAGAAAGACAGGGAGGAAAAAAAGAAAAGCCGAGAAGAACAGAGAAAAGAAGAAAAAGAAGCTAGAGAAAAGAAATGAGAACAATATGCAAACAACGATCAATAAAAGTAAGAGAACGCGAAGAAAAAAAGAACTAACGTCATCCTCAGATTCCAAAGATATTGATATCGACACAATTTGCAGCGACAATCTTTATGAAAGTGACTGGGATGAAGATTTCTGTGTATGGTCTAAAGAGAACTACAACGAAACAAAACGAGATGAAGATTGGATTAAGTGTGTGTCATGCTCCTCGAGGATAAATGCGATTACTGCGGAAAGCAAGATCCTCCAAATAAGATGACTGCTGAATGATTCAAATTTCTAGAAACTGAGTTATACTAGCTCTATTTTTTAATTATTTTGATTGTCAAATCTATTAATCATATCAAATAGTTTATAACTCTATACCCTGACTTTATAGTTTGGAATAAATAGTCTTTATACCTTTGATAACATGTATTTCTTGTGTTATATCCTGATTCAGTCACGTAAAATAGAGGTCCATCAATCCCTATTAGGTGGTCCATCTAACCCGAGTATGCTTGGGATAGACGGACCATCGAGCGAGACCAAAAAAACATCCTAACTCCCGGTGTGATAAGCATAACAACTGCAAACTTCCTTACAATTGTTTAAAGACATATGTATAAACTTATAAAAAAAATATAAAACTTATCCTAGGCATTCCAAATTTCGGTAAAAATAGCTTTAGAAAAACATGGTCCAACTTCCCCGGACTTACCCTAAATTGTTAAACCATAAAAACTCGGTCTTTCCATTCCGTTTTATCTGACCGGGTATAGGACCAACAACAATGGCTGGCTCCTCCACTCATTTGGGCTAGCCATTGGGCGCGCTCCTCCGTTTTTTATTGCTTAACAGGGGCTCTTGCCAGGTAGAGTGGCCTTCCGCTCGCGTGCCCTGTTATGGTACAGAGTTATGTGGTTCGATCACATAATTCTATAATATAAATTGGTCACGTCTATATTTCTCATTTGATGGGTAAGCTTATACAAATTATGTTTGTATGAGTTTTCCACTCAAATGGGAAATATATGGCTACGTCTACATTTGGATCTTGATCCGGTTGGGAGGGTGCGAGGGGGCACAACCTCCATCTGGATGTCCCACTCTTATTTGTGGGCCATAAGAATCGTCGGTGACTACGAAGTCTCCGCCAGTTCGTCCGTTTTTGCTCGGCATTGTTTTTCGAACAAATTTAGCAACCCTTAGTAGGTTACCTCGGCCTCGACACCACTCGATCGGCATTCGACCCTTTAATTCATGAATGCGAAATATTTTTGTAGTAGCTCCTTGTGCTTAGAGGAAAGAACCCGCCCCACGACACCGCAACGCTAGCCTGCCAGCGCATTCACGCGTCCCCAGACAAGGCCAATCTCGGTGGATCTTAACATCCTCTTCCGCTGTAGCAGCAGACCATCGCTGCAGTCCTTTACGGACATTTTCATCTACGCATTTCACTACAATATCTTTCGAAAAACCTTAAAAAAACCGGACGGAAATTGGCACCAAAATTTGAACTCAACCTCCAGTATGGTAAGATACATTATGAAATCGAAATTTTTAAATAACAAACAGTTTACAAATATTATTATCGTATGTACATAAATACCTTAAATTAATGGAAAGAACAATCTTAAAAATGTTGATACTAACCTTGACTCTCCGTCGTCGATGAGACAACGTTATTATTCACCTCCGCAGGTACAACATTAGCGGCTGCCTTATTGTGTTGTGACATTCCATCGGCGTCGCCATTACTGTTGCTATTATTACTTTTTCGTAGCACCTCGTCACTGCCCACTGGTAGCCAGCAAAAGCAGCTAGTCACCAAGAGCACCAACAGTATCGAATCCATCTTCGTCATTACAAAAGCACAAAACATTTTGTTGGAATTTTCGCATTAACCCACCCACAAGCTCCGAACTAATATTTTCCGTGGAAAATTTACATAAAACCTTAAAAACTGTATCGGAAGGCCCGAACGCGTTTAAGATTTCCTCAACTATCGCAACTATACGATAAAATACGGTGATTCGGTGGAAATGTTTACCGTATTGTTATTGTTTATAGGAAAATATTAAGAAAACCCACGTTTCTCGGAGTTGTTTACATTTTTGAAGGTTATTTCACACACTTGCTCTAGAAAACAATTTAAATTATGATGATTTCGATTTTTGGTGGTTTCAGCGAAACGGTTGATGACATTCCTTCAAACTTCACACACATACATAACATCTGTGCTGTGATTTCTACACGTTTTGAGTCCGTTACGAACAATTCGTTATCAACGGCCGTTACGATTGAGTGATTTTGCAAACAATACTTTGTAAGCTACCTGTCAATATGTTTACACAATATATTGATGTTGCATGCGACAATTCCATCCGTTTAGCGTTCATTGTTTCGCGTATGCATTTAATTCCGCCATGAAATGCATCGCTGACCGAGCGACGCCATTTAAACGATCGCCGCCATATTTGCAATCGAGTGCAGTAGCATGACAATGGCGACAGTAGCAGCGACTACAAGAGTGCAATGCATTCACCTGCAATGATAAAATGGAAAGTTTCAATTGATTAACTGTTTCCATATGTTGGAGGCATATATTATGTGTATGATAAGTAAAATTGTGCAATAGTTATGCGCGATTATATGTTTTAAAACATCATTAAATTTATTGTTGGAGGACATTGAGCGGCCGATGATTTTCCAGTGGAAAACGATTGACACCATGCGATAAGAAACAACGTGAAATGGAGCTAAAGTGAAATAGATGCAGTGACCACACATACGGGTATCAGTTGTAAGTTAACCTGCAAACATGCACATATGTATGACAATTGAATTGAATGCATTATTGCACGTTACGTGCATGGACAGTTACTTAATCGAGTCTAGGATAGACATGCATGTGATATGGATTGGAATACCGTTCGAAATGAGGCTTTGAGTTGACGACGATAACCTGAGCTTGGTTTTTGGTTATTTTTATTTTGCATTCATCTACACATGTAATCACGTACGTGCCTTGTGTTCATATCGAATACTAACAGTTTGATAGTGATGTAATTGAAACGAAATATGATTCGCGAATGCAAACGTTTCTGCCTGATCTAATAATGCATAATGATTTGGTATCGGATTTCCCGATGAAGTATCGTTGAGACTCATTTGAAAATAGTTGAAAACATGTTATTCTTTATATGGAGACTAATCGGAATGTAGTTTACGATTTGATTGCTCAGTAGCCTTACCGGTTTTTAAATGAAACATATGTGCGAATTAATGAGCATCGATTCAAATCAACTTATTAGCAATTACCTATTTTGTAGTCAATTCTTAATTTTAGGCACTTGGAAAACGTGTTTAGTATTTCAGATTAGCATGACACGTACGTTAACTACACATTTAATTGAAGGAGTACCGTATATGCTCCTTACCGAGCCCATTGTGAGTATTTTAATAAAATGATTTGCCATTAAAATCTATATTTCTCTCAGCATGGGAATGATCCATTAATATTGTCCTGTTAAAAAATTGATGCCAATGATGATCAGATCAACTTCATTCAATAAGAAGAAGTCATAAGCAACCACAGAGAATCAGCCGTGTTGGCAGGGCCGGATTGAGGCGAAGGCGAAGCAGGCGGTTGTCTGCTCGTAAAATTTTTGAGGGGCGCCAAATGGCCAAGTAGATGAACCTAGGGCGACAAATGCTTGTGCCTAGGGCACCAAATGAGGGCGCAAAAGATTGTAAGACCTAGACCTGCAGTTTTTTTAAAGGAAAAATTCGATCTTCGCGCCGTTTGAATAAGCAGGAGTGGTTTCGCGCGTTTGGGAAATGTGGGGAAATGCGCAGGACGAAAGGAAACCCGTCGGGACAGGATGCATTCTTTCACTGGCCAGAGAATAGTGGATAAAAGCAACTCATCTTTTGTTTTAATTCGCCTTGAATAACCTCAAAAAAAGGATGCTTCTTCCCAGCAAACCATCGTTCATCAGTTTGCACACCATCAAAACATATTTTGCACTTGTCTTTGTGCATTATTATACCCCAGCATTGAAGCCTTCGAAAAGACCTTATTTAATTCTCAATCTTTCAACCCCACTCAAAAAGCGAGCGAAATGATCTTATTTACTTTGAATCCCTTTTAGTTTGCTTTCCTTGCATAGGGGAACTTGATCTATTTCAGTCGGCGAGCGACTATGCAGGCGATCAGATGTATGCTCGAATGTGTGCGATTTCATTTTCGTAGCTTCGGTTGAACTATTACATTAATATTGGTTAGTTTTGTAATTGTAGTTGTTCACAAAATATGCAAATATGTCGGAAAATCCTCAGAAAAAAAAACCATCCGGAACTTTTTATCGAAAAAGAATGATTGAAAACGAAAACCAGAACAGGAATCAAGTGCAGGCCTTAAAAACGTTTCTCATCGGTACTCCAGTGAATCCTAGTGATGCGAAACAATTTGAAAAACATTCTGAAGAAAATGTGACCAGAAAAACATTAAATGAAGTGAATATATACTTAAGACATATTTTCACGAAAACATAAAAAATAATGTAAATATTCTTGTACGAATCACCATTTTTAAGTGATACTAGTAATTCGAATTGTAATAAAATTGTTATCATTACTGTCATAAAAATGATAAATTGTTTAATTAATTTCGCTTTTTTTAAATGTCCTTTTGACTAATCTTTTTGACGCAGTATGTGTTTTTGGAAATATTTCAACATATTAATAAAAGTTCTCTAAAAAGCTGAAATCTTTATAAAATCTGATTAAGTTTTATAAATAATCTTGTAAAAAGTGGCTTGAATAGTTCAATTTTGAAAAATTTTTTACTAAGTGAACTTCCAACATTGTTTTTCCAAAATATTTTTATTAAAACCAAAATATTTCTTAAAACCTTATTTTTATTAAAACCACGAAATCCTTTAATAGTATATAAGCCAGTGAGCTGGTTCTGCTGGTTCCTCTGAAAAAGCTTCCAACAAGACAGAAAAAGTTCCGCCAATCAACGTGTTCGGACAAACCGGGAAAGATATGGTTCGGCTATTGGCAGCCGAAAATAAACTGGCCAGTTTCGAAATCAAAAGAGTTAATGCCGAAAAATTAACTATAAGGACGAAATCACTGGTTGATTTCAAGTCAGCCAAAGATGCGCTGATTTCTGGGGAGTTTCCACACTTCACCTATACCCCAAAAAGTGAAAAGAATCAGACCTTCTTGTTGAAGGGTTTGGACAGCGGAGAGGATACGGTCGATCTTCTTCAGGTCCTCAAGGAGGCTGCACTAGATATTGATTTTGTTTCAGTCTAAGCCTTTGCGACCAGAAGGTCGATCATAGAAAGGAAGAATTTACCACTTTACCTGGTACAAATTGCAAATAAGAGCAGTCCAAGTGCCCTTCAACAAATAAGGTACTTGAATTTCAGAGTGGTGAGGTGGGAACGTCTCCAGAAAAGAGAAGTCAACCAGCGTTACCGGTGTCAAAGATTTGGACATTCGGCTGCCAATTGTGCCATGCACTATCGTTGCGTTAAATGCAAAGACGTTCATGCTCCCAGTGAGTGCAAATTGGCTCAGACGGAGCCTAAAGAACAATTATACCGCGTTAACTGCGGTGTTTTTGGTCACCCAGCATCATATAGAGGATGCTCCTGATATCAAGATGCAAAAGTTAAATTTGCTCCAAAGCAAACACAAGTACACCGTAATATCATACCTTCCAACTTCGTCAAGCTCGGAGTATCATTTGCACTCGCCGCTAGAGGACCAGCAGAAAATGCTGGAAATAATGTCAATAATGTAAGTGGCAATAATGAGCTGCTTCTCAAAATTTACCAGCAACTTAATTCTTTATCGGAGAGAATTGACAAACAAGATACAAAAATTAACTTTGCTTTTCAGCGTTTAGGTCTTTCAAATGCCTAATAATAACTTGTCATCCAGTCATATTCCCATGGATAGGCTTCCCCTCATATCGATCGACGTCGACTCTATCGTTGCTATACATCGACGTGATTACCTCCTTGAATTCATTGTCAAGCAAAAGCCTGACATCATACTTCTGACTGAAACCCACCTCAATTCATGGCATTCCATGGAATTCAAAGATTTCGCATTCGTAAGAAATGATAGGGTAATAGGTGATGGGGGAGGTGGCACCGGGATATTGGTTCGAAGACCCTATTGTGTCCAAAATATTGAAGAAGTCGAATTCAAAAACTTTGAATTTTTTGAAGTGTCCGTCATCAAAATTTCACTGCCAGGTGGAGATAACCTCTTCGTTATCTCTGCCTATGCAACTGGTCAAAATGTTCTCAAGTTCAAGGAGGAACTCAATTCCTTGTTTGAAATACTCGAATTGAACAGGCCACATAGTTATTATATTTTTGCCGGTGACCTGAATGCCAAGCATACATCATGGCTAAACGCCCCCAATAATCCAAGAAGTGTATTCCTGAAATCATGGATAACAGAGAACCAAATTGAATACAGGTGCAATCTATATGGGTCGGAGTTCCCAACATACCCTAGGACAAATTCATATTTGGACCTCTGCGTTGCTGACGCAAGACTTGAATTCAGCTTTAATAGTCCTCAACGGAAACTGCAGATGCTTCCTTACGATAGCGACCATAAGGCAATTGTGATGGAAATCAATCATCACAGGGATGATTTCTTCCTCATTCCAGTTCAACATAAAAACCATCGGTTGAATTTCAAAAAAACAGACTGGGGAAAGTTTCAAAAGAAGTTTAATCGGGAGTATCAGAAGCAATGTCCCTCTTCTGATGATGGCAACGCTTGTTCAATGGTTCCTAATAACAGAAATCTAACTGACGATGAAATACATCTCTATTTGTCGAAGTTAGAGAAGCTGACGTTGGAAACGATTGAGAAAGTTGTTCCCAAGATTAAACATCGAAACAATATGGAAGGATATGAAACACAAACCATGGCAAGGTTGAAAAGATTGAAAAGCCTTCTTCTCACCCGCGTCAACAATATTTATCGACGATTTTTGGACTACAACCATCCCTCGTTGGCTTTGTTGAAATTACACCTGAAGAATGTCCGGAACTTAATCCGTTCATACCTCAGGAGTGAGGTCAGCAATCAATGGGCGGGAAAACTGAGGGGTATTAGCCCACAGGACCCAGATGGCGTTTTCGCGAATGTGAATAGCTTATTCCGCATGAAGTCTCAAGTGAAGGTATCGAATCTTGAAGTCGCTAGTGATGAGATAAATCTTCTCGATAGAGCTGGTATCGAAATTGATAGTACGACTCCGGATAGAAATGGAAACAGGATTATAAGTGATGGATTGCAGAAACTTGCCCTAATTGGAACACATTTAGAATTGGTTCATCTGCCAAACCTAGAGAGAAGGAATGAAATATTTTCGGAGGTCGTTGAAGCAAAAGTTTACGACTTCAAATCAAGCCTGAATGGCCAATCAATTATTCATTTCGATGAAACATTAACATCTGACCTCATACCGACCTTGAATCTTATTGATTATTTTGTCAGCTATGAAGACTTGTGTTTCATATTTCGCAGAATAAACAACAAGAAATCATGTGGTACTGACGGTATTCCAAATATAGTTCTCCGACATTTGCCCGAGGTTGCTATTAGGAATTATTGTATATTGTTCAACAACATGTTGAACAATTCATATTTCCCAAATGAGTGGAAAAAGGCTAAGGTATTTCCGATCTCGAAGGAAGGAAAAGAATCTTCATGCCCCAAAAGCTTTTGCCCAATCGGCTTGCTGCCTAACATCAGCACGGTGTTTGAAGTGATACTCAACAGAGCATTAAACGCCCACATTGAGAAGTATGAGTTGATGCTGAATTGCCAATTTGGTTTTCGTGCCAGGCATTCGACCATACATGCAATAACGAAAGTAACCTCAGACATCTGTTGGAAACTAAACAACATAGAATGTGTTGGAGCATGTCTCATTGATATGGAGAAAGCCTTCGATACGGTGTGGTTAGATGGACTACTTTTCAAACTTCTTCAGGACAGGTTCCCCAGACACCTTGTCGCCATGATGTGTAATATGTTATACGGGAAATCATTTGTTGTAACTGATGGAAATCTGACAACAATGCGCGAATTCAAGGTCTTGAATGGTCTACAGCAGGGAACAGTTACTGCGCCCCTGCTTTTTTCAATATTCATTCGCAAGCTATTGAACAGCTTTGATTTTAATGTCTCGCCAACGCGATCATTGGTAGCGTTTGCTGATGATCTGATCATCTATACGGCAGACCGAAAAGCTACAATAGTTCAGAGCAATCTTCAAAATATGTTTAATGATGTGCAGCTCTACACCGACAATTGGCGAATGAAAATCAATGCGCAGAAGTGCGAAACAATTTTGTTTTGGACAACGCTGCAGGGGGAGCATGTCTCATTGTCAAGACCTGAAACGTAATTGGAAGGATTTCCACATCATAGCTGGTGAGGATAGTTCAGAGCGGGTTCCACATAAATCCTGTATTCGATACCTCGGTGTTCATCTCGATCAGTATCTGTACTATACTGAACATGTCAAAATCATGCTCAGTAAAGCACTAAAAGTAGTCATGGCCCTTCGGCAACTCTTTCATTCCAGATACATTGATCAAAAAGTCAAAGTTATTTGTTACAAGACCCTGGTTAGGCCAGTTTTGACATACGGATGCCAGATCTAGTACAACCAGAGTGCTAGTACAATGGAAAGATTAAGAGTTTTCGAAAGGAAATGTCTTCGTGCATCTACTGGTTTGTACAGAAAGCCTGAGACGGATTGGAAGCACTATATATCGAATAGAAAAATTAATCAAACCGCTCAAGTGACAAGAGTCGATATCTTCATATCGAAACTTCTTCGGAATCATATCGCAAGATCTGTAACTGTGAGTGAAAACCCTTGGATTTCACAGCCGTTCCACCCGACAGACGGGTATATTGTGACTTGCCTCACTACTGGCTTCGTTCCTCCAGAAGCATTCGTGTATTTGGACATGAATCGATATGTTTTTGATTCTGATGGCGTCCCAATCATATATCACATATATCGACGGGCCACCGATAAGAAGATAAAATATCCTCCGAATCTGAGTTCACGAGACCAACAATTCCAATGGAGATACTCATTTGCTAGATTCATTGAGGCTGGTCGAGCTGAGACGGGGCAATCTAGGTATTGGTGGCTGAATGACAATGTCTAAATTATTCGTGTTTATTTTCTGTTTTTGTGCTTTTTCTCGTTACTTAGTGTTTTTTTAGATTCATCTCATTATTGCTACATCTAGTATTGTCGTTTATTTGTATTTTAAATTAGGTATAGGTTTCAATATAAGGTAACGTTTGTTTTTTTTTTTTTTTTTGATTGAACTTATTTAGAATTAGGGTGTAACATATAGGTTCATTGTTGTGTTAGTAGTATAAGTAATTTTTGAATAATGCTGGTTGGTTTTTTCTCCTTTGTTCCAATTGAATCAAAAAATATCTAATAATCTTAATTAATTTAAATTTGCAAGTGTTTTTTTTTTCATTAAATGTGTTTAACTGATAACGTATAAATTTAGAGAGCCATTCGGGCGATTAAGTTTTTTATAGTTTTATTGTTTGGAATTTGCTTTATGTTCTTCTAAAAATTTATAACGATTGGTATTAAATAAAGCGCTTTTGTCTTTGACTTTGAAGCCAGTGAGCTAATTCATTTTTGTTTGCAAATTAAATTTCACAAAATTCACGTCAGAGTATTAGATTTCGAAGTTACAAGCGAATGAATACTTTTTAATAAGAAATATAATGTGTAAGCAACATAATTAAATGCATTTGGAAAATTGAAAATTTTTTTTCAGTTACGCAGTACGATGGAAAATGATCTTTCTTCAATAGATGGAAACGAAGCGAAAAAACTAGAAGTGGACACAGAAGCAACTGTGAGCGGGAAAGCAAAAGAATCTGTAAGTATCGATACAAATTGTTTCAAAAAATCTTGTGAATTCTTGTGAAATTTGTTAAACCTATGTTAATTATTAAAAAATTCACTTTGAAATTTGTAGAATCCGTTCAGTTGTTCACAAGAGAAATGTTTATCATGTTGTATTAGCTGTAACATTGTATTTAAATTCTTGATAACTGTTTCAAACAAATTTTTCCTCACTTGTGAAACGTATTGGAATTTCGTTTCTAAAAAAAAATCACGTTTCAGTTTCTAAAATGTCCAAATTTTTAGTTGGTTCCCTGCAAAAATTCAACTCGAAAAGTAGTTCAAAGACATTTAAAAAAACTCAAAGCATGTAATTCCAAATATTTTAATTTGAACTATGCTCAATCGATACAATGTATCGGTAGTGCTTTTAGCTCTACACATTTTTATGTAAAAATGTGAAATAGATATGATCACAAATTCTATTGTGAAACTTGAATTTCAAAAATGAATTTTATTTTGCTACAGAAAGAGATGAAAAATCAACCGGATGCAGTTGAGAAAGATTTGGAGATTCAAGCAGAAAACGACGATTCTTTGAAGACCAGCGATCAGGAAGCCGTTAACGATATTCAACACATAGAAGTGCCTCAGACAGTTTTATCGAGTGACTGTGGAGAATGGCCTGTAACCATCACCGATTCTACTCGTCAAATTCTTGTGATTCGTGGTCCACCTCAAATTAAAGAAATGAATTTTCCAGTCGATGGTTCAGGTAGAAAATTCACATTGAAAAATATTTTCCGAAAATTATGTAGCGGAGAACAAATCAAAAGAGAATGGTTAATTTACTCCGTTGCAAAGGACTTAATATACTGCTTTTGTTGTCGCCTTTTTGGTACGGAAACTATATCGGTATCCTCATCGTCTGGTTACTCCGACTGGAAAAACATGTCAGTATATTTATCTCGCCATGAAAAATGTCTAAGCCATATTAAAGCTACGCAGTCTTGGCAAGAATTATCCCATCGTTTGCATTTGAACAAAACCATCGATGAAGAAGACCAAAGGCGTATCAGGGCTGAAACTGAACACTGGAATGAAGTTTTGAAAAGACTGCTTTGTATTGTTCAATTTCTCGCTTCTCAGGGGTTGGCTTTTCGAGGAAAATCTGATGTTCTTTTTGAAGACAACAATGGCAACTTCTTAAAGCTCGTGGAATACATAGCAAAGTTTGATGTCGTGTTAGCCGAACATTTACGTAGAAAATCGTCTGGAGAAACTCGTACTCTTTATTTAAGCAAGACGATTCAGAACGAATTTATCTCTCTGATTTCGAAAGAAATTAAGGAAAAAATTCTATCTTCTTTGAAAGAAGCAGTGTACTTTTCAATCATTTTGGACTGTACTCCAGATGCCAGTCACATAGAGCAAATAACAATGATACTTCGATTCGTGAAAGCTACTTCAGGGGAAGAAGTGCCCATTCGAGAACATTTTTTGGGTTTCGTTTCAATCAACGATTCATCAGGAGAAGGGATAAAAGATTATGGCTGGCTAAAAATGGTTTGCAGTTTAACAATATGCGAGGCCAAGGCTACGACAACGGTTCAAATATGAAAGGAAAAAACGTAGGCGTACAAAAACAAATTCTTGAACTCAATCCACGAGCGTTTTCCGTTCCACGCGGCAATCTCTCAATCTGGTAGTCAACGATGGAGCCAAGTCATGTTTTGATGCTTTGGATTTCTTCAGTATCGTGCAAGAAATTTCAACTTTTTTTCTGCCTCGACGCACCGCTGGAGTATCCTCAAAAACCTCATAACTGCTTTGACAGTAAAACCTCTAAGTACAACACGCTGGGAAAGTCGAATCGATGCAGTCACTCCCCTGAGATTAAATGTTGAGGGGGCTATGATGCTTTGTTTGAGGCAAGCGAGGATCAGAAGCAGGATGCGTTTGCAAGGAACACTGCTAAAGGGATTGCAAAAAAACTCAAAAATTTCAAATTCTTGTGCAGCTTAGTGGTCTGGCATTTAATTTTGTCCAAAATAAACTGCGTGAGTAAACATCTCCAAGAAATATCTAACAGTTTGGAAACTGCTATGGAATTGATTGACAGTGCAAAAACTTTCCTGAAAAGCATCAGAACAGAAGAAAGCCTAAATTCTGGAATAATTGATGCCAAAGAACTTGCGGATATTCTTGATGTAAATCCCGATTTTGAAAGAGAAACGCGCATTCGCCGAAGAAAGATGAAATGGCAATTTGCTTACGAGCAGCAAGATGAACCAGTCCCATCGGGAATAGAATCTTTTAAAGTGAATTTCTACTATGCAGTACTGGATGTAGCTATTGTGTCGTTTGATGAGAGATTCCAGCAAATGAAGTGTCATAGTGACAATTTCAGCTTTTTATATGACATTCACGGGATAGCACACCTTTTTAAAAC
Organism: Odontomyia ornata; assembly: GCA_963969285.1. Taxonomy (NCBI): domain Eukaryota; kingdom Metazoa; phylum Arthropoda; class Insecta; order Diptera; family Stratiomyidae; genus Odontomyia; species Odontomyia ornata. The sequence goes on from OZ017741.1 coordinate 298,807,981, forward strand.
CAAACTCGAGAAAAACTGCTCGAACTTACAGAAGATTCTCACACATGGGGAAGAATGTGACATTGATAGACAAGAAATACATCAAGAACTTGTTATCCTTTCGCGAATGATTCTGTCGGAAACCAATCCACTCAATGCGTTGAATTACATCACAAAAAACAAATTAATCAATACTTTTCCAAACGTTTTTTTATCTTTGCGAATTTTGTTAACTTTACCAATTAGCGTAGCAAGTGGAGAAAGAAGTTTTTCCAAATTAAAATTGATCAAAAATTATTTAAGATCGTCTATTTCTCAAGAACGATTATGTGATTTGGCTACCATTTCAATAGAAAAAAAGTCCTTGAAACACTGGACATTGCGACGGCATTGAAAAATTTCGCCCTTATGAAGGCAAGAAAAGTAAATTAGTGGAATAGGTTTCTGCTGATGTAAAAATTTTTTTAGTTGACAAAACGAAACTTTTCGAAATATTGATTGGTTGTATATAGATTATAAATAAATAATGATGATTATAACAAAAAACATTGTTCATTATGAAGAAATTATTTATCACTCACTCCCAAGGGCAAAAAAAGTTTCACAATTGAAAAGTTACTGTTAATGCAAAAATGTTTTAATCAGAACCGCGAAAGTTTACTTTTATCTTTAGAGTTGTTCTGAATTGAATAAAAGTTTTTTTACTGAACACTCGAAAACTGGAGCACTTTTAAAAATTAGGGGGGCGGGGGGTGTGCCAAACAAGTTTTTGCCTGCACCTAAAATCATCGTTTGTCCGGCCCTGCGTGTTGGTACTCAAAATATGAAAATCCAGACACATACCTTATGTAGCCAATGAATAAATACAATAAATATTTCAATAAAATGAGCGTTAAATAAGTTGCCTGAAACATCAAAATTTGCTTATTCTTGGATCAAATAATGACGAGGAAAATTTAAAATCACACTTTTGCCTTCTTTATTCTTATACAAATTGCCTTCAGGACGTTTACATGCCTGCCATCTGCCTGACACGTTTTTTTGTTATTATCAATGCTAGGCAGTAGCGTCCACCACATTTACTATTGTCGAATACGGTTCTGTTTATCATGTTGCCAAAAAATGTGAATCTCACTGAGTAATCGCATTGATCTCACGCTGAAACAGTTTTTATCACCATCCACTTTTCTATTAGTGATTGGGAATGAGAACTAGAAAATTGGATTGTTGTACTGGATCCAAAGAACAAATTGACTTTTTTCCGTCGACAGTTTCTTTCACTCACTCCTAATACGTTCTCCTCTCTTTTTTTCATACGATTAAATAATTAAAATAATCCCGTTAGTGCGTACTCCTGTCTTCCCTTCCGACGATGACTTGAGATTCGCTTGAGATGTTTCGTTTTTCGCATATATCAAATTTTTACACGAGTTCTCAACACAAAATACCAAGTTAACGACGTTTCTTTTCTCTTCCTCTTCCGACGACGACTTGCACTTTCAAACCCGCCGGCCATTCGCGACCTTGCAGCAACTCCCTATTCCCCTTCCCGTTCTTTGCCGGAACGGATTCCATCTAATCTCATTGGATTGATATCACCATGTAGTTTTTCAATTGATGACGTATTTATGAGTAGTTTTAGGTGCAGCGAATACGTTTTAAAAGTCTTTGGATTTATAAAGTTCGAAAGGAAAAGTCGATTTGCTCACCCTTTTTAATTTTAAGGGTTTTGTTTTTATCACTCCCCATGAAAAACCGCTGCATCGTTTATTACTTAAATGAATGTTTGCAAGCTTTGATTTTAGTAGGGTTTCTTATTTTCTCGCGCTAATTATTCTTTAGATGAAATGACAAATATGATTTTGGATAGGAGCATCTAATTTAGAATATTAAATATGGATTCAACAATTTTAACTACTTCTTAAGCCTAACTGTTAATGATTATATACTATCAGGATTTGTCTTATACGAATTTGAATTCACTATTCTGTTTGATCGGTATGTTTGATGTATATAATTGATAGAAATTTTTCATTGATTACTTTTTAAAGGTAAAGGGATATTTTCGTTAGTTTCTCTCACTTGTTAGATCAATCTGTACCTAGACTATCTCGAGGGCAGAAGAAACAAAAATAAAACAAAAATTATCGTTTAATTTTCTATGTCCCTCAAGCAAAATGTGTCAAAGATTATTTAGGATATGTTCAATGCAAAGCGATATAAAAGAAATTGTCCACATAGTTGTTATTACATATTTTGAAAGCGAGCAAATTATGCAGGAACTCCGCCGTAGACGGTTCCAAGCCCGTTTGAGAAACGAGGAGGGAACCTCTTGTTTTCCCAACCCACAGCTTCCATGATTCCTCAGATCGAACCCCCCAATTCTTCTTCGCAGCACTACAGCCCCTCTCGGGCCTTTGCTTCCTGGAACCTCTCATTTAAATGGTAGTAAATGCTCTCGGAATCGCACATTTGGTTTACTGATGGGTCATTTTTTGCGAAAAAATGCTACCAAATGTAAATACATCTACAGGTCTGCTAACAAATCTTACTTACACCTCCTTTGTGGGGACGTAAGAGGGTGAAGCCGAATCTTCCGCGCGCGATAAAGGAATCGACGTAATAACCATTTTGCCGGAATGGAGGTCGGGCGACGGGCTAACTCCCCGTCCCTGGACAACCCTAAAATGTACCGAAACCTGCTGAAGGGCCTCGGCTTGGATTGGACTCACGGCAACAAGCTCGCAAACGGAAAAAGACTATGGCATTGGATCCTGGAATGTCAGATCACTCAATTACCCTGTTCAGGATGTTTAAGAATAGGCCAGCCAATATAAATTAAACATACTGGCAGCCCAGGAAACCAAGCTGACTGGAAATGATATTCAAGACATGAGATCGTACACAATATTCCAAAACTGGAAGCCTACAGCAAAACGAGAATTCACAGTGGTCTTTATTGTGGATAGGGAGCTCAAATCACACGTTATTGATTTTAAGGCAGCCAATGAACGGCTGTGTGCGATCCGTATACAAGTAAAATTCTTTAAAATCTGGCTGATGAATGTTCACACTCCAATCGAAAAAAGGACAAACAAAATTACCTACAAACGACACAATAAATTATTCTGGGTTATTCAAACGCTAAGGTTGGCAATGAGCTATCTCATCGGCGAACGACTCGAGGATATAGCCTCCACGATGAAACAAATGACAACGGCCAGCGCCTGATCGAATTTGCATGTAGCAGAAATCTAGTCAAACGTTCAACTTGCTTCCCACATCGTCGCATTCATAAAATGGCCTGGATATCACCGGATGGGGACAAACAAAACCAGATCGCAATGTTCTGATCCTACAACGTTGGGCCTCGAGCATACTTGACGTTCGTACATATCGAGGAGGATGTCGTTTATCAAAGGCATATTCGGCGAAGACATCGAAAGGCTCCAAACGGCGTCTGTGGCCAAAAATTTCACGGAGACCCTCGACGACCAGCTGGCTCCCATCTTATCCGACCCATCGTTAAATACTCTTACAAGCAACAAGCTCTGGGCGGAAGTGAAAGTGGCTATTAAAATCGTAGCAGAGCAGACAATCGGACATCAAGCCCGGCGCAAGAGAACTGATTGGTTCGATGATGAGTGCCAGAATTCGTTAGAAAAAAATGACTCAGGCGTTAAAAGAATACGTAGGTAGGAAAACCAGGATGAAGAGGGAACACTATGAAAATTTCAGAAAAGTAGCGAATAAGATAATTAGAATTAAGGCACAGCCCCCAGTAAAACTGCAAATTTCACCTCAGAACCATTACGAATATTTGCAAAAAACTGTTAGCTGGAAGTCAGAATGAACTTTTGGCTATTGAATGAACTCATTACATTTTGCAAAAAGTTTGTTGCAAAAGTTATTAAACTCAAAAAAATAGCACGTTTTCGTCAAAAAAACGTAGCAAATCTCGAAAACTACTTAACGTACCGAGTTGATTTAAGCTGCGTTTGTTAGATCTTTGGGGAGATGAAATGATACTTCATTAACACTAATAAATTTATTCGCGAACAGAAACTGCAATTTACATTTCACAAGTTAGGCTAGGACGAATGTGGAATAAATGGCGCGTCTTACTGCTCGTGCAATAAACTGCCACATGCTGCGACGCATGTATCGCAACAACTCTCTTTTCACTCGATGCTCGCTGCAAAGAATCCAAGCGTTGCTAAGGAACGAACGACGATTAAAAGACAAACTCGTCTCTGATGACTGAAATGACGTGTCCACAGTCTGAATATGCGTGTGTTTGCATCTCAAACAAGGCACGCGAAAATCTCCCTTGGTATAATTCTTTGTTTACGCCAAGACTGTGGAAGCGAAGGCGCTACAGCTACTCTCCCCCTAATGAGCTTCATAGGGTGTGAAGGGAATGAAAATGTAACACGCTTTTTGGTCTTCGTTATATTTGCCGGTGATGGAAGCTTAGCAGGTAACGAAGTCCTTCAAAACGAAAGGGCGATAGTTGACATGTCTGGAAGCTTGGATTGGGCGAATGGCGTTGGACAGGCGACGGAGGTCGGTAACGAAATCTGCCGGAGTACGAACGGGAACAAGACGAGGATCAATGAAATCTCGATGCGAAGAAATGTCCCAAAGACTAGTTCTACTTGCAAGGCCTGAAGGTCCACCTTGAAACTCGTTTGCAAACAAAGGAGTTCGGTCGGAAGTACTTTCGGCCAGAAGATTTTCAGAGCAATGTCGAAGGCTGCAAACAATGCACATCTTAGAGAAGCCTTGAGCGTGCGGCGCATACGCTCTACCATGCCGTTCGATTCGGGGTGGTAAGAGGTCGTGTGAATTTGTTGAGCTCCTAGGAAGCGAGATTGTTCACGGTGAAGCTCAGTCTCCAATCGCGTGCCCTAATCGGTCGTAATTCCGAGCGGCGTTCCAAAGCAGGATATCCAATTGTCAACGAGAGCACGGGCGATGGTTGCGGCTGTCATGTCACGAACTGGTATTGCCTTCGGCCAACGGGTGTAGCAGTCTATAAAAGTTAGACAGTGTTCCAAATTTTCAGCGAGCGGCGCTCTGATAAGGTCCAAATGGATGTGGTTGAATCTTTGATCCCATGCTGTGAAATTTCCTAGCTCCGCTCTGTTGTGGCGATGAACTTTTGACTTTTGGCAGGGGATGCACTGCTCGGCCCACCGAAATATGTCTCTTCGAAGGCTTGGGCAAATAAATTTGAGGGCGGTACACTTAGCAGTAGCACGACCACTCGGAGGCGACAAATTGTGAGTGCTTGTTTGCGTAGTGAGACTGGCAAGTAGGGCTTGATACTGCTGTTATGTTCGGTGCAAACTAATGAACATCCATTGAGCTCGAGGCGTCGAAGCTTGAAACGAGGGATAGCTAATAGGTGCGGTAGCTGTTCATCTTTCTCATGCTCCGCGCTAATAGTGCTGAGGTTGCAGGTAGCAGAAATGAAGACAGTTTTCACGCGCTTGAGTGCGTCGGCTACAGCGTTTTCTTTCCCTGGTGTGTATTCCAGCTGGGTATTGAACTGCGATATAAAATCTTATTGCCGAATTTGGCGAGGCGATGCTTTTTCTGATCATTGTTTGAGTGCATGAGTGAGCGGCCGATGATCTGTATTGGTGGTGATCTGCCTGGCTTCGAGAATGCGCTGGAAATGCCGGGTTGCAGCGAATATGACTAGAAGCTCGCGAACGTATTTCTAATATTTCTGCTCCACCTCTGTGACCTTTCTCGAGAAGAATCCTAATGGGACGTAAGTACCATCAGTTAGCTGCTAGTCCAAAACTGCGCCTATGGCGGTGTTGGATGCAGCTGTGCATAAAGTGAGCCGCTGAGTGGATGAGAGAAAAGCTGAGGTTGTTGCAGAAGCTATAGCCTGTTTGCAGCGCATGAAAGAATCGTTTGCCTGCTCGGATCAGATAAGCTTAGCTTTCTTTTTCGTGATTCCTTTAAGTAAGTCGGTGAGAGGAGCTTGTAACATAGCAGCTTGTAGAATGCAGCACCGGTAAAAGTTCAGCATTCCCACAAAACGCCTGAGCTGCATAGTGTCCTCGGGTCTTGGAAAGTCGATGATGGCCTGGGTCTTTGGCAGAGGTGGGCGAAAACCTTCTTTCGACACGTGATAGCCAGAGAATGTTACCTTCGGCTGGGCGATATAACATTTAGTCCAGTTAATTTGGAATGATAATCTTGATATTTACGCACGAATGGTAGATTTCTGAGGACATGATTAATTGTACGCTGCATGGTTTGAGTCACATTCTTCAGACCGAGTGGCATGGCCAAAAACTCGAACAATCCAAAAGACGTCGTGACTGCTGTCTTTTCAATGTCTTCTGGTGCCATCGGGATGACCGTAAACACTGTACCTTGAGCATACTGCAGCAAGTCCTCTTTTATAGGAAGTAGGTAACGGTCAGGGTGGGTGACTGCATGAGCTGGCGATAGTCATCGGTAGCTTGCCAACCTCCATTGTCCTTCAGCACCATGTGAAGAGGACTGGCCCACTGACTCGCTGAGAGGTGGATGATTTTTTGCTCTAACAATTCGCTGAATTCTCTTTTAGCTGCACTAAGTCATTCACATGAGAGTCGACGTGGTCGGGTGAATACTGGTGAGCCACTAGTATACAGGTAGATATGGTGCTATGCGGGTAGATCAGGAACGTGCGCCATCTCTCTAGAGCGAGCAGAGCTTCTGGCGAAATTGTCGATAAGCTTTGCGTAGACCTCTTTTAGAGATCCTTGAGGCATGATTTTAGGTGCAGCAGTAATAGTAGAGTGCACTCCCTGAACTGGACCAATTAAGCAAGGTGCTGAAAGGCTGGTGCGTCCATCTAGTAAGCGGTTATTTCGGAGATCTATGAGAAATCCGTGGTGTCTCAAAGCGTCTGCTCCAAGAATTGCCGTCTGCACGTTTGCGATGATAAAGCTCCACTGAAAAGGGCTGCGTAAGCGAAGGCGTAAGATTGGCTGTCTCACTCCGAAGGTTGCAATAGTCGTTCCGTTGGCTGCAGTAAGAGTCAAACTCTATTTTTGAAGCGGTTTCTTGATAATGTTTTTGGTAATGATAGAGAGTTCAGATCCCAAGTCGACGAGAAATCGGATCGAGGGATTGCGATCCAAGACGTAAAGGCGGCTTTCTGAAGAGTTGCCGGTGACGGCCACCAAAAGTACCGCCAGCTTTTTTAGTTTTCCCGAGGCAGCTGTGCCTGAGCGGATAAGGAACAAAGCTACCTGCAATGTTGTGCGCATCCGCCGTGCCTCGTGTAGTACCAACAATACCCCGTTCTTTCGTTGGGGCCTGGTGTAGAAGAGTGGGCCTGAGGTTTACGTTCACTGCGTAATACTGAACGGCTTCTCTGATCTGGACCTCTTTTATTTAATTGGAGCTCAAGAGTGAGGGGCGATGACCTGTCGCATTGCGGATAGCTCCTGCGTCAGCAGATCTAGCGGAGGCTGCGAAGTCTAATTCACACTGCTGAATGACTTCACAGTATTTTGCTTTTTTGTTGTTCTTTTATTGTAATTACGGGGTCACCACTTTAGAGATATGAAATAGTACTTCATTAGCACTAATAAATTTATTCACGAACAGAAACTGCAATTTACATTTCACAAGATACAAGTTAGGCTAGGATGAATGTGGAATGAAAGGCGCGGCTTGCTGCTCGTGCAATAAACTACCACATGCTGCGACGCATGTATCGCAACAACTCTCTTTTCACTCAATGATCGCTGCAAAGAATCCAAGCGTCGCCAAGCAACAAATGACGATCAAAAGGCAAACTCGTCTATGATGCCTGAAACGACGTGTCCACACTCTGCATGTGCGTTTGTTTGCATCTCAACCAAGGCACGCAAAAATCTTCCTTGGTATAATTCTTTGTTTACGCCGAGACTGTGGAAGTGGAGGCGCTACAGATCTTAATTATTTACATTGAATTAACTCATCAAAAATTTAAAAAAGGTTTTTCCAAAACCAATGTGCATGCATGATATTTGTTCAGTGTGAGCAAATTACACATTTCGCTTTAGACAATTTTTTTGCAAAAATTATTTTAAATTTTTTATGAATTTATTCAATGTGAATAATTTAGATCTTGCAAACATAGCCTAAATCAACTCGGTACGCTAAGTAGTTTTCGGAATTACTAGATTTTTTAACGAAAACATGCTTATTTTATTTGAATTTTGTAATTTTCGCAATACACTTTTTGCAAAATGCAATGAGCTGACACAATAGCCAAAGGATTATTCTAATTTCAACTTGAAAAAATTTTGCAAATATTCGTAAGGTTTCTGAAATGCATGGCTGTAAAGTTTACCAAAATTTGCAGATTTATTGAGGGCGGCGCCTTAAGAAAACAAAATACCATGACGACCAATTTAGAAGTACAGATGTAAGTTTAGTGAGCAACAACATAAGACAAGCATACAAAGTAGTGGAAAGCCTGAAACGTGGTTATCTGTCGTGATGACATCGGCAATATCATCGCTGATGCAACCAAGATTAAGGAAAGATGGGCATTCTATTTCAAGAACCTCCTTAATCCTCCACACAGCTCCAGAACATCGGAGTCTATAGATGTTTGTGGAGAGCTTCCATTGGCTCCATCAACTCTGGATGAAATTATTTCCATCATCAAAGCCCAAAAAGAATAGTAAAGTGCCGAGCATCGATGAGATTCCAGTAGAGCTCATCAAATATGGTGGCAGAAGTCTTCAGAAAGCTATTCGCAAAGTCATCCAGTAAATTTGGCAACAAGACCATATGCTGAACGAGTGGAACCAATCAATTATATTCCTTTTCCATAAAAAAGATGACAAGCTACAGTGCGAAAACTCTAGAAGTATATCACTGCTTTGTACCTCGTCTAAAATATTTTCAAAGATCTTAGAAAATAAAATCGGATCATACGCCAGCAGTATTATTGGGGAGTATCAAGGTGGTTTCAGAGCAGGTAGATCGACGATAGTCCAATTGTTCAAAGTCAAGCAGGTACTTGAAAAGTTCTTGAGTTTAACATAAACGCATACCCAATTTTCGTTGACTTTAAGCAAGCATACGACAGTATTGATCATAACATACTGTATCAAATAATGCTTTGCTATGGCACCCCAGCCAAATTAGCCCACGTCGTTGACGACTTCCCAAGTCCGCATCACTAACCAACACATCGACGCCTTTGATACAAAAATCGGACTAAAGCAGGGAGATGGGCTGGCCCCATTGATAAGGAAGCCACCTGCCAATACAAGAGTTAAGTTACTATAAAAGTCAAGCCAAGAGATAGTCTATGCAGATGATATTAACATTTGGTCACGGTCATTAACAACTGCCAAAGCACTCCTCCTGAAACTTGACATTGAAGCAAAATTAGCAGGGCTACAAACCAATGAGAATAAAACAACGCTCACGACGCAATCGAGGAAAACTACCCCAAACAACCAAAATATCACACCTAGCGAATACAATATCGAAAATGTGGGTAAATTCGTATATTAAGGCGCCAAAACAACGAGGGCAGGTAATGAAAGAGACGAATTACGCCGAAAAATATAGCTCGCAAAATTCCGTTTTGACGATCTCGAAAATCAGCTGCATACACAGGAAAACAAAGCTCCAAGTATACAAATCTGTGATAAGACCTGTGTTATGCTATGGATGTGAAACATGGACCCTAATCCAAGCATCTCTGGATATACTGGACGCCTTTGATCGACGGGTCCTGCGGCGAATAATCGGAGCGAAGCTACACGGGGACCAATGGTGAATTCGATACAACCATGAGCTGTATGAGGTCTCAACAATTGTAAAACTAAGGGAGGTGCATTGGACTGGATACATGAATCGTATGAATGAACAACGGATACCCGAAAAGGTATTCGTTGGGAGAACTGAAGGCCGGAGACCAGTGGGGAAACCGAGAAAACGCTGGTCTAACTCGGTCGACGAAGACAGCTCATCGCTGCTTGGATTTCGAAATCGGAGGAGACGGTCAATGTGAATACGCTATTTCCAGGAGGCAAAGGCTCGAGAGGGGCTGTAATACTACGAGGAAGAAGAAGGAGGGGAGCCCTGTAGCAACCGGATGCAGCCTCGAACTTATCCACCTCCCAGATGTAGCAACCGGCCGCTACATAAAATACCAACCTTGAACACCAATTAGCTGTTTTCAAGGTGGTTACTAAACGCTAATTAATTTTTGTCATCATTCATCCTAGACATGGCATATTTGATACTGAGTATTAGGTGATTAATGTTTTTAAAAGCTTCTTTTGGTCGGCATTTTTGCTGTTTGACCATTTATTTAGTTATTTATTCAAAATTCATATGAATCAAAAAATTCAATTGACAGTATTCTATTGCTAAGCTAACTGACATAAGCCCAAATGAAATGCTGAAGAGAAAATCCAAATCTAAAGAAAAATTGTAAATATTAGCATAACTAACAACGAACAAATAATCTATACAAAAGTTTTGTTGTCTAACAATTATTCTTTAGTTTCGTCGATTGTGGATAATTCCCTGAAATCTTTTTAATCCGGAAAATTAATGTTTCTCTTTTAGCTTTACATATTTTTACTTTTATCGCCATAAAGCCGAAATGAATAGGAAACAAATAAATATCAAAACACTTTTACTTCATTGCCAAGAGTGTTGAATTTAAATTACAATATGTTATTAAAACCCATATATCATCTTTCCGCGGTGTTTCTTCGCTACTCGTTAACACAAACAAAAACGCCACGGCGTGCACAATGAGCGATTATCACGGATTAATTCAGATTTACACATCTAATCGACTCCAAACGAATTCCATTTATGCATGACGAGCAATCTATTGTGCATATTATTAGATATTATTTAATTTTTTTCTAAGCTAATTGCCAGCTTTTAATCCGCGAGATGAATAGTCGGAGAAGAAGAAAAAGAAAAAAAGATCCTGGTTGGTCAAAATACGAGTAGACAATTTAAAACGTGTAACGTTTGTTAAATAAAATACATTAATGGTTAATAGTTTCAATTTCGCGTAACTAATGCAGTCGTGATGATGTTTGTTGAGAAAATTGCAATGAATTTTTTCTTTTGTTATTATAATAATATCGAAGTTAATTTAGAGCTTCTTTTTGTCCGAATTCAATAACGTTCTTCGATAATTACGATTTATTTTTTCAATAACTTTTATTAGCCAATCTAAATAACAATAGGAATAGAAAAAGAAATTGAAACAAAACTTTAGAGCAATTTATTTGAGAAATATACAAGGCACCGGAGCTAATTAATCACATTTTTTCAGCATATGAATAAATATGTTTCATTATGAACAGAACGCGATAGGATAAATATCTATATCTGCATGTAATAGAGGAAAATTGAGAAATGAGATTCTTGCGTAATGCACACATATTTCATCTACTTGATAAACTAGGGAGTGTGTCTTCGTAAATTGAATATCACGGTAGTATTGTATGTGATTTTCGCAATACCACATTTCGCTAATAATATTTACGTGCAATGATATTGCTTTCAAGTCGACAGTTAACCGCAATTCATATCATATGAACTGTTTTGTTATCGTCGTCATAAAAAGGTGAGTTTCACGCATGCAGTTTACAAACAATAAATATATTGTTTGCTCTCTAACAGGCGTCGGTGGAATAAATGGTTGTTTTTTTTTGCTATTTTGGCATCACAGTTAGTGCAGTTTTTTATACTGAATATAATAATTTCTTTAACAGGTTTCAAAAAAACTCAATGAACATATGAAAGTGATTGGCTGCATACAATGTAGCAAAATTATTACATCTGAAAATATTTCGCAAATCTTTCACGTTTTGTTTCTTCTCTAAGTAATTATACTCAGACTAAAAACTTAAAGATATTAATAGAATTTGAATCAAGGACGGCAATCTAGTGCTTAAAATTATAGCAAGAAATATAAGGTGAGTGTTGTATGAGCCAACCATGTTTATAAATTTAACTTGAAGCTTACGTGCTGACTTTATGCATAAATCAAATATCTAATAAAATTTATTGCATATTGTGAAACAATTGAAATTATACAACCAACTATATGGATTCAAATAAGGTTATTGAGTCCAAGCAACATCCTAAAAATTGCCGAAAGATGAGAATATTAAAGCAAACTTTTAGAAAAGCCAATAATATCGACTTTAAAGCAGCTTGAAAAGGGTTAGTTAAATTGATTAGAATTGTTTTGTGAACAGAGTTTTAGAGTTGACAAAAAAACAGTCTTAAGTAAAAATTAACTGGATTTATTATAACAAAATATTCGCTTGGTTGCAACGCGTCTGATTCAGGTCAAAGCTAACAGAGAAGTAAGCAAGATAGGAACATCTACATTGAGTTTGTGCAGAGATTTAAGTTTGATCCATTTCTAATAGAGTGCAGCACAACATTGTATAATCGAACATCGTTTAATAAAGATACTCAACAAATTATAATCATGTTTGTGTGAAATGCATTTCATTAAACGCGAGTCTTTAGTTCTGAGATCTCCAGTGTTTTAGCGAATGATGTCCCGTATCGCATACGTATTCTTTCATTCCGGATTCTGGCGGCACTAACTGCATCCTGTTTGATACTGTTCAAATGACGACGCCAAACGCGTTTTGTCGGATCCCAGCGTTTGAGAAAGTTTGGGACTTGATCATTGGAGTGTGTGATGTCTTGTGCTTTATATATTGACGTACGAGGTGTGTTCAAAAAATATCGCGAATTTTGTTTTTTTTTCAAAAATTATTTATTTATTCATGAATATCTATTTTGTCCCCTTCAAAGTAATCCCCATGAGATATTATACACTTGTGCCAACGGTTTTTCCAATCTTCGAAGCACTTCAAAAAATCATTTTTTTTAATCTTGTTCAGCTCCTCCTTCGATGCCGTCTTTATCTCGTCAAGCGTAGCGTAACGTCGTCCTTTCATGGGCCTCTTCAGTTTAGGAAACAAGAAAAAGTCACAGGGGGCCAGATCTGGGGAATACGGTGGCTGCGGCATCATTAGTGTGTTGTTTTTGGCCAAAAAGTCGCGCACAAGCAACGATGTGTGAGCTGGGGCGTTATCGTGGTGCAAAAGCCAATTTTTGTTCTCCCACAAATCCGGGCGTTTCTGGCGGATTGCATCGCGCAAATTGCGCATAACTTGCAGGTAATATTCCTTATTGACCGTTCTTCCCTGTGGCAAGAACTCATGATGCACCACGCCCCTGCAATCGAAGAAAACTGTCAGCAAAACTTTCACATTCGACCGAACTTGGCGCGCTTTTTTCGGTCTTGGTTCATGCGGCAGCTTCCATTGAGATGATTGAGCTTTGGTTTCCACGTCATAACCATAAACCCACGATTCGTCACCAGTTATGACCCTCTGGAGCAAATTTGGTTCGTCGCGGACAGAGTTTAACATCTCATTAGCAATGTTCATGCGTTGCTGTTTTTGGTCGCAATTGAGCAATTTTGGTACGAATTTCGCGGCGACCCGTCTCATGCCCAAATCGTTGATAAAAATCGAATGGCACGAGCCAATTGATATGTTTAGGTCCTCAGCAACTTCTTTAACGGTGATTCGACGATTGGCCAATACCATTTTCTCCACTTCATTAATTTTTTCGTCTGTTGTTGAAGTGCTCGGGCGTCCGGCACGCTCTTCGTCGTTCACATCTTCTCGGCCTTCTAAAAACATTTTGTACCACCGATAAACGTTGCTTTGGTCCAGGGTAGCTTTTCCGTATGCCACAGTCAACATTCGGAATGCATCCGCGCACTTAATTTCGTTTTTCACACAAAATTTGATACACGTTCTTTGATCCATTTTTTTGAATAAGTAAAAATCGAAGACGATTGAAAACACGTGCAAGTAAAGCAGCTATCACCAATTAAGTGAACATTCAAAATGGCCGAGCTTGTTGGCATAAGTGACAGACATGAGTACCAACATAACGCCACAAAAAAATCGAAATTCGAATATACGTAACCCGCGAAAATTCAAAATTCGTGATACTTTTTGAACACACCTCGTATATCTTAGTAATGCATAGCTGCTATGATAATTGGTCAACGGTCTGGCATCATTGCTGCGCAAAAATGAAGCTAAACCTAGCAGAGTCTTGTGCTTACAATGGTGTCATTACATTTAAAATAGTTAATGCTTTTTTCAAACAAATGAGTTCCTTAATAGATTGAGGATGCTCTCCCCTCTGGTAGATTGTGTAGGTTGTCTTAACCATGCGGACTAATTACTTTAATTAAAATGCAAAGTGCAGCCAATAATGTTAGGGTGGCATTTCCTCCCGGCTTTTAGTGAGTTATCCTGGATTTCACTCCTACTAGTTAGCCTCGTTGCTCTAATTACATCGCGTTTACCTCCAATATGACTCTATGTACAGGGACTAGTTTTAATTTCTATATATTCTACTCAAGAGAATCGCGTAATGGCTAAACGTAATCTATCGTTCCTAAGCCCTATCTAGCTCTGAAAGTATATTCTATTGTGGCGGCTTTTACTACTGTGATCCCTCTCGCAACTTTGTAGAATATGCTCTTAAGTGTCAGTTTGATAGTGAAATTTTTTCGCCAATCTATAAAGGCTGTAACGCACACCTTTTTCGCTTAAGCAAACTAGGGTAATGTTCTCGAGGGCTATTACCTATTTGAAGTCTAAACCAAAGTGGTATCTAAATAAGAGGACTTTATGCCTACTATGGCTTTACATGGTTCGTACTACTGCTATAACGCTTTCATCGAATATTGGGTGATAATAGAGACAAATCCTAACACTAACCTGCTACTTTTTCTACTTAACGCGAATTTATTCTAGCCATTACCCTACTACTAGACATAAACTAGTGAACTAATGAGCTACCCTAACCTAACTGAAAATACGTAAGTCAAAACTAAAAAGGAAAAGAATAACAAGTTGGGTAGACAGACCTACACTCATGTCAGAAGGGTTTTGTACTCAACTTCCAAAATGCTGTCACCAGCAACGAATAAAATCAAGAAACATGTAAAAGACAATTTTATTGGAGAAAATATGAAATTCGAAGATCACACTATTATTAACTATGTTTTGAAAAGCTCTCATAAAGAACTTTCATTTGATACCCATATCGGCTACCTTTTGTGAAATTTTTTTTTCAGGGGCCACTCTCTTGTACTGTAATCATCGATTCATGACCAATTTTTGCGAATCTTAGAATGTTTATAAGGCCCTTTTACTAGGAGCTCTCTCGCACCTCCTCAACTTGTTTCACTTATGAGTATTAATTGTAGGCACTCGTCTTCAGTCATTCATTAAACTGAATCAAGTGTTCAATGCATGCACCTTAAACGTTGAAGTTGGGGAAAAATTACTCAAAATTATTCAATTTTCGCATTTAAAACAGCCACTATTTTGTTTTGTGATTAGTGATATCACTAGCTGAACCAATTCTCAAAGATATTCATGATAACTTTCATTCCTGAAATTTCCATGCAAATCCTAGCAAATTTGTAGTGTCTGAGTCAGCAAAAACCGCATATTGTTCCATAGGCAAAGGTTTCCATAGTAATATTAATAGTAGTTCATGGTTAAGTTTTTTTCGCATCCTAATAAAATTCAAGGATAAAACCCTCATTATCGAAAGATGCAATTTGATGTAAAAGAAAATGTCTCGAACAATACAGAATATTGTTTTCTCAGCTGCTTTAGGATCGTTAGAGATAAGAATGGAATTTTCAAAAGTGGGTCCTTTAAGGGATGGATCAAACTACGACAATATAGTCGCACTACTGTCGCAAGTTACACATGGTTAAATGGAATCGCGCACGCTGCGATTTGCGACAATTTTGGCCTTGTGGGCTGTCGCAGAAATTTGTGATTTTTCCTAAAACCAGTTTCTTTTTCTTCTTAGCACTACAGCCCCTCTCGGGCCTACGCTTCCTGCAAATAGCGCCTCCAGCAGTCTCGGTCCATTGACCGCGTCCTGCAATTTCGAGATACGAGCAGCAATGAACTGTCTTCGTCGACCGAATCAGACCAGCGTTTCCTAGGTTTTCCACTGGTCGCCGGCCTTCAGTTCTCCCAACGAATACCTTTTTGGGTATCCGTTGTTTATCCATACGGTTCATGTGGCCAGCTCATTACAACTTCCGCAGACTTATAATCGTTGAAATCTCCGGGTCGTCAAAAATTTCAAACAGCTCATGGTTGTATCGAATTTGCCATTGGTCCCCGTCTAGCTTCGCTCCGATTATTCGCCTCAGGACCCGTTGCTCAAAGGCGTTCAATATATTTGCGGATGCTTGGGTTAGGGTCCATGTTTCACACCCGTTGCATAACACAGGTCATATCGAAGATTTGTATACTTGGAGCTTTTTTTCCTGTGTATACAGCTGCCCTTCAAGATCGTCAAAACTGAATAAAATATTTTATTTGCGATCTGTATTCTTCGGCGTATTTCGTCTCTTTAGTTATTTTGGTGTCTGAATACACAAATTCGCTAACATTTTTGTTTTGTTTTTTTAATACCTCCATTCCCTTCCACTCTCTCCATCACACTTTCTTCGTCGCACAACGTTCGTGCGACCTGCACTTCACATTTCGTCCTTTCTTCAGGTGTGCCACCCAGACAATGATTAGACCATCGGTATAAGGGGGCACACAAATTATGTGAATTTATCCTATTAATCTCATCTTGTCCATTTCGTGATTTCAAGCATCTCGACGATAGGGTTTAAAGTGCCCTTAGATGCTATGTTGAAATTTATTGACCCGAGATTCTCCATAATAATATCTTTCTGCTATACAATCTCGACGATAGGGTCAAATAAGGCCCTAAGATGCGATGTAGAAATTTATCGCATTCAGATTCAATCGTTGTTAAATAAATATTCTTTAAGCCTTTTTTTAAAAACTATCAGTGAGTTTGCATCCTTAACTGAATCTGGGAGATTGTTGTATATACGCAAGGCATCATTCTTTAGACAATCCGTTCTTGCAAAAGGTATTATGAATTGATTTGCGTTCCTAGCATTGTAGTGATTTTTCTGCGATACTTTCATAAATTGAATATATGACGACGAATTTGACATTTAAAAATAAACTTGGCTTTCTCTGCTTCAACGATTTGAGTAAATGTTAATGCTTTCGCTGATTGGTACACAAATCTGGTTGGTGTACGTATTGGTAGATTTAGCATATTTTTATAAGCCTTAGTAAGCAGCCTAGAGATAATATTAAGGTGTTGCTTTGATGACTGGCTCCAGATTACTTCTCCGTAATGTAGTTTCGACAGAACGAATGCATTTAGCACCATCTGCTTGATATTGCTAGGAAATCCTTCATATCTTCTCGGTAATCCAACAACCGGAGCTAATTGTCTTCTTAAGTTGTTTATATGGGACAGCCATGTTAATCGTTGGTCGATGATGAGTCCAAGATATTTGAATTCCGCTACTCTCTCCAGTTTTTCGCTATTAATTCTTATATCAATGTTAATGTCTTCCTTGTTCTTCTGTTTGAAAATAATGTATTTAGTCTTAGAAGTATTTAGCGCTTGCTTATTATTACTTAACCACGAATGATATGTACTTAGATCATCATTAATGGTATTCTCTAAGTAATCTTTTTTGCGTCCCGAGTAAAGTAGAACTGTGTCATCAGCATATAGTGCATAGTGTCCCTTTAGTCCACATGTATTTAAATTGTTAGTGTTTAACAAGAATAAGGTAGGGCCAAGTATGGAGCCTTGGGGAACGCCTGACTTCATAGGTGCTAAGTCGCTCAATACATTATTGACTACTGTTTTCTGCGATCTTCCTTTTAAGTAATTCCTAGAAAGTTGATTTGGTTTCCCGTGAATGCCATAGAATTCGAGTTTACGAAGTAAATGCTCACGATCCACCGTATCAAACGCCTTTTTCAGATCCACAAAAATGGCAGCAACATAGTCACCCTTGTCAAGTCCTGTATTTATGAAACGCGTGACTGAGAAAAGAGCATCAAAAGTTCCTTTATTTTTCTGGAAACCAAACTGTTGTAAATTTAAAATTGAATTTTCCTTAATGAATGATGATAGACGGATGTTTATTTATTTTTCGAATATTTTACTAAATCCTGTTAAAAGCGCGATCGGGCGGTAATTATTTGGATCCATACGGTCTCCTCCCTTGAAGGTTGCTAGTTTTCCTTCCTCAGGAAACGTTCCCTTCCTAATATGTTTGTTTAGACAATTTGCAACACATTCTGCTATCTCTTCCTTTATAAGTTTTATTTCATCCATGGTGATATTGTCTATGTGCTGTATTTTGCTTCAATTCATCAATAATTTTTATTACTTCAACTTTGTTAGTTAGATGCATGTGAAAGGAAGATTTGGGCGACGTTATTGTAGCGCTGGCTGGATTCCATTGGCAATTTTTTCACCTATAGTTGAAAAAAAGATATTGAGGTTACTTGCAGCTTCAAATGCATTTGCTGAAGATGAGTTCTCTATGGTGAAATCCTGGGCCGTAGAGTTACACGGTGAGTTTCTTTTAACTTCATTTATTATGTCCCATATTTCATGCGCATTGTCGGCCGCTGCATCTAGTCTTTTGGAGTAATACAAAAGTTTTGCTTCTTTCACAACACGTTTAGATGTTTTATTGGCTTCGATGTATATAAACCTGAGCGATTGATCATTCATGTTCCGTTTGTAGTTCATATAAGCCTTCCGCTTGTTCTTACTTGCCTCAATAACTTTTTTGGTTATCCATGAATGTTGACGACATCTTATTTTTTTCTCCGTAGTCGAGGTGTCCTTAGCTTCCATTATGATTTTTGTGAGCTCCACTAAGTTTGAAGGTTTTTGGTTAATTAATAAACCCGTAAGATATGATCTAAAGAGGTCCTTATTTAAGTATTTGAAAACTTTGTAAGCAGTCTTTTGCTTTTTATTTATTTTAATGCCTTGAATAACAACTTTCAAAATACGATGATCAAGTTTAGGCCAGTCCTCTAGAGTATAAGCAATTTTCCCAGCAATTTGATTATCATTTGTGACTATGTGATCCTGGCAGGTATTAGATGCTAGTCGGGTAGGTTGAAGTGGGTTCACAATAGTGGCACCATTCGTTTCTAGTACGCCGTTGTACATCCTTGACTCATTAAATTCAACCATTAGATCTATATTCGTATCGGCAACTGTGATCAAATTATTTTCCATAGAATATAGTTCATCTAATGTCAAGCACAGGTCTTGCGCGTTAAGTCGGGTGGGGTTGTAAAATGTACCAATTTTTATTTTCTTTCCAGGGCATACTAGTTCGATGACTATCATATTGTATTTATCAGGTATTACTCACCTCGTTACAAAATTAAGAGTTTTTTTAAATATAAATTGCTGTTCCTCCACCTCTTCCGGGCCTGCAGGAAAATACAGAATCGTATCCCTGAATGTTGTAGTACTCCACTTCCTTTCGGTACTATATTCAACAAGTGTGATATTAGGAAGTATTTATGATACTCGCACAGGCGCATATCATTTGGACATTTGACGCTGACGTGCATGGAAGTTTCTTGCATAGCGCACAAATGAGTTAGCGTATGTATTTCGGGGAAAGACATACCTTCAAATGAGCATATTAGTTCTGCGCATGTCTGAAGTTCTTTTGCAAATCTCGTCACAGTGTTTTCATATTTGCGTTTAAAAATCGCTTGATACGACAGTAAAATCGCAATCTGGCCGAAGCATAAATTTATCAGAAATTTGGAACAAGCAAAGAATGCTTGTCCGGTAATTTTTTAGGCTTGGAATTTGTAAAACGTTGATCATATTCGGTTCGAAATCCCCGTACATAGAACTCGGTGAAAAATTGTGTTCAAAGGAAAGTGTTTATCAGTAAATTTAGAAGCTAATTAAAAGAAGTCGTTGAAAAATAATTGTGTTCGAAGTATACGAGGTGTGCCAATTAAGTAATGAGACTGATTCCATGAAAACCGTATATTTAAAAATTATTCTACAACTCTGCCATTTCCCTCATAGTAGTCCCCTTGGGCAGCCATGTAACGATTCCAGCTCGTTTTCCATGCTTCGTGACATTTCTGGAACGCTTTGACTGGGATGTCCACGAGTACCCTCATCACGGTCGCCTGGATGTCCGTAATTGACTCAAAATGGGTTCCTTTGAACACTTATTTAGTTCTAGCGAACAAAAAAGTCACAGGGTGACATATCGGGCGAATAAGGCGGCTGCTTTAACACAGCGATCCCTTTAGAGGCCAAATACTGGGACACGCTGAGGGCGGTGTAGTGTTGTTCTTTGGAACCATCTTCGCGCACAACTCTTTCATCCCAAAATTATCGGTTAAAATTTGTCTGACTGTTTCAGGGTACCCAGCTCTGAGGCCAACATTCGAACTGTTAAACGCCGATCTTAACGGATTACGGTGCACACACGCTGTGTATCTGTGCCAGTCCGCACCCCAACTGGTCTCCCACTCCGCGCCTCGTCTTCCACGCCCCTCCTTAAACTCTTTATGCCATCGAAACACCTGGGCACAACTAAGAGCACTATCACCATGCAATTTTAGCGCACGTTTCCGAAGCTGTTTCGCCCAATCTGGCGCAAAATTTCATAACAACGCGTTGCTCATGATTTCTTACTCCATTTTCGTGACGAGCACCACCAGTACACGTCTACTCAACATGAGACAGCGAGAGGACTAAACAAGCCAGAGCAATGGTAAATATATCAATGGAGTGGAGAAGGATGCTGGAAAAGGTGAAAGGAATTTCAAGGTAGCAGGTTTACCACAAGCGCGGCAATAAAATCAGTCTCATTACTTAATTGTCACAGTTCGTATATAGTGAAAATGTTTTAAGGTAATGAAAATGTATTCAAAATAATCTTGGTGGTTTTTATGTTCTGTTTAATAATATAATTTGGTACCAAGTTAGTGGTCGCGTGTCCTGAAGCCTCTGCCGAAGTTAGTATGTGGTCAATAAAAGCAGAAGAAAATTAAAAATATATTTTCAAATTTTTTTTGCAAGTATCAGGAAAGCCTGTTTTATTTTATCACATGTTTCATGTTGATCGATAATGATGTCAAGACGCAGCGAAACGCGTTGTGTATTTTAATTGGAAAATAGTTTTCAAATTCCTTTAATTTTCGTAAATTTTTTATTGAGCCTGGAGTTCAAATTAACAGGCAGTAACATCGGCTTCTCAATAAAAATATTAAAGGTGATGATATTTTCCCTGATTAGCTTGAATTCAACGGTCTTCTTCCAAAATTAGTGTATTTTTAACTTAAAATACCAAAAGCGACTTTTTTTGTTGGTTAACAGGTAATTTGTGCTTTATATCGCTAAGTATTAGTGTAATTTTTGAAGATTTGTTAAAAAATGGACGAGGCTAACGTAGAGAACCCTTTTTCAAACCAAGGAAATGATTTTTTAAATAGTATGTGTGGTTCAAATAAGTAGTGTCGAACTGGCTCAGCAAGTGTTAGATGAGTTGGGATTTTCATCCCTTAAACAAGACTTTCTTGAAAGACATATCGATATTGAGTGTTTGAGGTGCATGACATAAACATTTTAATTCCTGAAAATCAACTTGGTCTACGCATTTAATTCATAACGCGACTGTTTGAATGGCATATAGGAAACGTATGTAATTTTGACATTGAGTGATTATGCCAGATTTCTCTACATTTATATATATATATATATATATATATATATATATACATATATATATATATATATATATATATATATATATATATATATATATATATATATATATATATATATATATATATATGTATATATATATATATATATATATATATATATATATATATATATATATATAGCATATATATATATATATATATATATATATATATATATATATATATATATAGATATATATATATAGATATATATATATATATAGATATATATATATATATATATATATATATATATATATATATATATATATATATATATATATATATATATATATATATATATATACGAGGTGTGTTCAAAAAATATAACGAATTTTGTTTTTTTTTCAAAAATTATTTATTCATGAATATCTATTTTGTCCCATTCGAAGTAATACCCATGAGATATTATACACTTGTGCCAACGATTTTTCCAATCTTCGAAGCACTTCAAAAAATCATTTTTTTTAATCTTGTTCAGCTCCTCCTTCGATGCCGTCTTTATCTCGTCAAGCGTAGCGTAACGTCGTCCTTTCATGGGCCTCTTCAGTTTAGGAAACAAGAAAAAGTCACAGGGGGCCAGATCTGGGGAATACGGTGGCTGCGGCATCATTAGTGTGTTGTTTTTGGCCAAAAAGTCGCGCACAAGGAACGATGTGTGAGCAGGGGCGTTATCGTGGTGCAAAAGCCAATTTTTGTTCTCCGACAAATCCGGGCGTTTCTGGCGGATTGCTTCGCGCAAATTGCGCATAACTTGCAGGTGATATTCCTTATTGACCGTTCTTCCCTGTGGCAAGAACTCATGATGCACCACGCCCCTGCAATCGAAGAAAACTGTCAGCAAAACTTTCACATTCGACCGAACTTGGCGCGCTTTTTTCGGTCTTGGTTCATGCGGCAGCTTCCATTGAGATGATTGAGCTTTGGTTTCCACGTCATAACCATAAACCCACGATTCGTCACCAGTTATGACCCTCTGGAGCAAATTTGGTTCGTCACGGACAGAGTTTAACATCTCATTAGCAATGTTCATGCGTTGCTATTTTTGGTCGCAATTGAGCAATTTTGGTACGAATTTCGCGGCGACCCGTCTCATGCCCAAATCGTTGATAAAAATCGAATGGCACGAGCCAATCGATATGTTTAGGTCCTCAGCAACTTCTCTAACGGTGATTCGACGATTGGCCAATACCATTTTCTCCACTTCATTAATTTTTTCGTCTGTTGTTGAAGTGCTCGTGCGTCCGGCACGCTCTTCGTCGTTCACATCTTCTCGGCCTTCTAAAACCATTTTGTACCACCGATAAACGTTGCTTCGGTCCAAGGTAGCGACCTCTTTTTTTGGTTGGTTTCCCATGTGTATTATTTGGAATTAAAACGATTTCGTTAAAACGTTTGCCTTAACCTTTTGTCTTCAACATATTTTTATCTTTCTTTAAAAAAAAATCAACTGTTTATTCTCGCATCGAAAAGGGATGTTTAAACTGAGGGGTATTACATTACGATATAAAAATTAATTTTATTATTTCCCCTCATTCACCGAAATGTAATTAAATAATATCTCAACCGTACTTCGTTCTTCTGTTTACAATCCCTCTTTGATTTATATTCCCACTACCTGTCATATAACTACGGCTGATCAAATCCATCAATTAACTTATTAATTAAAATGAGGCATAACTGGTTGAAGAGGTATCCTAAATTAGTATCACAAATTCATAAATTTGAAAATCTTACTAAAAAAAATTATGCGATATCTTGATAAATGTTTCACCGGTCCTCTTTAAGCTGATTTCAGGCAACTTTTTGAGAAATAACAATAGTCTTATAACAAAAATTTTGGAATGAGTTGAAAGTTGTATTCATTTTCAATTTCGCGATTATATTTTCCCAGTTAAAAAGCCCAAAAAATTATATTTGAACGAATTTCAGTTAGAAGTGGCAACATTAAAACTACAGGAACCATTCCTAGTAGTTCGGTCCCGTTTCCCTTTTTCATACAGACTAAGCAGGAAACTATCGATCAGCTTATTCTCGTTGTTTTCAGACAATTTTTGTTGTTTTCTCATAAGCTGCACGCGATGAATTCAGCGTAGATACTCCCAACAGAATAGAATTTTCAAATTTTGCAAATAATTGTATAGCAGATTTGATTTAGAATGCCTTCAACTTAAAGGTTAAACGTCAAGCCACCCTTTTTAGGGTTTTGTACTAAAATACAAAACCCTATTGCAATCACGACCTGTGTCCGTCTGTCCGTCCGTCCGTCCGTCCGTCTGTATGTCACAGCGCTTTTTCTCCGAAACTATAGAGGCTACAGGCATGAAACTTTGTGCAAAGGTCAGAAGTGGTGACCTCTTGAAAGTTCAAGGGTGGAAAAATTTTTCAAAGGGGTTTAAGGGGGGTCTCCCCATATAGGGAGGTGACCCCTCAAAAAAAAATGTTCACCATTGGTAGTCGAGTAGGGTGCCATTGGAAAGGTCTTAATGAGATCTTTTCAAAACAAGTCTTAAAATTGTCTTATGAGTACCGAGGGGGGCAGGGGAAGGGGAAATGTACGAACTTTTCGCGTACCCCCCCCCCCCCCCCCTCGCGATTGGAAACCTTCCATCCGAAAATTCTGAAAAAAATTACGAATGTAGGCCTTTATGAGTACAACAACAACAAATACATGAGAAGTCGAAATTCCCTCAACTTTGTTAGTAATAGTATGATTTATCGATTTTATGTTTTCTTGAATCAAATCTAAATGGTACCCTTGAATTCAATAAAATTTAAGAAACAGATTGCTTTCTATAAGATTAATCTTTTCTGAAAGTTTCATAAAGATCCAATAGTATTTAACGAAGTTATAGCGATTTGAATTTTCCTGCATTACTATGGAACAACATGCCCTGTATTACTATGGAAACATATGGCTATGCAGCCATGTGCGCTTTTTATCGATTTAGACACTACAGCTTTGCTAGGATTTGCATGAAAATTTCAGGAATCATAGGTATCATGAAAATGAGTACATATAATTGAAACAAGTCGAAGAGGCAGGAGAGAGCTCCTAGCAAAAGGGCTTTGTAACCATTCTAGGATTCGAAAAATAGGCCATGAATCGATGATTACAGTACAAAGGAGTGGGCCCTGAAAAAAATTTCATGAAAGGTAGCCGATATGAATAGCAACTGAATGTTCTCTATGAGAGCTTTTCAAAACAGTTCTTAAACTGACAGTTTTTGCTTCAGTGGGGCCAAAGGGGGGGGGTTTGTAAAAACATGAAAAATGTGTTTCTAAAAAATCTGGAAAAATTACCAAGGGAGATATCTATGGGTATAACTAAAACAAATACCTCAGAAGTCAAAATTCTTTCAACTTTGTTAAAAATAGTATGATCCTCGAATTTCACATTTTCTCCAATAAAATCGTCTTTGACATGTTTCTTGATTTTATTCGTTGCTGGTTACTGCATTTTATAAGTTGAGTACAAAACCCTTCTGACATGAGCATAGGTCTGTCTACCCAACTTGTTTTTATATAATTAAGGTCATTATTTACTTGTGAGAATACAAAAGGTTCTAGAGAAAAGAAGTATATTTTAATACTCGTAGTTACTATTCGTGTATCATTCACAGCAGTCCCATAGAAAACTCGCATGATGTCTCAACAATGTGTAAAATTGTTTGCTGTCTTCGTTATGCATCGGCAAGTATACTATGTTTCTGAGTCGCGTACAACCTTTTGTAGCAAATAAACCTGCGCGTCTATTGAATGTCACACAAATGTCCAGACGGTGCAATGCCGGCTGCAGCCGCTGCTTCAGGTGGCTATTTTCTTGACCACAAGAACTGGAGCTCAACAGTTGTCAGAGACACTGAATCTTGATTAATTATAGTAAATTATCAAAAAATCGAATTCCAGACGTATGGAGCATAAATCAGAAATTAGCGTTTCTAATAACCTAGAGAGACGGACCAAGACGACAATAAATTCCAAAATGATAGATTAAAGTTACTAGAGAAACTGATAATAACTTGTCTTTGTCCCACGGAGTCATTGTATCAACAATAACATTGAAGTTGTCATTTCCTTTGACCCAAAATGAATAACCGTCAAAGAGAACATGCACTTCATTAACCAGTTCGGAAAAAAAAATTGTCTGCCAGCGCGCTGTCTAGCCTTCTCCCAAACGAGACAAGGAAAGTTTTGTAGGTTATATTGAACAAAACTTACTATATATACAGTGGCTCAAAGTCAAACTCGGATACTTAGAAGGGGGATCGATTAAAAAATTGTTTATGAAGATGGCGAGAAAGAATGAATTTGAAATTAATTGAGTTTTCACTGTAGAAGCCCCTCAAACAAGGTTAGAAACTCCCCACCATATAAAACGGATTTTTCGTTTTTCGACACACACCCGCCATGTGGCTGTGTCAACTCGACTTTTGACATCCCACGACAAAACTGACGTGGGATGGGAAGCCGTCACAACGGACACGAGATGGAAAGCCACATGGCAGCAAGGTGCATTAGTAGTGGTCGCCAGCGGCGTCGAGTGATTCATTACAAGATCTTCAGGAGAAAACATTGCTGAGGAATTCTATTCGGGGAAAATTGATTCAAAAAAAGGATCTTTCTCATACCGACAGAAACGATTTATGATTTTTGGATACAAGAGGAAAAGCAAGTTCTACGGAAGGATTATTTAGATGCTGGGGAGCAAATCAAAAGATTGTTCCCAAAAGAAAATCAGAACCAACTAACTACCGAAATAATCCACTAACTTATTTTCCTGTCTACTTCCGATGGTTCCCACATCATCCAGTCGTCAATTCTTCTTCAAGCAATAAAATAAGCGAGCAAGAAGAAAGGTGAAAACACCGTGTGAAATAAAACTAAGCAGAAAGCCGTGAAAGGAAAGTAAAAGGCAAAGTATAAGTTTCCTAGACTGGGCAACCTCGCATCAGCCCGATAGCACCGTACAGCGGATTCGAAGGTATCATTTTCACTGAAATGAACTATATCATTGTGTTATTTTTTGTGTTGTCCTTTACTTTTGGTATAGTTACATATCAACTTCCAAATTAATTTTCTTATTTGTGGGATTTAATCTATTCTATATACATTTTGAGGTCCTTTACGTGCCCTGTTTCAGCCCCTGCACCTCTCTTGCTTCAAAGCCTGTAGCTCACCCAGACAACTTCTCGCTTACCCATCTTCTTCTTCGTAGCACTACAGCCCCTCTCGGGCCTTCGCTTCCTGCAAACAGCGCCTCCAACTGTCTCGGTCCATTGACCGCGTCCTCCAATTTCGAGATCCGAGCAGCGATGAACTGTCTCCGTCGACCGAGTCAGACCAGCATTTCCTCGGTTTTCCCACTGGTCTCCGGCCTTCAGTTCTCCCAGCAAATACCTTTTTGGGAACCCGTTGCTCGTCTTTATGATTCATGTGGCCAGCCCATTGCAGCTTCCGCAGTCTTATAATCCTTGAGGCCTCCGATTCGTCAAAAATTTCATACAGCTCATGGTTGTATCGAATTCGCTCCGATTATTCGCCTCGAGGCCCGTCGTTCAATATATTTGCGGATACTTGGGTTAGGGGCCATATTTCACACCCATAGCATAACACTGGTCTTATCACAAGTTTTGTATACTTGAAGCTTTGTTTTCCTATGTATGCAGCTGGTCTTTAAGATCGTCATAACTGAATAAAAGATATTATTTGCGAACTGTATTCTTGGGCGTGTTTATTCCCTCCCATTACCCGTCTTCATTGTTTTGGCGCCCAGATACACAAATTCGCCCACATTTTGAATATTGTAGTCGTCAACTGTGATATTTTGTGTATTTGAGGTATTTTTCCTCGACTGTGTCATGAGGTTTGTTCTTTTTTCATTGATTTTAAGCCCTACTAGTTTTGTTTCGCTGTCGAGTTTCAGGAGCCAAATTGAATAGCAATGTGGCCAGCCCATCTCCCTGATTCATTCCGATATTTGTGTCAAAGACATCAGTGAGTTGGTTATGGATGTGGACTTGGGAGGTCGGCAATGTCATTGTCATTTTGGTATGACGGAAAAATTTGCCAAAGCTAAGCATTACTTGGTACAGTACGTTACGATCAATACTGTCGCATGCTTGCTTAAAGTCACCGAAAATTTGGTGTACGTCTATGTTGAACCTCAACATTTCTCAAGTACCTGCTTGATTATAAGCAATTGGTCTATTGTCGATCTACCTGCTCTAAAACCACCTTGATACTCCCCAATAATACTGTTGGCATTTGATCCGATTTTATTTTCTAAGATTTTTGAAAATATTTTGTACGCCGCACAAAGAAGTAATATGCCTCTATAATTTTCGCACTGTAACTTGTAATCTTTTTTGTGAATAGCGAATATCATTGATTGGCTCCACTCTTTCGGCTTATGTTCTTGTTGCCAAATGTGCTGGATTACTTTATAAATAACTTTATGAACACTGCTGCCACCGTATTTGATGATCTCCACTGGAATCTCATCGATACCCGGCGCTTTATTATTCTTTTGGGCTCTGATGATAGAACAAACTTCCTTCAGAGTTGATGGGACTACTGGGAACTGTCTAGAAACATGTATAGGATGTTCTGAAGCTGTGTCGAGGATTTAGAAGGTTCTTGAAACAAGGTGCCCGTCTTCCTACCTGGTTTCATCAGCGATGATGTTGCCGATGTCATCAGGGCAGACCGTGGTTTTGGACTGGTAATCTCGTATCAGGCTTTTCACTACTTGGTGTCTTGTTTTGTTGCTCGCTAGACTTACATCGATACTTCTTAATTGGCCGCCATTATTTTCTTAAGCTGAACAGTTGAATATAATTGTGTTTATTCCATACACACCCAGAACCCTTTCTAGTAAAGTTAAACTGTTTCTGATATTCTTTTTGAATAGTGAGTGCCTAAATTTTTTTTTCAATTATGAATTGATGAGATCTAGTCTTAAAATTAGCATTTGACCCTGAAGATCTCACGAACTTTTTAACTGATTCTCAAGTTTGATTTTTTTCTGGTACTTTTACATACATATTAATAGCAAAACTCATCTAAAACTGCCCGTGCGTTAAAGCTCAAACTATTATGCTCGAGAGTCTGTTCATCATTACACCTTTCAAAACCACATTATACCGCGTAACTATTCAGTGCTCATCACTTTCAAGTTGCACTAGTGAAATATATTATCCAAACACTCCGAGCTCCATTAGCGAAAAATCAGACTTAGCAATGAAAACAGCGAAGCTCATCTAGTGTTCGCAAAAGTTCAAGTCATCCATTAACTCTGAATTTCCAATAAAGTTAAAAATTAGAGACACTCCAGCCCGACTGAAGTTGAAAAACCAGCACTTTGCCGAAATACGAGTAAGTGTACATACGAGTATCCCACCAGAAGACCTAGAATAACCTGCACATAAAAAAGGCCTCAACTTGTCCATTTCAGAGACTGTTTTGGTATACCCGAAATCTTCAGACAATAATTGTTCCCAGATTGTCTAACCTTGAAACTTCGGTGGATCCATAAAAAGCGTAACAATAATGACAAAATTCACTTTATTTATCTTACAACAATGACGACAGTGGTATTTGAAGTGCCATTAAGGAATGTATGAACGCAAATACATACTCGTATATGTGTTAAGTTGAGTTGAAACTCAATTATGGTCGACGGACAGACGTAGGTATTTAAAACCATTTAAAGCTTTTTTTTCGCGGTGCAGAGCACCCAAGCACCTTTTCACTTCTTTTAGTTACTTTTCGTAGGTCTGAAAATGATCTTCAAATGTTTCAAGAGCTAAAGTTTTAATTAACCCGTGAATGACGGGCAGAGAGCTATGAATAAGGTGTATAATGGCAGTGCTCTATTTTCCAGCGATTATTCATGTATTTATAGCGGACATTTGAATGATGATAATGAGTTTCACCTTGCATGGAGTTAGAGTAATTGAGTTCGGAGCGTTTGAAGTTGGTGGTCAGTTTCAGGTTGTTTAGAGATATCATTGCAGTATTGGAAGAGAATTAAAGTTAATAATACTTAAATTTATGTATCTCCTTATTAAGTTTTTGCAGTAATGGGTTAATACAACACTGAGGATGATATTGATAAATGAGTCTTTAATTATCTTATCTAGAAGATAAAGATTAACTGGAGTTCGTATTTGCGTACGTAAATCTTCACATCAAACATACGAATTGACGTCACAGTGAACTAATTGATCAAAAAAAGTTATTTGGTGTTTTTAAAAGACTTCTGTTCAGTCTTACTTTTGTAAATCAATAAGTTTCTAAAGACTGGGAAAAAAATCCGATAACCCTTGTCGAAATGAGGGACTTAAAAGTGTGCAATAAGCAAGTACCTACTCAAAAAGTTATTCGATGGAATAATTTATGGACAAATGATGATTATATTTTAATGATCCATTTTTTCCATATTTGAAATGCATTTTATGCCTTATGGGACAAACTTCTTCTTCTTTGTAGCACTACAGCCCCTCTCGGGTCCACACTTAGAGATAGTTAGAGTATCTCATTTTTATGACCGTATTAATTTTTTCGGAAGTTGGCTTGGTCAGTACCATGCTCCCGTGTGCCTGCTCAGCTATGATATGATCTGATTAAATCAGTACATATCACCACTGAGTGAACACTCATAGCCTGTCCGAAAAATCCCCTGAACTAAATCACGTTGCTCCCAACGAGATTTGAACCTGGGACCTTCGGCTTATGCGTTCATGCTCTAATCACTAGACCACACAGCCTACTATGGGATAAACATACTTGAAGTTAAAAATAAAAATTCTCTGGTGGTTGAAAGGATTAGAGTCGAATGTGAGTGATGCCGAGGATCACTTGGAGAAAGAAAGCAATCCAGAAGACAGTGGAGGTGAAGTAAATAATCTTGTCAACTCTGATGATAACGAGCTTCCTTTGTACACTCTGTTCTTTTATGTCCCGTTTGACCGCATTTGTAACATAGGGAACTCCTATCGGGTCCTTTGCATACTTGTAGGATTTGACCATAGCCAAGGCATTTGAAACATTGAACAGGTGCTATTCATCGCTATAACTTGCAGACATCCTACCATATTCTTACAAGGGTGGTGCAATAAATACTTAGCCTACAAAAGAAAAATGAAAATTTTGGAAAAGTGGTCACTTATTTCTCAACATAATCTCCTCTTAGCTCCATACACTTTACATAGCGATGCTGCAACCTCTTTAACCTGTCTGAAAAATATGTTTTCTCAGAGTCTGCGAAGTAGGGCTGCGCCCTCCTCTTTCAACTCAAATTTTTACCAGCGAGTGACTTTTTCAAGTTTGGAAACAAAAAAGTTCAAACCAGAAGAATACAGTAGACGAGATATCAATTCGTAGCCCAATTCGACTAATTTGGCCGTGGTGATGGCGGAGATGTGAGCCGGTGCGGTGCCATTGTGGAACAGCACTTTTTTCTTCGCCAAATGGGGCTTTTTTCTGCAATTCAGCATTGAATTGGCCCAGTAATTCGACACAGTAAAGCCTTGTTAACGCTTTGCGCTTCTCCGGGTAGTCAATGCAGATCATGCCTTGTGAGTCCCAGAAAAGCAACCACCTTTCCAGTCGATAAAACAGTCTTCGCTTTCTTTGAAGCGTGTTCACTAGGTGGAATTCACTGCTCCTTGGCCTCTGGTGTGCATCAGTGAAGCCATGTTTTGTCGATGGTTAAGAAACGATACAGAAACTCCTTTAGATTCCGCTGAAACAACATCAAATAGCGGTCTCACAGTTTTGTTTGTTGTCCGGAGTGCGCAAACGTGGCACTTATTGCGCCGACTGCTTTCCCATATGACCCGCGCAGTCTTTTGAGATGGCTACTATCTCAACTATCTCGCATGCCTTCAATCCATGGTCTGCCAGTACGAGCCCGTGGATTTTCCTCACGTTATCTGCCCTGGTAGCCGTTTTCAGGGCACCTGGGCGTGGCTCATTAAAAGCCAGCGTGCGGGCTTGTCGAAAGCTGTTGAACCAATTTTTTACGGTCACCATCATAAAAGCAGAGTCACTGTATACAGCATCTAAGTGCTCTTCGAGTTCACTGCGCGGTTTCCCTTCCAAAAGTAAGAATCAAATCACCGACGAATATTGCTCTTTCTCTTTTTCAGGGTTTTGTAAAATAATTTTACAAAACCCTACTAGTTTCGCGACCAGTCTGTCCGTCTGTCCGTCTGTCCGTCCGTCCGTCCGTCCGTCCGTCCGTGTGTCACAGCAGTTTTTCTCGGAAACTACTTAAGCTAGAAACATCAAATTCTGTGTATAGGTGTAAAGTGGTGATCTCTTCAAAGTTCATTTGCAAACAAATTTTAAAAGGTATTTAAGGGGGGTCTGCCCATATAGGAGAGTGACCCCCGAAAAAAAATTTCATTAAAGGTAGCCGTTATGGGTATCAAATGAAAGGTCTTGATAAGAACTTTCCAAAACTGGTCTTAGTTTGGCAAAATCTGCTTCAATGAAATTCAGTACGTGGATGTCTATTTATAAGATTGATCTATCCTGAAAGTTTTATAAAGATTGAATCATAATTAGCGATGTTATAGCAGTTTGAATTTTCCTGTATTACTATGGAACAATATGCGCTGCATTTATTACTATGGCAACATATGGCTATGGAACAACATGCGCTTTTTACCGACTCAGACACTACTGTTTTGCTAGGATTTGCATGAAAATTTCAGGAATGATAGGTGTCATGAATATCTTTGAGAATCGGTTCAGCTAGTGGTATCAGTAATCGTAAAACAAAATAGTGGCTGTTTTAAATGCGAAGATTGAATAATTTTGAGTTATTTTTTCCCAACTTCAACGTTTAAGGTGCATGCTTTGAACACTTGATTCAATTTAATGAATGACTGAAGATGAGTACCTACAATCAATGCTCATAAGTGAAACAAGTCAAGGAGGTGGGAGAGAGCTCCTAGCAAAAGGGTTTTGTAACCATTTTAGGATTCGAAAAAATTGGCCATTAATCGATGATAACAGTACAGGAGAGTGGCCCCTGAAAAAAAAATTCATCAAACGTAGCCGATATGAGTATGAAATGAAAGTTTTCATGGGAGCTTTTCAAAACAGTTGTTAAACTGTCAGTTTTTGCTTCAGTGGGGGCACAGAGGGGAAATACATGAAAAATGTCTTTCCTCCGTCGCGGATGGACATCAGAAATAATTATCAAGGGAGATATTTATGAGTAAAACAATACTTAAAACCTCAGAAGTCTAAATTCGTTCAACTTTGTTAATAATAGTATGATCTTCGTATTTCATATTTTCTCCAATAAAATCGTCTTTGACATGTTTCTTGATTTGATTCGATCTGGTGACTGTATTTTGTCAATTGAATACAAAACCCTTCTGACATGAGCGTAGGTCTGTTTACCCAACTTGTTTTTTCTAAAATCCGCGGGCACATCAGCTTCCACACGCGGTCAAAATGAAACTGCAAGTCAGATTCAACTGAAATTTTGATAGAAGTCGTCTACGAGAATATACTACATGATCGTGAATCTCTCTTGCAATAGTGGCGCCATCGGTCAGTGAGGTTAAGTACTTATCGGATCACTCTCGTACTTTGCCTTAGCGTGACGGAGTCAGTGTCGGAGTCAGTGTCTCTTATTTCGATCATTGCCATCAGCTTAAGCCAGGCTACATTTGAGATTTTGCCGAGAACTTTCTTAAATACATCGCAGAGTGCTGCTTTGTTAACAGCCTCTACTCGGAGTTTGGCCGGTATGTGGCCCAACCAGGTTGACCGTGCTGCTTTAATAGCAGTGTTGGCATCTTTGAGCCTTAAATTTCCCATGATACTCGATAACACGTCAGCATAGCATTGGCCACCTAGGGAGTTTACAAGCACTGCCAGAAGGTAGAAGCCAGGATCTTCATCGTAGCTTTTGCCTCTTCTATTTCACGTTAGGCTTTTTTCTTGCTGGGCGTCCGTTCGAACTTTTTTCCGGCACCTTTTGAAGAAATTTTTGCAGGTTTTTTCGCTCCTTTTGTCAAAACTGTCTGTAACCTCTGGCCAAACATTCCATATCCATGAAATGCCACTTTCTTCCTTCTTTTATCCTAATTTCCTTCGATTGGGCTAGATGCCATTATTTTATATGATGCTGGAGCTATCTTCGTGTGCCCTTTAGGCTTAACCTTCAGTATGCCTTTAATTTTCTACTCTTTTTCGGCCTTCTGGTCCTCTCCGGCCTTACCATCTCACTTACTGACGTTAAGTACGCATAGAACATACTTAATTCGCACTGTTTTTAATTCATTATTGCCAGAGATGATATGCAAATTAATATGTCCAGTCAAAGAAACTGTCATCATTGTTGTGTGGTGAGTCGCGCTGGAAAAAATGTACTAATCATTGCTTTGAACTTTGCAGATAAAAATGTTGCGCCAAATGCTAGTGCGGACTTGAATTAATTTCTGACACCTGTTTGGGATTTGTTTGCATATTTATTTAACGTATGACACTTCTGCTTACAACTAAAGCACCGTAATTGCTGAATATTTCCACTGCGTTTCGGCTTGAACTTCGAAAAATCTTTGCCCACGAAAGCGTTTTTGGAATTTTCGGGACGAACTTCCTGAAGAAGTGTTGTGTTTTGACTACATCACTAGTGATGTCTATTTCAAAATTTTCGATGGCCATTATCATGGGCGTATACTCCTTGGATAAACCTGTCAGTGGAAATGTTCCTACCCACTCATCGGTGATTTCCATTCCAACGCTGTTAAATTTGAACACAGTCATAATAATTTGGTTCACAAGATCCTCCATCAATTGACAACCATCCAGGTTTGTGCTAATTAGTAAACGTCGAAAAGCAACTTTACTTGCAAGCCCTGAGTCCTTAAATGTCGTCTTCAGGCTGTTTCTCGATTGCAAGTACTAGAGATGTTCTGGCTCTAAGACCCTGTGTTGCATTCTTTTCTTTTCCACTCAGCAATCCTTCGTGATCTGTCTGTTTTTCTTTGCTTATATCTAATGGTAGGCAGGCTGTTGTAAGGTTAGATTTGACGGTATGCGGTTTAGTTTGTTTGTTTAGAGATGGAAGAGGATTGCCTGAGTTTGGCACTCTCTTATTGATTCCCTTTGTTGTACTTACTATTTTCAAGCCAGGGGTTTTTGGCCCAAGTGTGTCCCGTTTCCCTTCTTGTGTGGCCTTTCCTGCCACAAAAACCACAGGAAACTTGGAAGTGGTAAACTCTGGGGCCGTCTGACGCGTAGTGCAGGGGTTTTGGCGGAGGTTTGTTATTACAATCCTCCTGGTCATGTCAATATTCTTTGCATGCGTCACAGAATGGGGTGTTTTTCCGGCTGTAACATTCCGAGTATGTGTGGCCTTTTTTGCTGCTGAAACTGCATGTTATTCTTCCCGCTATCTTAGGTGCTTTGTTAGGGATGTTGGTTCCGACCAGTGTTGCTGGTTGGGGCTGCAAACCATCGGATTTACATTTATCACTTGTGGCTGTTGTTTGAATGGGTTATCCGTGGTTGTGTTATTGGAAGCGCCTTTCGACGCAATTAAGGAGTAGTTTTGTCCAAAATAAGGTTGAAAATTTGTATTTATTGAGGTGGTGTAGTGGTTTGTAAGTTGCTGGTAAGGGTGTTGAGCTTGGAACTGCATGAGCGCTGTTCCTTGTTGCAGTTTTTTCATGTTATGACCATTTGCTATCAGGTCCTCGAATGTTTTGGTCTCTTGTGTGAGGAGGAACTGGCAAAGGTATGGGTTAATGACTCCGCTTTTGAAAATACTCTTTGTAAAGTCTTCCAGCTGCTTATTGGCGATTTTACACGCTTTTCCAGAATATTTTTTGTGGCTGCTTCATGGCAGCGCCTGAGTAACTGCCTCAGACGTGATATGTATGAGAGGAGTGACTCCGATGAGTTTTGGTTGGTTGTAATCAAGCTATTTACCAGTTCCTGGTACGTTTCTCCCGACAGGTAAACTCTTGAGAGCAACTCTTCTGCTGCTTGTATATTAGCGGGGAAGTTAGAAGAGATGAGTTGGTAAGCTTAGCCTCGTTGTCGGTATGGGCTGGGGGCACCAGAGAATAATGGGATCATCTGGGTCATTAGTTTAGCTACTTTCACGTTGTCTGTTTTTGTGTCTTCTCTAGACATAAGGAACGAGCGTGAGGAACTCAATATAGTGCACCAAGCTGCACTGGTTTCTAAAGACAATTCCCAGCCTTGCGAGGTTATTAAAGGGTGAGGGGATTGCAATAAGTTGAGACTGTCAGGTCGGCCTAACGAGAATCCACCAAAAAGCTTAATGTCTTCCCAGAACAATTTTGTTTTTTCTTTGAGTTTTTGTGGGTTTGATCGATATTAAACGTATAAGCAAGTATCTGTTCAATTTCGGGCAGACAAGAGTCTCGTTGTGCCTTTTGCACTTTCTTGTTCTGAGGTGTATTCGACTTACTTGTTGGAGAGTAGGTTTTTTCGCTGCGTAGGATCATTCTAGATGTACTTTATTGCGCCGGCACCATGTTTCCTACGTCCATCAATTTATCTAACATAAATTTGGGTTTATTTTAGAAAATAAGAGGAAAATGATTTTCCCGCGGATTCTTTGCTCTGGATGGACTGGTGTTTACACAGGTGTATTGTATGACAAAAATGTGTCCATTAGATAAATATTAAAATGATCTAAAACGCCATTTACAACCTAGTTGTGCCTAGCTCGGAATCACAAACAAGCTGCGCCAATGTAATGTTAAAGTCACACAACACACCTATGTAAACAGCAGGAAAGGCCACACAGAGAAGAAGAAATGGGAGGCAAGATGACAGGTAAATGGGAAACAGTTGGGCCAAAAATCCCTGGCTCGACGAAAGTAAGTTGAACAAAGGGAATCAATAAGAGATTGCAAAATTTAGGCAATCCTCTCCCACCTCCAAACAAACGAACTAAACCGCAAACCGTCAAATCTAACCTTATAACAGCCTGCCTTCCACTAGATATAAGCAAAGAAAAACAAACGCAATTCATCATTGACACAGGCGCAGAAGTATGCCTGTGTAGGTTTAGGTACCACGCTGAGCAATTTTCAACTCTCCACCACTCTACCTTGCACATTTCAAGTGGCGGGTGGAATCATTGATCTGCCCAACGACGGGCTTTTAGGTAACGATTCCTTATCCCACAACTGTAACGTTGAGGGACGCGGGAGAAAGTTAACCTTTCCCCAAACCAGGCGAAACCCTGAGGAATTCGGAGTTCCATTGGAACAGAAGCACTCAGAGGTCCCTTACGACGCTGCACCACGGCCTGACGGCAGCCGTCCCGTTCAATCAATACAACAGGAGAATCCTCCTCTGAAGGAGGCGTTAGCAGCTAACCCGCGAGCAGCACCCCAGCCTATCACTTTCAAGGAATACCGGGCGAGGAGTGGGCCCATAAAGTCACCTCCAGCTAGACGTTCAACACCAGAACCTGAGCCGGAGGCAAATTATTACATCAGGCGTGGACGTCAGGTGCAGCTGCGTCGGGAACTGGGCGAGCTGATTCGACTAATCAAGGTCAGCGTTAGCGAAGACGAGAAGGCCAAATTCCTGAACCGAGCGAGGGCCTTACAATGAGAGAAAAAAAGAGCTACCCACAGCCGCCGAACGCTTTCCCGCCAGGTGCGCCCGCGTGCCAGCGCCAACAAAGTGGATCAACTCCAGAGACTACCACGCCGTTACTAACTCCTGTTTCGTCAAAGATACTGTTTACTCTATTAGCTTTAAGAACTATTGGTACCAATTCTAACGTTTTTTGAAAAGTACTACCCAAGTCTTTCCTTTTCTCTGGTTTGGTATTTGCACTTGTTCATCAAGCTATTTACAAAGTTATCCAGCACATTTGGCAACAAGAACATATGCCGAAAGAATGGCGCCAATCAATTATATTACCTATCCTCAAAAAAAATGACAAACTACAGTGTGGTGTTTACAGCAACTAGTGACTAGCCGAATACTCTGGGCTCAGAGTAGGAGGCTCCCTCAACGACAGCTAAAATACATATAGCTTTACATCTTTTACGTTACACCAACAGTCAGGCAAGGTCATTTCAGTGAAGCACAAACCCTTAGCTCCCTGAGGCAGTTATCATTGCTGCTATTCTTAACAGACTTTATGCATCACGTTATAACATCACCACACATTTGACACATTCTCCTTCTTCTTCTTAGCACTACAGCCCCTTTCGGGCCTTCGCTTCCTGCAAACAGCGCATCCAACTGTCTCGGTCCGTTGATAACGTCATCCAATTCCGAAATCCGAGAAGCGATGAACTGTCTTCGTCGACCGAGTCAGACCAGCGTTTCCTCTGTTTCCCCACTGGCCGCCGGCCTTCAGTTCTCCCAACGAATAGTTTCTTGGGTATCCGTTGTTCGTCCATACGATTCCTGTGTCCAGCCTATTGTAGCTTCCGCAGTCTTACAATCCTTGAGACCCCCGGTTCGTCAAAAATTTCATACAGCTCATGGCTGTATCGAATTTACCATTGGTCCCCGTCTAGCTTCGCTCCGATTATTCGCCTCAGGACCCGTTGCTCAAAGGCGTTCAATATATTTGCGGATGCTTGGGTTAGGGTCCATGTTTCAAACCCATAGCATAACACAGGTCTTATCACAGATTTGTATACTTGGAGCTTTGTTTTCCTGTGTATAAAGCTGGTTTTCAAGATCGTCAATACTGAATAAAATATTTTATTTGCGAGCTGTATTCTTCGGCGTATTTCGTCTCTTTCGTAGCCCGTTTTCGTTATTTTGGCGCCCAAATACTAATAAATTCACTAACATTTTCGGTACTGTATTCGCCAAGTGTGATATTTTGTGTATTTGGGGTATTTTGCCTCGACTGCGTCATGAGCTTTGTTTTGTTTTCGTTGATTTGTAGCCCTACTAGTTTTGCTTCGCTGTCGAGTTTCAGGAAGAGTTCTTTGGCAGTTGTTAATGACCGTGACAGAATGTTGATGTCGTCCGCATAGGCCAATACCTGGCTCGACTTGTATAGTAATGTACCTCGCGTTTTGACAGGTAGCTTCCGTATGACGTACTCCAGAGCCAAATTGAATAGCAATGGGGCCAGCCCATCTCCCTGCTTTAGTCCGATATTTGTGTCAAAGGCATCGCTGAGTTGGTTACTGATGCGGACTTGGGAGGTTGTCGACGTCATTGTCATTTTGGTAAGACGAACTAATTCAAGTACCTGGCTTGACTGTGAACAATTGGTATGTTGTTGATCTACCTGCCCTAAAACAACCTTGATACTCCCCAATAATACTGTTGGCGTATGATCCGATTTTATTTTCTAGGATTTTTGAAAATATTTTATACGCCGTACAAAGTAGTGATATGCCTATATAATTTTCGCACTGTAGCTTCTCACCTTTTTGTGGATCGGGAATATAATTGGTTGGCTCCACTTTTTCGGCATATACTCTTGTTGCCAAATGTGCTGGGTGACTTTGTGAATAGCTAGATAAACAATACTGCCACCATATTTGATGAGCTCCACTGGAATCTCATCAATGCCCGGCGCTTTATTATTCTTTTCGACTTTGATGATGGAACAAACTTAATCCAGAGTTGGTGGGCCCAATGGAAGCTCTCCGCAGACATCTATAGGCTCCGATGTTCTGGAGCTGTGCGGAGGATTAAGGAGGTTCTTGAAATATGATGCCCATCTTTCCTTAATCTTGATTTCATCAGCGATTATATTGCCGATGTCATCGCGACAGAGCGTGGTTTTGGGCTGATGACCGCGTTTAAGGCTTTTCACTACTTTGTTGTTATTGCCCGCTAAACTTACATCAACACATTACTTCAGTGTAATTCTCGTTTAGCTCCGCCCTGCGGTGCTTTCAGGTTGGGGGATTGCATCGGCACTAGAGTTCGTTACAGGCTTTACAACTGGAGGCAAGAAAGGATCCAAAAGAATTTTTTTAGTTACCCAGTTACCGAGTTTACCGATTAAACTGGGTAACTTAATAACGCATTCAAAGGCCAGAGTCTGAACACTATCACCCACCCAAATGGCATATTCGGAGGATTGTTTTATAGCCTTCTTTTATGGAGTGACAACAGCATGCATTTGTAAAGAACCAAATCCTTTATGTTCACAATAGTATAAGTATTCACGTGGTGACTCGGGATTGTAGTTCGGTGAGTAGTATTGGTATTAAAGTTTCGAGAATCGTTAGTGGGAGCTATTGTTATATTACTTGTGGATTCATTTGGTGGATTTACATGGTGGCTGACTGTTGCAAACTGACTTACTTGATTTCTACTTCTTGAAGATCGTTCTATTCTAGCAGGCACTACCGTTATATGATTCATCATTAACGTATGGACTACTATCAATAATATTTTTAAGGGATATCCTTTAAGCATACCTGTCACCATTGAAAGGAATGAAAGAGAATTTTTTATGAAAGATAAAGAAAATCGGCTTCACATTCCACAATCCTCTAAATAGAATGAAATACAGATTTTGGAAACAGTATCAAATCAATATATCTGTTTTGACATAGTTATGAGCAGTGAAATGTTAGCCACCAGCAAATTAAAAGGCGGAAAACTGATTTGGCACCACTTCGATGAAATTGAAAAATTTCCCCTTTTTTTCAATTGTTTTACTGGCATGCAACTAAAAAAACGATATTTACTGTCTAGCATATATTCATATAAAAATCGATAAGCTCCGTTAGGTTGGAAAACATTAGCTATCAGCAAAAAATATATGCATATCCATAATCTTCCGCGCAAAAAAAGGGGGATTTCTAATTGCATATCTTGCGAATTTCTGCATAATTAAATATTTCGGCAATCAAAAACAGATGAATAGTATTATAGTCTTGCCATGGCTCATATGAATATTTTATTAGCTATCACATAACGTCTCAAAATTATATAACTTGGATCTGTGAAATCGAACTTCGAGTATCTCCTAAAAGACGACCGAAAATAATTTAATACTAACGGAATTAGTCGTTTAGACTTTAACCGCAACATCAAGTAACTTTCCATTTGTATTATATTCACATTTAAAAATTTACACAAAATAATTCCAGCTCGATGCATTTCCATATCCATAATGATCTCTTTCAGTGAAAAGCCAATCCTCCAAGAGGAACTTCAGTAGATAAATCTTAGAAAAAAACTTTAATGAGCTATCATACAGAAATTTTTAATTCAAAGAAGCAAACGAAGAGATGCAAGCAAAAAAAATCGAAAACAAATTTAAATTTTCAATCGCCAGCCACTACCGCGTGTCGTGCCAATTTGACGAGTCTAATTAATAGCAAATGTGAATATGTTGAAAAAATAAATGAAACTTCGGTTAGATAAGTTACGCTTTCGATTTCATACTCTTTCGAAGTTTGCATTCTCAATTGATACATACTCGTAGTGTGATGATTGTCAAATGTTTTATGCATGTTTTCCATACTCCTCCGACCATACATTTTGTACATAATCGTGTTAAGTGGGAAGTTAATTTTTCAATTAAATATTAGACACAAAACTTTACATTGAAACTTGCAATGAAAAGCCTCGAAATCAGATTTACACTGGTTGAATTTTAATGATGAAGAATGAATAATAAATTCATTCAACGCTCACATATCATTTTATTCGAGTCATATGTGTGTACTCGCATGATAAATAATTATTTTCAAGTACAAAAATTTCTATTAAGCACACGTTAACTTTTCGCGCTACGTTGATTTTCAAGCTTTCTTGGCGGTTATGACGGATAAAGTGGTTTCACTCTATGGATAATTCGAAATTTATCATTGTGTGCGAGTGGAAAGAGTGTAATTGATATGATTAGATTTGTATCTATGGTTGAGGTTGTGGTAAGATGCAGCTTGCATGGAGTAGCGTTTGATAAACGGTTGGTTGCGCTTTTATTCAAAATTTCAACATTATGCTGAATTTCGCTATAAGGTTTTTCCAAGCTCTGTAGAATATCAAATAGGTAAGCTTGTAGGTGTATTTGTGTATGAGCTTGTGCGTAGTACGAATGAGCAGGCGGACAAGCGAGACTTTTTAGATGTTATGTTGACTATCAATTTCATTGAAAAAGTACAGAAGGTGGATAAATTGACGAAAATATGAAGGCTTTTGGAAATTTTAAATCTTGCTCGAAGCAAATACCTGACTTTATTTAATATGCAGGCATGCTAAAGGCATACCTATTCCACTCTTTTATAGATCTACCAGTTTTGCGTCCTGTATATCCGTCCGTGCATCACAACAAGTTTCCTCAGAAATTATTAAAGATAAAAAGCCCAAACTTTGTAAAAAGGTCCCCGCTTATACCGAAATGAACGTTAAACAATTTTCTCCTCTAAAATAGTCGAGTGGGGATTTGTGCATCAGGAGGCCTAGGAGATGGCAAAATGTACGGAAACCTTAGGATGGTTACAAAGCCCAGTTGGTAGGAGCATTCTCTTGCCTACTCGACTTGTTCGTGTTTTTTTTAAGAAGACAAATCAAATATTATTCAAATTAAATGTAGTTACCGCCAACAGAACTTGATCAACGGTCGTAGATTTGTTCGGCTAGTGCTCTATCTATTACACCATCCGGATAAGAGTTGAGAGTCGACAGATTTAGATAAATGTTTTCGGAGGAAAGTTTATTCATATGTCGTTCATTCAAAATTTATATACGTAAGGATTCTCTTTTCAGCTAAAAAAAGCAAAATTTCTACTTCTCGGAAGCAGTGAATAAGCGTAAGAGTACTATCTGGAAATTTATTGCGAAATACTACGTCTACGAATCCCAGGGGAAGCAAACAACACAACATGACCTCTTCGTCAAATATTGAAACCCATCTATTTTCCTTGATGCTTTTAGTAAGTCTTATTAAATTAAAATAGCTTTAAGGGTTACTTTATGGTTAACAAGCCGATGCCGCGGTTTCGGCTACATCATTCATAAATGAACAATTAGACTGACAGTACTGATCTAAAAGCCCTAGACCTGTAGAGGTGAAATCCGAAGTTTGAGGTCTCGGAATTTTGGTTTTAACATGGGACAGTTCTTATTCAGGATCCAAACTTGTCTTCTAGAACCTAGGACGTGAGCTATGTGTCCCATTAGAACTTCTGTTTTAATATACGACACCCGTCGTATACATCTCTGAAGCTAAACATCAAACTCCCCCAATAAAGCTTGAAAGGCTGGTGAGACACTGCCAGAGGATGAATCTGCCTACTCTAGTTAGATTGTAATGAATTTAGGTATTTGCTAGGTACTTGCGAGCGACTAGACTACCCACTATACACCTCCCTTGTCAACCTGAGAATCTAGCTTGGAACCGTTTGACGCAGTACTTTGGGCCAGATCTCGTTTTGCTACATCATGAGGCACTTTCAAGCTGGGCAATCCCTACTCTAGCGAGAGGGGAGAGAGAAAGAGGTATTGCCAGAAAACCGATCCCCAAGCGCCGACGTCCCCGGCTGCTGTGAGTCGCTTTTACCTTTTAGGACTGCCCGAACATAATGTGCCACATAGCTCCATTTGCCAACCGATTCAAGCATTACCACGACTCTACTATTTGGGGTGAGCTCTCCCGTCTCTCTATAGAGGTCTCGTCGCAGCTTGTCCCATTTTTGGGCACGAAAAATGTGTGAGAGGCATCGTCTTCCTCCCCTGGGCAAAACCAATATCCAAGAGCCCATATCTAACAAATCTTGTGAATGTAACTTCCAGGCCCGTTCAAAAGCTGAGTCAAATAAAGTCAGTCTCACCATCCCTTCGATTCAGTTACGGTCTCAGATCCGTTGGCCATAAGTCGACTCAAAGCCGATACGCTGGAAGCAGTTTTCTCAATCGTTGCCCTGATTCGCTTGGAGAAACTCAGCCCCAGGTACTTCACCAATGGCTCCAATTCGGTTAGTATATATCCAATACTGATCTTTCTTATTCTAGGGATTCTCGTTTCCGTCAGGATGACCTTTTCGGTTTTCTCCAGTGCCAGACTGAATCCACGAGCAGTCGTATAGGCTCTCAATTGACGCACTAGTTTATCTAGCCTTGTTTAACTACGCATCCAGCAATTAGAACCCCAGGATCATTCTCATAGCTCATCAAGCGCGACTCACCTGGCATCTCCAGTCTCAGTAACTCTTGTAAGACACGTCCCATAGGTTTGGACCAAGGATAGATCCCTGGGCAGCACCCGATGTTACTTCCATCCTTCGTTGACCCTGTGTCATATCGTAAAGTAGGCTTCGGTCCTTCAGGTAGTCCCTCAGAAACCGCAGCAGATATTCTGGAGCTTGAAAAGGTGTTCCAACGTATCCTCCAACGTATCCAGAATATCCACCCATCTAGCGGAATTGAAGACATTGCTAACGCTGATTGTCATCAACAGAACGATTCGTCGCTTGATGCGGCTATGTGTCTTTGAAT
This sequence comes from Odontomyia ornata, assembly GCA_963969285.1. Lineage (NCBI taxonomy): Eukaryota > Metazoa > Arthropoda > Insecta > Diptera > Stratiomyidae > Odontomyia > Odontomyia ornata. The sequence goes on from OZ017741.1 coordinate 298,852,173, forward strand.
TTGAATCACGCTCATCAACTCTGCAATCGCATCAATGGTGAAGTGTCCTGCTCTGAAGCCGTACTGCTAAGAAGATACTTGTAAAACCCCGGCAGAACGAGTCGCATCATTGAGTCTTTGCTTGATGAGTTTTTCTAGTACTTTTCCAGCCATGTCTAGCATGCATAACGGGCGGTATTGAGACGGCGATCCGGGATTTCCCTTCCCCTTGCTGATCAGCATACGCCTCACCACTTTCCATCGTACCGTGAAAACCCAATCCCATAGGCAAGCCTTGAATGTGCTGAGCAGCAAGTCAGACCAATGGTGATAGACAAGTTGCAAGACCTCAGCTGGAATACCATCTGGACCTGAAGCTTTCCTCGCTTTCAGTGGAAAGACTGCCTCTTCCAGTTCCAGCTGTGTGAAAAGTGGGCACTTAATTGCTGTTTCACCATGGACAGCGTCAACATGGACGGGATGGGTGGGGAAGAGTGCCCGTACTATCTCGTCCATCTTTTCCACTTTATGTATGCAAGGCGTTCACAAAAACCAAGCTTCCGCATAACTAGCTTGTAGCCAAGATCCCACGGATCCTTGTTCGCATTGCCCGCTAAATCTTACCAGCAACGAGTTAATCGATTTCTGAAGGCATTTCCTGGTTAACTTACATATTGCTACCCAGTTGCATGCCTCGCCACGATTTCGTGCCCATTGAATCGCACACCAAAGTTTGTGACGGTCCCTTCACTTTTCAACAATTTTAGTCGACCAGCAGTACACTGAGCACTTGCAATGCCGAAGTTTTCGACGGAGCATAGAAGCGTTGCAAGAGTTCGTGGTAATGCTCATAGTTGATTTCACCAGGTCTTGAGCTGCCAGTTTTTCCGTCCTCTGCAAATCATCCTGCAGCGGAGCACCCACCGTAACCGCCTCGATGAACCTTTCAATGTCCATCTTTCTGATATTCTCCCCGATTGTAGAAAGTCGGGAGCACGGACGCTTAGGGACAACATCACGGCTCTCAAGCAGAATGTACTGATGACCACTGGGTGAATAGTCCTCTAATATTCTCTAATTGTGTATCCTCCGTACTAAGGACTCCGATGCGAATATCACTTTTGGTATGTTTCCTTCACAGCCAATACGATGAGAAGTTGGCATGTTTCTAGCGTTTACTAGGACGAGCGCTGTCCTGGCCGCGATTTCTAGGATTCGTTTTCTCCGCGAATCTGTTCAAGGCATGCCACATTTGATTGCCCTAGCGTTGAAGTCTCCCGCAACAAACACATTGCCAGCTTGGCTCGGAAACATCATATCGGTTCGTTTGGCGTTAGGTGCACACTAGAGAAGGTGGTCATCTCCCGTGCACAGCCCCTGAAAATCACTGTTCCGAGCCCAGATATCGGCCAGCAATAGTTTTGTCAGGATACCATGATACAGAGCTTTTACCACGGTGTTGCTCACTCAGCAGCAAAAAAGCGGCTTTTATGTTCCTCACAAACTACTCTAGCAGCTTTTTGGCGGTTGTATTGCTATGTTTACCTGCAGGATACGGGTCATCTGAATTCTGATTTTGCGTTGGCTGGGGCTTCCTGCAAACTCGATATTTTTCTTATCCAAAGACATGGTCAGGATCCAGTCTTGGATCAGCATCCTTGCGGAAGATACAGTGTGCCCTTTGTACACTCTTTTCTTTTATTTCCTATTTCACCGCATTTGTAACATAGGCAACTCCTTTCGGGTCCTTTACATATTTTTGCGGCATGACCGCAGCCAAAACATTTAAAGCATTGAAGAGGTTCTGCTCTTTGCCGTATCCTGTAGACAACCTTATGCAGAAATTGTCCAGCGTCCTTTTCGGTTAAATAAATTGTGGCCATGCATTTCCCCTCTGGTTTTCTGGTCTCAGCCTAGGGCGCTCCCTTTTGATGGCCTCTTCTACATCAGCCGAATGCGTGCCACAGTCAGTGTTTCTTATTTCGATCAGTGCCTACTGTTGTGCTTTTAATGAGCACTTTCCTTACTACGTCGCAGGATGCTCCGAACCCGACCAGTTTGTAGCCCAACCGCATTGACCGGAATGCTTCACTAGCAATATTGGTATCTTTGGGCCATATATTTCCCCTGATATCCCGCAGCAATTCTGCGTAGAATCGATCATCTTGGGGTTTTATGACCAGTACCTGTTGCCGGGCTCTTTGGCGTGCCTTTTTTCTCTACTGTTTCACATCAGCTCTTTTTCCTTGCTAGTCGTCCATGTGAACTTTACTTTCAAGCACTTTGTGAAGGATTTTTGTTTCCTTCTTTCATCCCGATCTCCTTTGATAGAGCTAGATGCCATTGTACAATATTATTTATATTTGATGGTGGATCTATCTGTGCATGCTTTTTAGGCTTAGCCCTCAGCGATTCTTTAGCCTTCTATTCTTCTTTGGCCTTCAAGTAGTCTTCGACCTTTACCCAGCTCCTACAGTAATGCCCTATGTGGACTAAGAACTCCTCTAGTTCAAGGAGCCAAATCTTGACACCTTTGTTGGTATTTGGTGAGTCGCATACTGATTTTATTATGTTTAGAATGTCTACCACTTTTCATATTAACCTTTCATCTTGATGTCACTTGATGGCAATTGTACTTTGCGACCTTTTTTCTAGGAAGAGATTATCAGCTTTTGTTTCTGAGTACAATTCTTCAACCACGTTTTCGACGGTTGCGATGAAATCACACAGCAGCGCTTTATTTGTCTGATCACTTCTTTCCTTTCCTGCCGCGATGACTTTGTGGACCTTAAGACAATTTTTTATTGTTTTGGGAATTAAGACCCATGCTTTGGTCACTTTGGTAGCAATTGCAGCAGGAACAATCGAGTTCTCGATGTTCATTATGTCTTCCCTCACCGTATGAGCATCTGGAGTATCCTGCAGAATTTTCCACTCTTTCTTTTTAGGGTGCTCTGGCGTTCATATCACTTTTTTGCTGCTCCCAAACCCGCGGATCTCTCAATCTGGACAAAGCTGTTCGTTGTTCTCTGTTTTGTTCCTGATTTTTTAACCGACGTTGTCACGTTGAAGATGACGCCAGGAATGTTGGTTCCCCCATCGAAGCCTGCGTTGTCTTTGAAAGCATTTGCTTTGGCTTAATTTTTGTGAGTTAATGGCTTTCTCCACTTTTGCTTTCTTTTTTGAAACGATGTTCGCAACAAAGAGGATCTACGTATGAACAGATTGTTTCCATCTGGTCCACGATTGCTTGTAGATATTTCTGTTATAGGATCCAAGTTCACCACTTCTATATCATTGCAGTCGCTGAATAACGACGGCCGGGAGTCTACTCGCTCACAACCCTCTGCCACTACTGTAGGAGATCCAACCCCCTCCACCATAAGTTTTTTCTCTTTCTCGACTTTCAATTTAGTTTTTTTTGAGTTCCTTCCCATAGCATTTTACCTGCATTTGCATACTCAAAGGGTCGACAAGCCTCAGGCTCCGTTTCCGATAGCCATTTTGGCCCTTGGTTACCTTCCCTCGAGGGCACGGGTCGCTCAACAACCTGAGGTATTTGGAGCAATATAGCATCCTTGCTCTCGGCTTGTAGTCGGATTCTGTTCGCGGAAACCTAGACTTCCTCGGGCGCGTGGAGATGGCACATTTGTATGTGTCTGGTGACAATAAGATATTCAAACTGACTTTTCAGGAAATAAAGAAATTGGCCTGGAGATACCAAATAAATAAAATAATTGACTATTTTTAGAGGTTCTCAAGGGTGGTTTGAGCACAGAGCGAAGGAACCCTAACAAAATTTTAGGAAAAGATAGTCGTGTGAGGTGTCAAATGAAAGGTCTTGTTGACGACTATCGAGGGATGCAAAGGGAGGGGATCACGATTGAACATTTTTGGTATAGAAAATCAGAAAAAAAACTATTCAGGTAAGTCCTCATGCAATGATCGAACAAAAGCAGGAAGATGAGCTGGCCCCATTGCTCTTCAATTCGGCTCTAGAATGTCAATACAAGAGATACGTTACCATACAAGTTGAGCCAAGTCATAGCCTATGCGGATGATATCAACATTTGGTCACAGTTGTGATCAACCGCCAAAGAACCTTTCCTGAAACTCGAAAGTGAAGCAACACTAGTAGGGCTACAAATCAATGAGAATTAAATATAACTTAAAAGGCAGTCAAGGAAAGTTACCTCAAATAACAGAAATATTGAACTTGTCGAATGCATTATTAGAAATGTGCGATTTTGGGTATATATGCCCTAACGTGAACTGGTATTGAAAGAGACAATGCTCTGAATAATACAGCTCGCAAATAAAATATTTTATTCAAGGTGGAAGATCTTGAAGACCAGCTGCACACAAGAACATAAAGTTCCAATTAAACGAATCTGTGATAAGACCTGTGTTATGCTATGAGTGTGAAACATGAGCTTTAAACCAAGCATCTGCAAACATATTGAATACCTTTGAGAGACGAGTCCTTACGAGAATAATGGAGTGAAACTAGACGGGGACCAATGGCAAATTCGACACAACTATTAGCTCCATAAAAATTTTGACAAGCCGAAGGGTGAAGCGATTGTAAGACTGCGGAAGCTACAATGGGCTGGAAATCGTATTGAAGAGCAACGGATACCAAAATGTATCGTTGGCAAAACTGAAAGGCGGTGATCAGTGGGGAAACCGAGAAAACGCTGGTCTGACTCGATCAACGAAGACAGTTCGTCGCTGCTCATATTTCGAAACTGGAGTACGGGGTCGATAGACGGAGACAATTGGAGGCGACTTTTTAGAAACCGAAGGTCCAAGTGGGGCTGTAATACTACAAATAATAAGAACAAATCGATCGTACCTTGGTCGATGTAGGGAAATAATTGTAACTTTGATCATTGCTTGAACAAATTAACATATCGATGTCGTATGTCAAAGGCGTAATCCTGAGGAGAATAATTGGAACAACCCTAGATAAGAGCCAATGGTGAGTTCGATGCAACCATTAACTGTATGAAATCTTTGACCAGCCGGAGATCTCACTGACTCAAACTCCAATGGGCTGGCCACGTGAATCGCACGAACAAACAACGGATACCTATAAGGTATTCATTGGGTGAACTGAAGGGCGGAGACCAGTTGGACAGCAGATGAAATGCTGTTCTAACTCGGTCGATGAAGAAAGTTCAGCGCTGCTCACATTCCCAAACTGGAAGACGCTATCAATGGTCTGAGATAGTTGGAGGCACTTGTTGCAGGAAGCGATGGCCCAAGAGGGACTGTAGTGCTACAGAAAAGAAGATATATACGAGTATATGTGTATATATATATATATATATATATATATATATATATATATATATATATATATATATATATATATATACATATATATATATATATATATATATATATATATATATATACATATATATATATATATATATATATATATATATATATATATATATATATATATATATACATGTATATATAAATTCATTCATATATATACATATATCCATATATATATATATATATATATATATATATATATATATATATATATATATATATATATATATACAAATATATATATTCAACTATCTAATCAGCGACTTCAATGCTATCATAGGCGAAATGAAAGATCACGAAATCCTGGTAGGAAAATCCAGTTTGGGCACAAAGAACGAGAAAGGAAAAAGACTGGTCCAATTTGCCCACCAACATAACGTCTATATAGCAAACTCGTTCTTCAAAAAAGACCAAAATAAAAAAAGTTGATCTAATCCTAAACGATAGAATAAAATAGTTAAGGACGTATCAATCATTAATAACTTCAGGACAGGAAGCGAACATCGTCTGGCTAGAGCAAAGATTACCCTAGACCTAAAGGCTGAAAGGTTCAGATTAGTTAGAAAACCAACAAGATCAATTATTCACACAGACAACATCAGGGACAACGCCGATCACTGCCAGGAAATGCTAGATTTCGAAATGCGCAATAATGACGTAGAACAAGCGTTGACAAAAGATGCCACAAGCTCTCAAACGAAATAAAGGCTCTACTGAGAAAACGTAGAGAAATGAAATTATCCACGAATACGCAAAGGATGAAATGCACTGAAACCTGAAATACAACAAAAAATGAAAGAAGAAGAAAGAAGGCGAAAAGAGCACTACTGATTGATAGAAAGCAGATGATTGCTATGCAACACGAAAATGAAAGGGTAGCCGATTGGAAAAGAATTATAACAAGCTTCCATCGAAATTTCTATAAAGCTCCTGAAACAATCCAGATAATAGAAATGACTACAACAGTAGCACCTGAAGAAGATGCCCCAGAAGTTTTCATTGACAAAGTGGAATTGGCGCTGCAACAAATGAAAAATGGTAAAGCAGACGGTAAAGACGGCATTACATGGCAAACATGGCAGATTCTGGTCGGGGTATTCACAGGCTGTATCAAAACTAGACAAATCATTGAACAGTGAAACAGTGCCAGCATAATTCTGATCCACATGAAGAGCAGTAGGGAAGCCATTAGCAACTATAGACTGATTAGTCTGCTCCCTGCGTTTTATAAAGTATTCACTTAAATCATCAATAACAAAATACAGTCAGCCCTAGATGCAGAGCCACGAGAACAGGCTGGCTTCAGGTGTGGCTTTAGCACTATAGATCACATCCACATACTAAGACAGGTCATGAGCAAAGTGAAAGAGTATGAACTCTCCCTCGCATTGGCATACATTGACTTTGAGAAAGCCTTTGACTGAAAAGATCCTGAGGCAATAATAAGAGGTCTTATAAGCCAAGGTATTGAGAAATCATATGTAAAAACACTGACCAACATATACAAGAACGCAAAAGCGAAGGTCAAAGTGTTCGAGGATACGCCAGAGTTTCCTACCCAAAGAGGTGTTAGGAAGGGGGATACCATATCACCAAGACTTTTTAACGCCACTCTGGAGGAAATCTTTTGAGGTCTAAAGTGGGGCAATAAAGGCTTAATCATAGATTGAGACCGGCTGAGTAACCTATGATTCGAAGATGACATAGTCCTTTTCGCCCGTAACAAGGATGAACTGCAAACGCTACTCAAAGACCTAAGCGCAGCCAGTGCGACAGTAGGACTGAGAATGGACCTCAATAAAACAAAGGTTATGTACAATGAATTCATAACGAGGAGCACAAGATAAAACATCAATTAATAACACCGAATAGGCTGGACATTTAGCAAGAATATCGGACAATAGATGGACCACAAGAGTCATGAGTTGGTACCCAAGGGTAGTCAAAACACCGAGACGCGGCTCAAAACATAGATGGGACTATGACATAAGAAAGCTAGCCGCCATTACCTGAACACGTATAGCCAAAGACAGACAAAAATGGAGGGCAACGAGAAGCCAATACTTAGTGGAGACTGCACCATGATGATTTACTTCTAAAAAGTTTGACTAAAAATTTTTTCAGTCAAATTTATGGAAGCTGATAGGTCAGGCTGTAATTATATCTATGAGTGAAGCATTACGGCCAAAAAAAGTTTCGATGATATATTGCGTCAAGCATCTTATATGTACTTATGACAGTTATGGATACTCTAATTTCCCAACGAGCGACTCATAAAATGTAGATTGAAAAAAATTGTTTGCTTCTAAGATTTTTAAACAAATAAAATTCAAGTCCAAGTTTAATAATAATTGTTTTTATCAATATAATTTTATTATTATTGGTATTTACCATCACCTATGGCGCGATAGCCCAAGCCGGGCCTATGCCTCCAGAATTAATCTCCTCCAATGATCACGGTTCTGTGACCTCGTTCATCAGTTAATCACTCTCAGGAAGGATTATTGATATTGATTCACTATAAATTGGTAATGGCATCGCAAGAGTCACTGTTGGATTACAAATAATTTTTTCAGGAACGAAGGTATTGAACGACAATTCAATATCTGGTAGTATTTGCGATGGAAAATTCTTCGTTTGCAATAAATCAACAGATACATCATATTGCACAGATTCACCGGGTGGAGTCTGGGATTACACGTAAAATAAAGAAATAATATCTGCGTTCAAACTAACGTATGTGAATATTTAGATTTTATAAATCTTTTGTATTTTGATCGAGGTTTGGAAACAGTTTGCATATCAGCTGACGCTTCAACTAATGTAAATGAAAGGGCACGCCGTTCTGATGACATGGGGTACCTGTGATCTACAAAATGTGATGAAGCACCAATAAGACACTAGAATACACTGGCAGAATAGACATGGCGATATTTGATAGGTATGCATCACGGTATCTAGTATCTGGAAGAGAATGTTGAGGATCAGCAAGTAAGCAAGTGTATTTCGAGTTTCTGGCACACGTACGGTGGTTGGATAAAGTTGGTCTTTGAAAGTAATTTAATTGTGAGCTGCGATTCAAAGTCTGAACATTAGAATAATATATTTTTATTTAATGGAAATTAATTTACCTATTGCAATTCTTTTTAGAGTTAAAAAATGTTAATATAGCGTCAATTTTTTTAGATTTTTCAAGTTGATTTCAGGAAAGAAAGAGAAGAGAATAAAATTATTTTAATTGTTTTTTTTTTTTGTATTCTTGATTTTATTGCAAGTTTTTTCAAGCGAACATTTAATAAATTTTTTTTGGAAAATAATCCATTTTAAAGAGAAATATTTATTCAGTTTAGAAGTTTAATAACAAACAATAAATACAATAATCAAAAACTCATATCAATTTTTTCCAAGTAATCCGATGAACACCTCAAATGGAATTCATTGGCATAAATACTTCGTCTACAATCTTTCCTGTGTTGATTTCATCAAATCACAACGACAAAGCCTGAACAGTATGATGATGGCGCCTTATTAAAACATTATACAGATATTTGCTTGGCAAGAAACACCTTAAACACGTTAGTCCAGTGGAAAAGCTCAGATTAATTATAATGAAGGCTATGACCCAATCTACATACATAATGCGTTTTGCCATAAAAATTTTAACATGTACACTCGACAATACATTGCGTACAAACACAGTTACAAATCTTGTGTACGAGTATTATTCACAATGAGTCGCGGGAAAAACAAACAGCTTTCAAAATGAAACGTCTGTTATTTAGTGCTGCAGACGATGTGAAAAGAATACAACTGTGAATACATTATGAAGAAAAATAATATGATTGCATACGCATATTTTGCTTACATAAATGCGTGCGTATTTTCATAGGTTGTATGCTCATATCTGTGAAATGTACTTGGGGATACATACATACATACATGTATGTAGTAAGGTAAATACATTTCAGTGGAATTTCTAAGCATTCGGGGGGAAAGTGATGATAGTTTACATTGCTGTCGTAAGGTTGATTGATGATAAAGGAATTAATAAAATTAGTTTCGTTAAGAATTATGTGAAAACTTCCGATGCAGGTAATAGAAAATAGTGGTGTTGACCAATCTTAGGATTTTTTGGTGGCTTAAAGTTTCTCAAGGTTAAATTATGAAGAAAAAAGGGTTTCCGAACACACAATTTTATATTGTAGCTGATTTGATATTGTTTTGCAAAGCAAAAAATTTTATCAAATTAATTAATTGTATTCTACGTACATATTAGGAGGAAAATTTAATCACAAACTATATAGTTAATAAAAAAATAAAATGCAATTACTGTACTAACAACATTTTTCAGGTGTATTTGTTCATCCAAATTTAATTTCTTTTAAGATGCAATATTTAATAGATTTGAGTTTCAAAAACAAAATAATTTACATAACTTTCAATTTCATGTGTAGCTTTCGTTAAAAATAAATTTTAATTTCTATTGATAACATCGAGATCCAGACTAACATTCAGAAACAAGAAAAACCAAATTTTCGAAACCAGTTTCAAATAATTTGAGATTTATATTCATAGCCTAAAATTTGATAATGCGTGATAGCCGCTGGAATTTTATCATAGTCAAGTTGCGGACAACTTTCATGCACTTATGTTGAAAAAAACTTAATATAAAATATTGTTTTGCACACAATTACGTTATAACTTCTTGTACTTGTATTTTGGTACTATGAACGGAGTTATAAACTCAGCAGTTTCCATAATTGATTCTCAAAACGCTACTTTGAATTGAGACAGTTTGACTTTGGTTTCATCTGCCAAGCTTGTTTACGTCCAAGCGATACTAATTCAGCTCTACATCATCGAAGCCTATAGATATTCTCCGAGAATTTCCATTGGCCCCACCAACTTTGGATGAAGTTCGTTCCCCCACTAAAGCCCAAAAGAATAGTAAAGCGCCGGGTATCAATGAGATTCCAGTGGAGCTCATCAAATATGGCGACAGCAGTGTTCATAAAGCTATTCACAAAGTCATCCAGCACATTTCCCTATCCACAAAAATAGGTGACAAGCTATAGTGCGAGAACTTTAGAGGCATATTGCTTTGTACGACGTACAAAATACAGTGGAACTTAGATAATTCGAACTTCAAGGGACTCGAAAAATTCGATTTGGAAAATTCCTAGGAAACGTTTAAAATAACACAACACTGCATGATCTAACAAATAAAACTTAATTGCGTAAATTTAAGGCTTTTCATATGTTCCCTAAAATTAGTCCCACTGTCGTTATGAACGATTATAACTAATTTAATGACTGAAAAATTGAACCACTTACTTCAATTCTACTCTCAAAAAATCGCCTGAGCTCAACAACTTGATTTGCGGCTTCAGCCGTACTAAGAATTGGCCTTTCTTGTTTCATTATCGGATGTACTGTCGCCATCTTGATTGCCGTTGCCGAGTACCTCAGTGTTGATGTCCGTTTCAGTAAAGTCAGCACACACCGCAGCAGCTTCGTCAAAGTTAAAGAAGTCCTCATAGGAGATAGCACATAATATCCTCCTAGCTCTTAACTACAGGCATAGCTTCAATTACAGATTGGTTCGCACTTTCACTTTCTGCTTCTTTAAAAAAAACAGCTTTCTTGAACAGTTCTTAATTGTTTCTTGTGACACAAGATCCCAAGCCAGTTTACACATACGTTAGGTCTGAAAGACATCAAGCTTAATTTTGAGAGAAGTGAAATCTCCGGTGAAAATATTCTCAACCAATAAATGCCAGTAAAAATGTTTGAGGTTTTTTTATTGTGCCCTGATCCATAGGCTGAATGACTGATATCATATTGGCGGGGAAAAATATAATTTTTACATTGTCCATAAGCAGCAGGCTTTTGTGAGCAGCTTTTCCAAATTTTTCATTGAGTTTCAGGAGTCACTTCTCAAAAAGAGCACTTGTCATCCACGCTAGTGTACTAGATTCATACTCTACTGGTTTTGACTTTACGTTTTTGAAACAACGGGGACTAGCAGATTTTCCTATCGTTAACAAAAGCAGTTTTTCAGAGCCATCCATGTTTGCTCCGGCCAAACGCGTTCCTCTTCCCTTGCTGAGTTTCCTTCCATGACATTTCTCGTCTTTAAAAGCAAGCGTTTAATCAGGGGTGCACTCGAAAAATAGACCCTTCTCGTCAACATTAAAATGTTTTTGAGCTCCTTGTCCTGGATCATCTCTTCTAATTCTATCTTCCATTGTCCTGCTTTATGATCAACACCACCACTTTCACCACAAATTGATTTAAAAGAAATTTTATTTCGCTCTTTGAAACCATCTAGCCATCTCATGCTTGCTTTGAAATCGGTTTTCCCAATTCCAGTAGCAAATTGTTGAGCTTTGCCTCTTACAAGAGGCCACTCAGTGGAATCACAGTTGCCTACATCGGAATTAGCTAGTGCTCTACACCGTTTCCGGTCATTTCCGTTCCCAAATTCACTGCTTAAAATCGTTTCTTTATTTTAAAAAAAGTTGACAATGTGTTACGAGGGGGTTCCGAGGTCCCGAGCGATCTCTGATTTTTTCTTCAGTCTCTTTTCCACTTCCTTGATCGCGGCTACCTTTTCAGTTAATATTAGTGATTTGTAAGCCCGCGAGTCCGACGATGAGATCTTGGCCCAACGTTCGTTCAAGAAAAAATCAACAAATCTGATAAAATTAAATCTTACAAATAACGAGAACATCACGCGCACAACAAAAAACCACAAATAATATAAAATTCAGTCCCAAGCAAACTGAAACATTACACGCAATATAGATAAATTGTCTGTTTGTAAGCGCTGGCAATGACTGCTCGGGTGATCTCAAGGGGAGGCAGTGAAGACACTGAATATGCACAAAGGTGACTTCGTAAAGAAGGGAGGCTTTGACTTGACCATTACGACAAGATTGTCTCCAACATCAATGTAAAATAAGCCTATGCAGCTCTTGGGAAATATCTTAAGGTTTCCCAGACCAGATTAAATACCTCGAAGAATACAGCTCGCAAATAAACTATTTTTGTCAGTTTTGACGATCCTGAAGACCAGCTGCATACACAGGAAAACAAAGTTCTAAGTGTACAAACCTTTGATAAGAGCTGTGTTATGCTATGGGTGTGAAACATGGACCCTAACCCAAGCATCCGCAAATATATTGAACGCCTTTGAGCGACGGGTCCTGAGGCGAATAATTGGAGCGAAGCTATGTATGAAATTTTTGACGAACCGGAGTTCTCAACGATTGTGAGATTGCGGAAGCTGCGATCAGCTGGCCACATGAATCGTATGGACGAGCAACGGATACCCAAAGAGGTATTCGCTGGGAGAACTGAAGGGCGGAGACCAGTGGGGAAACCGAGAGAGCGCTGGTCTGACTTGGTCGACGAAGACAATTCATCGCTGCTCGGTCAATGGACTGAGACAGTTGGAGGCGCAATTTGCAGGCCCGAGAGGGGCTGTAATGCTACGAAGGAGAAGAAATATTTATTTCTTGAATGGTAGTTTTGAGTTTTGCCAATTTTACAATTCGTGATTTCAGTACAATTAGGGTAGTTTGCTCACAATTTGAGAGATAAATTTATTGAGTTGCCAGTATTTGTCTTTGTTGCTGTTGCTTAATATGCTTTGTTTATTGCTTAAATCATTGACCGCATTGTAATTCTCATGGTGTTGCCGGAGCGTGAGACATTATTTCAACGAGTGTAAGTTGTGCTCTGGCAGCTGGCTACATAAAAGGCAGGGCTCTTTCATTTACAATTATTGTATTATAATTCTCTGTATTTTGATTGGGAAGTCGTAAGTTGTTGGTGTTACTTGCTATCCCTGTGTATATGGTGAGCGAGTGCGAATTTTAAATTCGTTCTGTATTTTCGTCATATATGCGGGTGTGGTGAGAGTCAAAAATTAGGTTCTATATGTTGTCCTTGTAGTTAAAAGTTTCCAACCAATTTCTTTCGAGATTGTCCCTAAATAAGTGCTCTTTAATTCTGCCAAGCCAGGCTTTGTAGTTGGGAGAACTGAAGGGCGGGGACCAGTAGGGAAACCGAGGAAACGCTAGTCTGACTCGGTCGACGAAGACAGTTCATCGCTACTCGGACCTCGAATTTGGAGGACGCGGTCAATGGACCGAGGCAGTTGCAGGCGCTATTTGTAAGAAGCGAAGGCCCAAAAGGAGCCGTAGTGCTACGAAGAAGGAGAAGTTTTTGTAGTTGTCGCTTTTGTATTCATTTTTCCGTAGCATCGGGCATTGTTTGAGTGTTCTGTTATCGTCGATTAAGATAAGCTTCGTGTATAGTTTAAGTGATTTTTGTATAACCTCCAGTTCTATGTGCTCCAGGCGGAGCTCTCTTCGGATGGCGTTGTGTGGCGTATTTGATGGTCTGTGCTGTTGTGTTTTGACAAATGCAGATTGTGGTTTCTCTGGCACCTCTGTACATGATAATCCTCAAACTTCTGCTCCATAGAGATGAAATACTGACTTGTAAAGTACTAGTTTAGTGTTAAATTTATGTATATGTCTAGTTGAGAACAATCCTAGGCTTTATACCAAGACAGCTCTTATGGTTGTAAGTTTTTGTACAGCTTTTTTGTTGTATTTCCCGTTGGTGGTTAAGGTGACATCATTGTATTTGAAACTTTTGACCCAACCGATTTCATGGTAAGACAATGTAATTTTTCTAGTGAGTTCCTTGGATGCTTTGAATTTTATTGACATTAGTTTGGTTTTCAAAACGCTAATTTGTAGGCTGTCCAAATAACAGTTTGTTTCAAGTGCATTGAGTTTGTCTAATAGGACGACTCTATTATTAGCTACGATTACTAAGTTATCTGCATAGGCCAGTGTGAGAATGTCTGTGTTTTCATTTATTTTGAAGCCCCTAAGTCCTTCTCTCCAGATATATTCATCTATATCTAATGTGATTATGTTGAAAAGGAGTGGGCTTAATGGGTCACCTTGCAGCACTCCCTTGCATACTTTTCTATGGTGTCTCAGTTCAGTTTTTTTTATTATTGAAGTTATCGAGGTCTGGTATATTATTTGAAGTTTGCTAATAAAGACTCCACTTATACCTCTGCCGCCCCGTTGAGATCTATCAACAATGCAATTATATAGGAATTAAGTTTTGTCGTAATTACGAGGGTCATTTCAAAAGTTTCCGGCCTTAAAGGCTAAAAAATAATGGTACATTCAAGTTCTCTTGCCAACCATTAGATGGCCTTTACATATGTATGCCATAAAAATTTCAAGTTATTCCAATCAGTACAAAGCACATGGTACCCTGACAGGTGACGTTTGTTGAGAAGAATGATAAAATCGAGTATGCGCGGTGATAAAGTGCCTCTATTTGAAAGAAGAGTTAGACTCCGTGTATGATGAATCATCGCCCTCATTTACAACAGTGAAACATCGGGTGGCCGAGCTCAAACGCTGTCGCACAAGCATTTTTGACAATCAACGTTCTGGACATCTGAAAGCTATTTCAACGAAAGATATTGTCAGTTTAGTGCGCACAAACTTGATGAAGGATAGCCTATTAACCATTAAGAAAATTGCTGAGGCTTGTGGGATATCAACTGAACAGGTGCATATTATTTCACATGGAGATTTATGCATGAATAAATTATCCGCGCGATGGGTGCCGCGTTTGTTGACGGTCCACCAAAAGCGCATGAAGATGGACATGTCACGCGAGACTCTCCAGCTGTTCCAAAATAATCCTACCAAGTTTTTGCGCCGATGAAACCTAGATTCATCACCATACTCTTGAAATTAAACAACAGTCAATGCATTGGATTGTGGTGGGGGAACCAGCTCCAAAGAAGGCAAAGGTCGTTCTTTTTGCTGGAAAAGTGATGATGACAGTTTTTGGACAGCCGTTGAGTACTTATGGTTGATTACCTTCAAAAAGGTAAAACCATTAACTAACGGACACTATTACGCTGCGTTGCTGGACCAATTGAAGACGGAACTCAAGAAGAAGCGACCACGCTTGGCGAGGAAGAAGGTGCATTTTCATCAAAATAACGCGCGAACCACCACATGCATGGTTGCAATCGCAAAATCGGACGAATTGAAGTTCGATTGCTTCAACACTCACCTTACTCACCAGACCTAGCACCGAGTGACTTTTTTTGTTCCTCAACTTAAAATCTTCTAGGTGGGAAAAAATATGGGTCAAGTACCGAGGTTGACGAGGCAGTAAACCTGTATTTTTTAGATTTACTTAAAGAACTTATTTTGATGGTCTAAAGAGTTCTGAAAAGCATTTAACCAAATGTTCTGACTTGCGTGGAGACTATGTCGAGAAATAAATGTTTGTTTGGCTTGAACTATGTGTTTTTCTTTAAAAGGCCGGAAACTTTCCAAATGACCCTCGTATATTGGGTATTCTATCTAATATAAACATGTTATCTATGCACACTTTTCTGGGTTGAAAACCAGCTTGGCAGTCGGAAATCACATTGTGTTCCTCTGTCCATTGTATGAGTCTGGCAGAAAATATTGAAGTTAATAGTTTGATGATCGCATTTTCTAGTGCTATTGAGCGAAAGTTCGAGGTATCTGGTTGGTTTTCTTTTTTAACAATCGTGAAAATTTAGGGTCATGTCACCAGTTGCAGATCTTTGCTGTTGGATGTGGAGCCATTACGTATTTCTAGTAAGCGGGGTAATGCGCTATTTGGAAGGTTTTTGATGAATTCATTTGATAGCCCATACGGGCCAGATGCTTTAACCAGTTTAAGTGAACTCATGGCTACTGTCATTTCTTCTAGTGAGATATCATCGCCAAGCGCGAGGTCGCTATTCGTGTTATTTATTGTGACTAAAGGGGTGGCTTGGATAGGATACATTTCATCTAAGTGTCTGCACCATTTTCTGGGTATAATATAAGTCAGTAGTTTCTTACCTCTTATTTTTTTAATTTCCGACCGGAGTTTTTTTTGGATGTTACTTGGCTTGGGCTATCTCTTCAACATATCCTTGCTTTCAGATAACTTGTGTAATCGTTAGTATTGGAGAAATTCCGTATTTGCGGCCGCGCTTGATTAGCTGCAGTTTTTTAGCTACATAGTTGCTGTTGAAACATTTATTTCTTGGTGCATTATTTTCGTTATATATCATTATTGTTTGCTTCATCTTAGATGCTTCAGCAGCTTTATTTATTATTCATGTTGTTGTCATCCAGTCGATGATATTTTGCATGTTCGTTTCTTTCATTTGTTGATATTGTGAGCGATGTAAGGGGTCGCATTTTAGCATTTTGTAGTTTAACTTCTTGTTTTTCTCCATATTTCGTATATGACGTGTTCCCTATACGTAGTGGAATTGGCAAGTGGTCTGATAAGTCTGCAATGTTGCTTACTTCGAAATCTTTTATATCTTCGGTTATTTCAAGACTAGTGAATGCGGGATCTAACGGATATTACATATGCACACGGATAGTACATATGTGTACTTTCCATGTGTGCCTGAGTAAGTTCTTCCGTTTAGCTATGTCAAGTTAAAATTTTCAGCTACTTCAACCAGCTTTTAGCCACATATGTTTGTTGTATGGTCCACGCTACTCCTTTGTTTGTTAATGCTTTCGGCATTAAAATCGTCAGTCCATATGATTGAGTTGTTCTATCAATCTGTTTACTATCTCTAACATATAATTGATAGTCTTTACTTGTGGTGAAATGTACCGCATTTATGTTGGCTTTGACAGGGTGGATATTAATGTAGTTGTTTGTTTTTGTTGTTTTGAGTGACTGGTTTACTGGTTTTCAAGGAGTTATACATCAACACTGTTATACAACCAGTGGTACGGCCTTTGTCACTTGTTTTCTCTACAGGGGCATGATGCAGCTGGCAGTTTGGGAAGTATTTAACAATGCAGCCTGGTTTGTGTTGATGCTATGTTTCTGTAAAACATATTATTTGATGTTGTTTGAGTTTTTGCCACTGATTTGAAACTAGTTTAAAAATTTTACGCAAACCGTATATGTTCCACGGTCTTACGATATATTACTAGTAAACCATGGGAAATATACATATAAAAATGTAGCTTTTCTTATAGACAGAGAAAATTAAATTGAAATAAAATAAAAAAAAATATGTTTAACCCTTCCAACACTGCTATAAATTATAATGTACATGCTTTTTATCACCCTGCGTGGTCGATACTAAGGCAAATATCGATTGTCAGTCGTTACTATTAGTTAGTTGGCAAGCCCGTTGATAATAGATTGCCGAATGTCAGTTTCTTGTATCTGTTTTCCTTGGTTGTCATAGCGTGTTCAATTGGTGAGTTTATTTTTTTTATTTACTCCAACATTTTTACATATTTCCGCCTCAGAATTTTAGCTATAACTGAACTGAATACATTATTAAGTTTTTACTAAGTTCAATTAAGTTTCATCGCCATGATAGTGAGTTGTAGGTGAAAATGTTTGTGTACATTACAATGTACAAAAGTACTCACAGAAGTAGATATGGTGTGAAATAAATTTTTGAATTTTAAGCTTTATGTTTCCATTTATTTTATTATTGATGCTTACTTTTTACATGGTACAGGTCTTCGAAAACCTGACGGCAGGCATTGGACAGAACAAGAACTTCTAGATTGCTTAGAAGATGAGAATTTGTCCGAAATTGAGCTTCTTGGAGAGGAGGAGCTAAATGAATCTAGTCCTGAAGCAATTTCGATGCAACGAGTTGGAGCAGAAGTTGACAATGCAAATAAATCAGATAATGAAGCTGAAGAGGAATCCATACTGGGACTGGAAGAGTATACCATCTACCTCTGAAAATGTTATCACTAAAAAAATATATCAAAACAAAGCCCCGAATGGAATGACAAACATTCGTTTATACAGCCACAAATATTTTGGAGTCGGCCACCTACTGTCGGTGAAAATATTGGTGCTATGAACCCATCGGAATATTTTCACGAGTATATTCCCGACAAATTATTTGATACAGAAATGACGAATATTTATGGTATCCAGAACGGCTCTAATTTTATGGCTACCAACCCCAAAGATATAACAAAATTCATTGGCCTCCACATTCTTATGGGTAATCTACAATATCCAAGAGAACGGATACATTGGGATAGCTCAACAATGTCCGTGAACAAAATTTTCAGTTTACGATGCCATATGCATCTGGTGAATAATTTACAAATTCCTAATGGCAACACAGATAAGCTCATCAAAGTTAGGCCCATTTACGAAGCTATTAGGAAGAGGTGCATGGAAAATACATCAGTCGATCAATGCGTTTGTATAGACGAGCAAATTGTTCCATTCAAGGGGCATTATCATTGTAAGCAATATATGTAGCCAAATCCTTGGGGATTACAATTGTTCGTTTTGTGTGAGTCTAGCGGCCTAATGCTGGATTTCTTGCTGTACCAGGAAGCAACAACCGTAATCAGTCCAGCATATGTGAGTGAACTAGGTCAAAATGCTGCAATTGTGGTTCAATTAAGCAAAAGACTGCAAAGCCCTGGGCACATGTTATTTTTTGATAATTATTTTTCATCTTATTATCTTTTGCGATTATTGAAGGAGAATAAAATATGAGCTGCGTGCACAATAAGAATGGACCAATTTTCAGGAAAAGGATTGAATAAGAATATAGATTCTCTACTGAAGAAGCAAACAAGAGGCCATTCCAAACAATTTGTTAATAAAGAACTGGACGTCGTTGTAACTAAATGGATAGACAACAAAGTTATGTCAATGGGCTCAAATTTTGTAGGCGAAGGAAAACCCGATTTTTGGAAGCGATGAAACAAAAAAAAACGAAACAATACGACGAAATCAGCCGTCCAGAAATAATAAAAAAATATAACACGTCGATGGGAGAAGTTCACAAGGTAGATTTTTTGATTGCATTATATCGGATTTTTTTTAAATCTAAAAAATGGACGCTAAGCATGATAGTTCATGCAGTAGACCTGGCACTTATCAATAGCTGGTTGATGTACTGCAAGAAATATCAAAGTGAACCGAAGCATCGACTTGACCTGCTACATTTTAGACAAGAAGTTGCTGAAGTTCTACTAATGTCAGGAATGATCGTTCAAAGAAAACGTGGACGGCCTTTATCCGCTGAGTGTCCCCCCTCCACTACACCTCCACCGTCACCTTCTTCCTCACCAGCAAAAGAGGTTTGACCCGCGGCGATGGTAGCAAAGGACCATTACAGCCATTTCCCAGGCATGGACAAAAATAAAGAGACAACCAGATGTAAAAACAAGGGATGCAGTGAAAGAATTCATTTCTTTTGCACGAAATGCAATGTGCATTTTATGTTTGAAGAAAGAAAGAAATTGTTTTATTGAGTTTCATTCTTAAAATTTGTCTTGTTTTTATTTCCACATTTGACATTCAAAATAATTGAGTAATAATATAAAAACCTGTTTATTGCAAATCGTTTTTCTTTTGATCCTTTTTATTGGACTTTGAGTTCTTTTGTAATTTTTTTGACAAATATAAATTAACCGTAACAGATATCGACATACAATAATTTTCAAAAATTAGAAAGAAAATATATTCACTAGATTTCAAAAAAAAAAAATTTTTTCCAAGGTTGTCATAATTTGGTACGGAAAGGGTTAGTATCCATCAAATTGGCTTTCTTTGGAAGATATTTTTTGTCAGTAATTTTTAAAGATGATTTTGGGCATTTGGCCACGGCGGCTGCTGCGTTCATTACGTAATCTGAACGTCCAATTTTTGCACGCTTTTCACAGTAAATCAGGCTCTATTTCGGCAATAATGCGTCAAATGTTGGCTTCTAAGTGCTCAATCGTTTAGGGTTTATCGGCGTAGACATTTGACTTTACATATCCCCAAAGAAAGTAATCTGACGGTTTCAAATCCCACGAGTACGGTTGCCAGTTAGCAGGGCTGTTTCTTGAAATCAATCGCTCGTCAAATGTGTCATTCCGTAAATTAATTGTATCATGTGCTGCTGAAACCGCATTTCAGCAACATGAATCCCTTCTAACTGAGGCACCAAAAAACTAGTAATCATGTCTCTGCACCACTCATGTTGACTGATTATTAGCATTTTCGAAAAGTCCAAAGGCACGAATGAAACATCATACTAAGTTTTCATGAAATGAATTCAATCTAACTTTTCATTTTTGACCAATTTCAAGTACCTGTTACAATTCAACTATTTTTGAATGAATTCAGTCATCTTATGAAGGTCTTGCAATTTTTGCAATCATTTTTATTTATTCCACCTTCTCCAAGGCCAACGTATAAACAGACAACACACCCATGAGCTATTTTGAACTGAATCTCTTAGGATCATCAGAAACATCTCTGTCAAAAGAAAGACCAAATACTCAACCAAATATAAACATCGTCAAAACTATTCCACCTCAGTGTTTAATTAAAGCCGCCATCCATCATTCATTCACCTCTTAATCAAGACCATCCCAAAATACCCTCAAGCAATTCAATCGAAAAAAACTAGTTCCGCGACCAGAGTCCACCCAAAATTTTCTAAAGATTCATTTCCAATCCCATCCACCCAACAAACAATGAATCAGCACCATCGAACCGTTCACATACTCGTATTGTTAATATTTACAAAGCTCTAAATCAAAAGGAAAAAAATATTAGATTTAATAATACTCGAAAATATTTCACATGAACATTCTTTCAGTTCAGACTCGTTTCATCGTTTCAATCTGCCGAGTCAGTTGTCGGCAATTTATCCTTCCCAAATCAACAATTTACTCAACTTGTTCATTAATAATAATATTTATTATTAATCCGACAATTGACCAACTGACCTATAGCGAAATAAATTCATTCCCAAATCGATGTATCGTGTATTGATAAATTTTTCAGATTTAATTGTGATTTCTCTATTAGGATTGATGTCTGGCTATTTGTAGGGGATCGACAAACATCAAAAGGAAAAGATATTCTTAACTGGCGATTGTTGTGATGCGATCGGATGAATGGTGGATCGTTAACATTTGCCATGAATGTGTCGTTGATTGAGCTTGGGAAAATTTGATTGCAATGCAGTATTATCAGACTTCCATTGATTTGTTGATGAAATTTACAAGAATATGTTTGAAAACATGCTTTATATAAATTCTGTTTTTGTGCTTTATATTGAAGAATATCTTAGAGGAATATTAATTGCAAGTGTTAAGGAGGAGAAACTATCTTGAGTTGAAATGTCGAAGATGAATCAAAAAGAGAAAGCTGTATTCGATTAATGTAGATTGTGCGAAGAATACAACTAAATTAATATACGGCAAAAAAAAGTCTTTTCAGAACGGTTTGACGATTTTCAATGAAGTTTTAGCACGATGCTTATAAAATTGTTTTTTTACTTTCACTGTATGTGAATCGTTTGCCTTAATGAAAACATAAAATTACTCGGTACATAATTTATTTAACCATATTAGTATATAAACTATACAAAGACAGAGAGAAAGCTTCGAACAAATCTCCGCAAATCCTTTGGAGACCTTAAAACCCCTGAGATGTTGCGGACCCACAGAAAAACTTGTTTTAAGTGAAAACTAAATATCCAATGGACACTGAAGATGACTCAATGAAGTCAAAACACGTCTGCTCACACAACAAAGCAAGGCCCGACGGCTCTTTAAGAAAAAAAGACAATTGGCCAACAGACATCAAATAAACAAGATATTTTATCTTCTTATCGGTGGCCCGTCTATAGATGTGATAAACAATATTATTGGGACACCGTCAAAATCAAAAGCATATCGATTCTTATCTAAATACACGAATGCTTCTGGAGAGACAAAGCCAATAGCGGGACAATATACCCGTATGTAGGGCGGAAGAACAGCAGTGAAATCCAGGGGGTTTTGTTCGAAGTTACAGATCTTGCGATATGATTCCGAAGCAGTCTCAATATGAAGGCATCGACTCTCGTCACAGATTCTTTTCATAGTACTAGCATTCAGGTTGTACCAGATCTGATATCCATATGTCAAAACTTTGGGTCAATGTATCTGAAATGAAAGAGTTGTCGAAGGGCCATGACTACTTTTTGTGCTTAACTGAGCGTGGTTTTGACATGTCCAGTATAGTACAGTTATTAATCATGATGAACACTGAGGTATCAAACACAGGATTTATGTGGAACACATCCTAAACTACACTCACCAGCCATAATGTGAAAATTATTCCAATTACATTTCAGGTCTTGACTGGTCCTCGGCTGCGTGGTCCGAAACAATATGGTTTCGCACTTCTGCGCATTGATTTTCATTGGCCAATTATCGGTGTAGGCTGCATATCATTAAAATTTTTTTGAAGGTTGCTCTGAACTATTGTAGCTTTTCTGTCTGCCGTATAAATGATCAGATCATCAGCAATCGCTGCCAAAGATTGCGTTGGCAAGAGGTTAAAATCAAAACCGTTCAATAGCTTGCGAATGAATATTGAGAAGAGCAGGGGTGCAGTAACTGTTCCCTGCTGTAGACCATTCAAGACTCTGAGGTCGCGCATTGCCGGCAGATTTCCATCAGTTACAATAAATGATTTCCCGTACAACATATTACACATGATGGTGACAAGGTGTCTGGGGAACCTGTCCTAAAGGAGTATGAAAATTAGGCCATATTACCAGGCCGAATCGAAGGCTTTCTCCATATCAATGAGGCACGCTCCAATATATTCTCTATTATTTAGCTTCCAACAGATGCCTGAGATTACTTTCATGATCGCATGTATGGTCGAATGCCTGCCATGAAAATCAAATAGGCAATTCGCCATCAACTCATATTTCTTAATGTGGACATTTAATGCTTGGTTTAGTATCACTTCAAACACGTTGCTGATATTGGGCAGCAAGCTTATTGGGCAATAGGTTTCTGGGCTCGAAGTTTCTTCTCCTTTCTTTAACCTTAGAAATGCTATTGCCTTTTTCGATTCATTTGCGAAATATGAATTGTTCAACATAGTGTTGAACTATATGCAATAATTCCTTATAGCCACCTCAGAGAAATGACGGAGGACTATATTTGGAACACCACATGATTTCTTGTTGTTTATTTTGCCCCTCAGTTTTTTTGCCCATTGATTGCGAACCTCACTCCTGAAGTATGAACGGATTATGTTCCGGACATTCATCAGGTGTAATTTAAACAAAAGAAACGAGACACGGTAGTAGTCCAAGAATTACCGATATGGTGTTTCATATCCTTCCATATTGTTTCGATTTTAATCTTGGGAACTACTTTCTCAATCTTTTCCAACCCCAGCTTCCCTAACTTCAACAAAAAAAGATTTATTTCGTTGTTAGTTAGGTTCCTGTCTTTGAAAACAAGCGTTGGCATCATGAGAAGGAGGACATTGCTTTTGGTAATCCTGATTAAACTTCATTTGAATCTTTCCTCAATCCGTTTTTAGAGATTTATAAAATAATTTTACAAAACCATGCGAAAATCGCGTCCTCTCTGACCGACCGTCCGTCCGGGTATCAAAGCAATTTTTTTTGCAAACAACGTAAGCTAGAAACATCAAATTTTGTATGTAGGTGCAAAGTGGTGCTCTCTTCAAAGTTCAACTGCAAAAAAATTTTACAGGGTATTAAAAGGGGGTCTCCCCATGTAGGAGAGTGGCCCCTGAAAAAAATTCATCAAAGGTAGTCGATATGTGATACCAAATAAAAGGCTTTGATGAGAACTTTTCAAAACAGGCGTCTGGCTAACGTTTTTTGCTTCAGGGGGCACACAGGCAGGGGAAATACACGAAAAATTTGTGTCACCCCCGCCCTCAGCGATTGAACAGCTGTGATCCGAAAAATCTGATAAAATTATGGAGGTAGGTGTTTATGAGTAAATCAACAACAAACACCTTAGAAGTCGAAATTCGCTCAACTTTGTTAATAATAGTATGACCTTCGAATTTCACAATTTCCCAATTAAATCGTATGGATACCCTTAAACTCAATGAAATTCGATATTTAAGTATTGTTACAAAAGTCCCTCATACTTTGTAAGTTTAGTGAAAATCGAATGGTATATGCGGAAGTTATAGGCATTTGAATTTCTCTAATTACAACGGCAATAAGACATGATGTTGGTATTTTATGGACATTAAATCGAATCAAACACTGCAGTTTTGATTTGATCTTCTTAAAATTTTCAAATAAGATCAATAACATGAATATTTTTGAAATTCTTGATTTGAGTGGTTTTTGTTATTTTACAACAAAATGGCAACCATTCAAAAATGGAGAAACAATGGAGTTTCTTTTAAACGTGCACATCTGTTTGACATATTTCTTGACATTGTTCGTTGCTGGTAACTGCATTTTAGAAACGTTGGGTACAAAACCCTTTTAACATCAGCGTAGGTCTGTTTGTCCAACTTTTTTTTGTTTGTTTTTGAAATTCAATCGCTGGTTTTCATGTTGAACTGGAATGAGGAAGACATCGTTCCATTGATGATTTATTTCCATTATGATTGCGTTATGGTTGCTATCGTAAGGAAGCACCTGCAGCTTTCTTTGAGGGCTATTGAAGCTGAATTCAAGTATAAAGCTAGCAATCCAGAGATCCAATCATGAATTTGTCCTAGGATATGTTGGAAGCTCCGACCCATTTTTACTAAAATCGGGTCCTGTCTGTCCGACTGTCCGTCCGTCCGTGTGTCACAGCACTTTTTCTCGCAAACTGCTTAAGCTAAATACATCAAATTTTGTAAGCAGGTGTAAACTGGTGCTCTTTTCAAAGTTGAAATGCAAAAAATTTTTATAAGGTATTGAAAGGGGTCTCCCCAAATAGGGTTGTGACCCCCGAAAAAAAAAATCATCAAAGGTAGCCGATATGGGTATCAAATGAAAGGTCTTGATGAGAACTTTTTAAAACAGGTCTTAATTTGACACTTTTTGCTTCGAGGGGCGTACAGGGAGGGGAAATACACGAGCATAGAGAAATAGCCTGACAAGCTTTTAAGACTGCCCGAGCATAACGTGCCACCTGGTTCCATTTTTCAGCCGATTTGAGCATCACCGCGACTATATATTTTCTGAGGTGAGCTCTCCCATCTCTCTGTAGAGGTCCCTTCGCAGCCTGTCTTATTTTATGCGCGCAAAAAATGTTTGGCAGGCATTGTCTTCCTCTTCTGGGCAAAACTGACAACCGTGGGACCGTGACTTACCAATCTTATGCAGGTAAGACTGAAAATACCCATGCCCGCTTAAAAGCTGGGTAGAAGCTAGTCTCACCATGCCTTCGATTAAGCTACGGTCTCACATCCAGGGTGATACGCACAGTTCACCTTCCCTTCATGCAATTCACCTAAGACTGCTGCCAATCGTTGAATGAGCACTGTCCCTGCTCGCAGACAACCATATCCCTCGCATGCATACCGCGTTACATGTAAAATAAAAGGTATTGTTTTGAAGATCTCAAACATAATGTTTTTATAATTTTCAAGTAAATAATTTTTGATTTATTAAAGCAAATAAATGAAAATTGACCATTCCCTCATCTGATCTCCGAAAATGCAAGCCTAAAAATTTTGGCAAAAATACGGCAAATAATTTTTGATCCTTAGATTACTAGAAAAGTATTCAGAAGCCTTTACCAGACTATAGACTCAAGTCTCAACAAGGCATCGTTCATTTTTAGGGTTTTGTACTAAAATACAAAACCCTATTGCAATCACGACCTGTGTCCGTCTGTCCGTCCGTCCGTCCGTCTGTATGTCACAGCACTTTTTCTCCGGAAGTATAGAGGCTATAGCCATTAAACTTTGTGGAAAGGTCGGAAGTGGTGATTTCTTGAAAATTCAAGGGTGATAATGTTTTTCAAAGGGGTTTAAGGGGGGTCTCCCTATATAGGGAGGTGACCCCTCAAAATTTTCACCATTGGTAGTCGAGTAGGGTGTCATTGGAAAGGTCTTAATGAGATCTTTTCAAAACAAATCTTAAAATTGCCTTATAATTACCAAGGGGGCAGGGGAAGGAGAAATGTAAGAACTTTTCGCGTACCCCCCCCCCCCCCCCCTGGCGATTGGACACCTTCCATCCGAAAAATCTGAAAAAAAATCATGAATGTAGGCCTTGAAATTCACTCAACTTTGTTAGTAATAGTATGATTTATCGATTTTATGTTTTCTTGAATAAAATCTAAACGGTACACTCAAATTCAATAAAAACAGATGACTATTTATAGGATTGATCTTTTCTGAAAGTTTCATAAAGATCGAATAGTATTTAACGAAGTTATAGCGATTTGAATTTTCCTGTATTACTATGGAACAATATGCCCTGTATTACTATGGAAACATATGGCTATGGAGCCATATGCGCTTTTTACCGACTTAGCCACTACAGCTTTGCTAGGATTTGCATGAAAATTGCAGGAATGATAGGTATCATGAAGATGAGTACATACAATTGAAACAAGTCGAAGAGGCAGGAGAGAGCTCCTAGCTAAAGGGCTTTGTAACCATTCTAGGATTCGAAAAAATAGGCCATGAATCGATGATTACAGTACAGAGAAGTGGCCCCTGGAAAAAAATTTCATGAAAGGTAGCCGATATGAGTATCAACTGAAAGTTCTCTATGACAGCTTTTCAAAACAGTTTTTAAACTGACCGTTTTTGCTTCAGTGGGGTACTGGGGGGTGGGGGGAAATACATGAAAAATGTGTTTCCTCCCTCGCGAATGGACACCCGTGATCTAAAAAATCTGAAAAAATTATCAAGGGAGATATTTATGGGTATAACTCTAACAAATACCTCAGAAGTCAAAACTCTTTCAACTTTGTTAATAATAGTATGATCCTCGAATTTCACATTTTCTCCAATAAAATCGTCTTTGACATGTTTCTTGATTTTATTCGTTGCTGGTTACTGCATTTTGTAATTTGAGTACAAAACCCTTCTGACATGAGCATAGGTCTGTCTACCCAACTTGTTTAGTATTGTCGGTAAGAAATTGTCATTCAAACCATTTTGTGCTCCATTCATAACAATATATAAATATTTCAAGTTCTCCAAATAAACAGTTACATTCATACCATATCATTCATGTCAAATAAACAAAACTATTGACAACAATTAACTTCGAATTCATTTAGAGTGGAGAGTGCATTCACTTAATACCCTATTTAAGTAATAATCAAAAAATGAATAATCAGAGTGCCCACTAGAAATCTTCTTGTTCACATATTCGCAAATATACGATAAGATGGAATTCAAATTATCCTTTTCAATTTTATGACATAAATTGTTAATAAGTGGAAAACAGAAAATGGATCTTTATTTTTAAAAATCTACTGGATTAAAATGGAACCCTTTCCATGCGAGCTCTATTCGCACTTGCAGATATCTTTTGAACGCAGAAGGATAGATTCACTGTTTTTTCACCATTTTGTTGAATCTGGGGCCTATTGCTGTCAAGAAGAAAAGAATCCCCTCAATCCAGGATGAAACACTCATCAGTTTTGTAAAACATAAAATAAAAATATTTGCTAGATATCTCTAAATGTAGTCGTAATTTTAAATAATTTTTCCCGGATGAAACGACACAAATTGAAATTTTCATCATTATCGAATTGAATTCAATAATTGTATGAGTAACAACTTAGTTTCAAAATGTTAAAGGCTTCGCCATACATCATAGACCGCAGTGGTCAGCATTCTGATAACTGATAACTGACCGCTGGATCCATACCCGTAGTGACTTCTTTGCCCGCAAAGGGCCCGTCCACGGTTGTCATCCAAGAAAAAACAGCATTTAAGCATTAAGGTTACTAAAAATCTTTCGCATAATATGGTCGGTATTGTTGATGTTGGTCGCAGCAACTCTCGCAGTAACTTTATTTAGATCACATAATAATTGTACTAGAAAATTACCAATTTATGTAATATAGTTTTAACTACATTGAGTATCTTTCTATATATTAAAAAGAGGAAAGCCATACTTGTAATCGATAGCTGATTCTAGTGTGCGATGTGAAAAAATTCTTTCCAGGATAAACTTACGTGAATGCGACTCTTCCTACTTATTGAAAAATTAAAAAGGTGATTCTGAATTGAATGAAACATTCATATTGTTTAACTATAATCGACATAAGGAATTATTTCGGTCGAAAACGTCCCCGTCTAGAAGAGATTCTTCATCTACAAATACTATAGATGCTCAAGTTAGTTCCTAACCTGAATCAAAGTCAGTGAATGTGTTGCCAACATCAACATTGTCAATTAATGCGCCAAAAGATTTGCCTTAAAAAAGGAGAACCTATCAAACAAACCGTTTTGACGCAACACCCTTAAAGCAATGATCCTTCTTTTCGAGTATCGTGATTCCACAAACATGAGTGGTTGATTTACTGGGTGACAAAAAACGTTGCTTTTTGTTATGCATGTACTCGTATTCAATTTAAGCCATTAGGATTGAAAGATGTTGCATATACTTCGAGTGGCTTTCGAAATTGGAAAAATGCGAAGATGCTAAAAGAGGTTTTCCAAGACATGAAAAGGCAGGATCGCATGATGAAGCTATGATTATGTGGAAAGAGAAAAAGAATCGGCAAATTGCAAACACAGAACCCTGGAAAAACATAGACATTACGTAAAATTGTTCAATTCCTGGCAGTCAATGAACTTCCCTTCCGCGGATCCTATGACATTGATGAGAAAGCTGAACGTGGTTTATTCATTAAACTTTTCGAGTTCACTATTCCAAAACTATTCCGAAAAATGGAAAGTACACGTCTTCTGCAAGACAAAATGAAATAATACAAATCATGGCGGAATCTGATAGAGAATCAGTAGTTTCTGATGTGAAAAAGCCTGATTTCCAAACTATTGAAACATTGCGTGAGAATAGTATCGATCTGTCGCGTCTTCTGAGCCCATGCTATGATGGAGCTAATGCGATGGGTGGTAAAAAAGAAGGTGTTTTTGATCTCCTGTAACAACACCTTAATCGTGAAATTCTCTACATACACTGCTTCAACCATTGTCTCCATCTCGTCGTTGTAAAAGCAGTGTTTGACAATGATTCGCTGAGGGGCTTTTTTGATATGTGTGTGATGTTACATGAAATTTTACACCATCCCAAAATTTCTTCTATGTGTGAAGGATAGACCATTGCACGATTGCTACAGCAATGATGGTCTAGTCATTTTGCAATTACACAGCTTGTGTCATCTAACTAACCTGAAATAAATCGAGTGCTGGATAAAGTACTCACCCAGTAAAAATTGTTCAATGGAGAAGATAGAGTAAAAAATATCGGAATCAAAACAGTCATGAAGACGGAAGAATTTCGATTTTGCTTGATTTATGCTAAAAAGTTTCTGGGGCTCTTACATCCAGCGGATGCTGCAATGCAGTCACAAACAGCGAGCTTGAAAGACGGACTAGACGTTATAGAGTCAGTTCTTCGACAACTTCAAGTTATGAGAACAAGGCGGAAGGAATTCTAGTTGATTTTAAAAGATACAAATTAGCTAATACTTATGAATAAATCCATGAACAAAACAATGTCCAAACGAAAAATCAGAACAAGTGACCATCCAAGCTACATGACTGAGGCCAGATTACCTTCAAACTCTGCGAATCGGGCAACTGATGTGGACCTACAGGAGTCAAAGATGAACCTGAAACAAATTTAAATGAATGTCTTGATCTTATCATAAATGAAATCAATCGACGCTTCTCAGATATTAAAGAGCTAGTTACTCCCGTTTCCAGTATAAGCGAATTCAAAATTGATAATTTGAATGTTTTCAAAGAACTAGATAATTTGAAAAATTTACGATCTACATAAAATTTTTTACTGGTAGGTTTTTTCTAGCTTTTTGAGCATGCTATCAAATTAATATATTTTCAAGTTTGAAAGTACCCAGTGAAGAAGAATTGAGAGTCGTGAAAAACTTATGAAAATTTAATGATTAGAAGCACGCACTGACGATGGAACGAGATTGAAGATACTTTTCAGATTTCGTAAAGCTTTCCTCGAAACATTCGAATTGATGGCAGCTGTTGAGACATTTAGGCGTAGTACAACAACTTGTCAATCAATGTTTTCGACATTGACTGTAATTAATAGGCTACAGCGTCTATCAATGACCCATGCTCGCATGGCTGATCTCGTGTACTTGGCTTTCGAAAGACATCACACAAGTGCATTAAAGGTTGATATAATTCTCTGAAAATTTAATGATAAGAAAAATCGTAAACTGTCGTATTAAGTTTGCTTAACAAAATTTTTTGTATGTTTTCTTTCAAATACAATATGAATTCAAAAAATACATAGCATATACGTTTTTCACATATCATTCATTTCATCATTTATTGTTATACATTTTTTATCCTGCCCTTCTTTCGTTACTTTGTGCCCGTACAACTAGTTAGTTCTGGCTACGGGCCTGGCTGGATCGGCGACCACTTTGACAGATAACAAAGTAAAGTATCGTAATCTATGTGACGACGATTCTACCCGCGGTGGCAAATCGCATTCTATGTGACGAAGCCTTCAGCTGATTGCTTATGAATACTATCGAATAAGAAGAGTTGAAAACATCGGTATGGAACGCCAATATTATGGCTGATTTTTTTTCAAATCGATTGGATATCTAATATAACTAGTATCAATTACCAAATGAAGTTTAAAATTTGATTTTTCTATTTATAATCGTTGAGACTGCACTAACCGCCGAAAAATTCCGAATCAATATAAATGCTGAAGGAGTCGTTACCCAATTTTTAGTCGCTAAAATATTAAAAATTGTCGCTAAAGATATAAATCTTCTACTAGGCCTAGTGACAAAATCGGAAGAATATTGAAGTCGAATAACTGTCAAGGACATATCCTTGATTTTTTTTTCTTGTGCTCGTTGGACCCACCAATTTTATTATTTATGTATATCATTAAAGTGTAGTTAATAACAGGTCATTCAATAAGCCTGTAGGATAAGTAAGAAAAAATATTTGACAAAACTCGATTAAGTATTCAACATAGTTGTCTTTGAGGGCGATACAATGAGTATAGTGGTTTTCCAACTTTTCGATACCACATTTATTAGTACGATTTCTCTTTCTCATCAAAATAGGCCTCGGTTTTTCGGATTACTTCATCATTGGACTTAAATTTCCATCCAGCAAGCATTCTCTTGAGATCTGAAAACAGTGAAAGCCGTTGGGAGCTACATCTGGAGAATATGGTGGGTGGGTAAGCAATTTGAAGCCCAATTCATTCAATTTTGACATCGTTTTCATCGATTTGTGACACGGTGCACTGTCTTGGTGAAACAATACTTTTTTCTTTTGCAAATGCGGCTGTTTCTTTGCGATTTCAGACTTCAATCGATCCAAAAGTGCACAGTAATAGTCATTGTTGTTGTTGGTTCCTTTTTGGAGATAGTCGATGAATATTATTCCGTTCGTATCCCCAAATACAGACGCCACCACCTTACGGGCCGATTGTTGCGTCCTAGCTCGCTTTGGACTCGGTTCGTCGACTGCTGTCCACTCAGTTGACTATCTTTTGGATTTTGGTGTGTAAAAGTGAAGCCATGTTTCATCTGTGATAATGGATCGACGATAGAATTTGATTTCATTGAGGTTTAACAGCACCAAACACTCCTTTGAAGCATCAATGCGTTGTTGTTTTTGGTCGACTGTGAGCTCACGCGGCACCCATTTTTCACAGAACTTTCGCATACCCAAATGCTCGTTTAAAATGGTAAAAGCACTACCACCTGATATCTTTACAATGTCAGCTAGCTCGTGCACCTTCAATTTGCGATCGTTCGTAACCAATTTGTGGGTTTTTTTATGTTTTCTGGAATAACAGCCTCATTTGGGCGTCCACTGCGCCCTGTTTTATTTGTGCCGGTACAACCGCGTTTAAATTCAGCAATCCACGTCTCTACAATTTGTCTCGATAGAGCAGAGTCCGAATAATGTTTATCAAGCCATCGTGTTTAGTTTCCACTGTATTTTTTTAGAGTTTTGTAAAATAACTTGACAAAACCCTACTAAAATCGTGTCTTGTCTGTTCGTCTGTCCATCCGTCCGCCCGTCCGTGTGTCACAGCACTTTTTCTCGCAAACTACTTAAGCTAGTAACATCAAATTTTTGATGCAGGTGTGAAGTGGTGCTTTCTTCAAAGTTCAACGGCAAAAAGTATTATAAGGCATTTAAGGGGGATCTCCCCATATAGGGGTGTGACCCCCGAAAAAAAATTTTCAATCAGAGGTACCCGATATGGGTATCAAATGAAAGGTCGTGATAGGAACTTTTCAAAACAGGTCTTAATTTGACACTTTTTGCTTCGAAGGCGCACAGGGAGGGGAAATATGCGAAAAATTGGTGTCCCCTCCTCTCGCCCTTTTGGCAATGGAAACCAGTGATCCGAAAAATCTAAAAAAAATCATGGAGGCAGGTGTTTACGAGTACAAAAACAAGTCAAAATTCGCTCAATAGTATGATATTTGAAATTCACATTTTCCCGAATAAAATCGTATAGGTACCCTTATATAAATGAAATTCGATATTTATGTAGTCCTATGAAAGATCCTTAAGCTTTGTAAGTTTGACGAAAATCGAATTATATTCTGGGGACTTATAGCCATTTTGAATTTCTCCAATTACAACAACAATAACACATGATTTTGGTATTTTATGGCCTTTCCATCGAGTCAGTCACTGCAGTTTTGATTTCATCTTCTTGAAATTTTCAAATAAGATCAATAACATTAATATTTTTTAGAATTCATTATTTGAGTGATTTTTGTTGGTTTGTAACAAAATGGCGACCGTTGAAAATAGAAACACAATGGATTTTCTTATAAATGTGCACATCTCTTTGACATATTTCTTGACATTGTTCGTTGCTGGTGACTGCATTTCTGAGAAGTTGGATACAAAAATGTAACGGTTTCTTACTTCGTCTCGTTCGTTCGCAATCAGGACCGACCTCTCATCGGTTCGAGACGTGCAGTCTTGGAAATGACGATGGACTGTACCCTTCAAGTCAACAAGTCCGGTCACACTTAGTCTTCTCCGTGGTGGCTGCTTGTAGGCTAGCTAGTTCGGAGAGGAGTTTCGGTCGCGGGTCTTACGCGAGCAGACTAATTCCGAGCTACGTAACTCAGCCACCGGTTCACATGCCCGATTTCCAAACGCGTCAATAACTACTCATCCAGAACGGGAAACCTACGTTACGTTAGTTCTGGATGTGATCTCTCCACAGATCTCAAATCAAAACACTACAAAATCCCCATAGGCGCCTTACCGAATCACCGACGCGGTACCAGAAAATAAGCTAAACTACTTCAAGTTCATAATAACCTACTCTAAGAAAAAAAAACGAGCGCAAACAAGGGTACCGCGGACCGTAACCGATTAGAAATCAATCATCCGCAGATTATTAAAACCTAACCCCCTTCAAGACATACTTACCCTCG
Source organism: Odontomyia ornata (assembly GCA_963969285.1). Classification (NCBI taxonomy): domain Eukaryota; kingdom Metazoa; phylum Arthropoda; class Insecta; order Diptera; family Stratiomyidae; genus Odontomyia; species Odontomyia ornata. The sequence goes on from OZ017741.1 coordinate 298,885,964, forward strand.
GTCATCACTTCCGCTGCAAAAGAAAGAGCATGCGGAACGGAAAGGCTTATGGCTTCCTTAATAAATCATGTTTAATATTCATATGTTACAATTAGAATTATAGTAGATAATACGAGTCTATCGCAGTTAACACTAGAATTGTTACAATCACAATAAGAAAAATTATTTCTCTCTATTCGTTCATTACAAAAATATTCATAAATTTAGATGAAATTTAAGGAAGCAACGAGTGTTGTTGTGCGTAAATTCACGCTCAAATACAATATTCAATTTTATAAGAGTGCCACAAGTCAAATAAGATAAGCATAACCGACAATGCAGTTCAATATTACTGTGGAGAACACATTTCGAGAATAATACTACTTTCATACGATGAATTTAAAATATATATATAGCAATTAGATTTCGATTAACAGAAGCACAATAGCTATGTTATAAAACCTCTACCTTCAAGCCGTAATTTGACTGAAGACAAATTAAAGAGAAACGATATTGATGATTCCAAACCATTTCTAATATACCTCAATGGAAACGAGAGTATCGTCGAATCATATTGATTTTGCTCTTCTGACCCAAGGTATTTTATTTAATTTTACAGTGCATTTGGAATATTTATGCCATACATTAGTTAACAGAAATCCTTTTTTTTTCATGTCAAATATTCTAACATTCTCTTTGGATTTAAGAACACTACAGCCTGGTACATTTAGCAAACTATGTACATATAAATAAAACGATAGCAAATTCAAACTTGGAATCAATACAATGATTTTTCTTGAGGGTTGCGGCGTTCAGTTGTCTAAAGGTACATACCGAAACGTCAAAAATTTTAATAAAAATTATCATGTGGATTTCGAAAATAAACTTTGCTTTTGGTTTTATTATATCAAATAAATTTACCTCAAGCAGAGACCGCCAACATAAAAACTGTATAAACATGAAAACGGTGAATTTGGCATTTTTAGAATGTACTGGACCATAAGATGAAGAAAATATTTCAGGTGAAAATTTGAATGTATTAATTAACTCTCATTATCTTTTACCAATCACTAAACAGTATCATTCATTTGAGTTATTCAGGCGAATGTACAAAGCAGTTCAAATGCAATAAATGTTGAAATCGTTTTACGAAACGGGGAAATGTTTTAAGTTTATATGAAGTCAAATTTCAGTTTCTATTATGTTTGATTTTCGAATCGTTATATTGGCCATAAATATAGAAAGGACAATTTATGTAAGATGCAATTAACTAGACACCAAAACTAAAAGTTTGAAAGTTAGAACATTTGACCTTTAATTTATGCTTATCTTTGAAATTCTCTCCAATCACACGAATAACAAAAAAAATCAAAATGTAGACGTTCAAAAACATAAAACATATAAACATATTACGCACTCATGCAATTTCATACTAGTTCAATTATCTCTTAACTATCTCACTCCGTCCATTGAACCTAAAATACAATTTCATTATCTAATTTACTTTAATATCTAATCGCGTGTATATATTTATCAATCCATTTGCAAATGCTACATTATAATGAATAAGGTGTGGATCGATGGATGTTATATGCAGCAGAAAAATACAGCATTAAATTTATTCAATATTTTGATGCCTCCACGTTAATATTTATACTTTAAATATTACAATATACATAATTGTATCCTTTAAATTTGAGTCCATATGTTAATTACTGGGTAACAGTTGAAAATCGAAAATTGACTGATATTATGTAGATTGTTAGATTATTGAACATTTCATTTTTTGTGTATTAACGAGAAGTAAACTTCTGATGAAAGAAAATACAAAAATGTTTCAGACGGCAATTATTATAGGGTTAGTAGGTCATATTTATAATGAAGCTACGTCAACATACTGGTGTTATCTGTTTAATTTTTATATCCAGTTTTATATGTTCACTCGTACAGATAAATCTTTGGCTCACATGAGGAAAACAAAATACCGTGTATCTATCAAGCAACATCATGAACTGTGTTGAATTCACGCCAATTCATATTAAGATATTATTCGAAACTACGCAAATGACGGTGATTACTTGTACCCACCACACGCGATTTGTGATGTTCCATCTCCTGGAACAGCTATCATCTACTCTAACTTTTGGAAACAGCTTCCAAAGCTAGATTTAATACGTTGCAAAAAATTAATGGCGAGATGGTATGCAAATCATATCTTGCTCTGGCACTGATTCCGTTAAATTAATGACGTGGGCACTGCCGATCCTTCACCGTCAAACTTACTTGCTTACCTCCAAACAGTAGTCACGGCATTCGTCCGACTGCAAACTCTTTGTCAATTGTACGCATCTCGCGTGTTGTCTCGCTGCTGCTGCTGCTGGAATTTCTCTTGTTGCGCTGATCGTTGACTGCAAGCGCTGGGCGACGCGCTCGTTCTTGGAGTCCAGTTCGGAAGATTGAGCAAAACGAATTCGCCTACTTTGCAAGCCACAGCGCCAAAGAAAATCGTAAAGGCCGCAAACAACTGGGAGTGCCCGCAAGGTACGGTGAAAATGGAATTCCAAACTTGCGAGTTCTAACTTTATTGTTTAATTGCGCGCGTATCTCCGTGTTGACGCTGAATGCGCTTTATATATGTCACTTAAAGTATGGACACACCTCCCGTAGCTAGCAAAAGAATTTACCGACACCTTTAGCCATGTGGCTGTCAAATTCCACCGGTTTTCTCCTCCGACAAAACAGATGTGTGTGGAATGGAACGCCACATGGCGGCAATGTGCATCTCCATTTGTTGCCAGTGGCATAGTTTTTCGATGGCCACGGTGGAGGGGCAGTCCCAAATGGATATGTCTCGAAATGCGTCGGGGTTTTGTTCAATATTCTGTTTCAAATATTTAAATCCACAGATCTAAATATTTGGAGAAAAAAAAATATCTTCTGCGCAAGATATCCGCACGAAAGATGAAGTCCGCTTGCATTTCGAGATCATACCCATCTGGCCGAGTGCAAGGGTTCGGGATCGGAATCACTTCGATTCCCGGGCGTAGGCGTCACATTACAAAACCCTTCTGACATGAGCATAGATATGTCTACCCAACTTGTTTTTCATCAAAAAACAATGCTTTATCACAACTCGAAATGCTATAACTCACGAATTAATAGTCCGATTGCTGTCAAATTTACATACGTATCATTTGAAGGTTAGTACTAATAAAAAATTATTTGGAAAAAATTTTAGTAGATCTATGTATCATCTTACGGACTTATTGAATGGACTTTTAAATAAAAACTAAAAGTATAAGATAAAATGCGACTAAAGTAATTAAAGTGAATTAAAATTGGAATGGACCTTTTTACTTTGTCATTTTGAAATAATCAACAAAAATTTTTTCATAGGTATCAATTGTATAAATCTATGATTTTCATAATTTTTAGCGCTGAAAGTGGTGAAAATATATTTAAGATTATCAAAAACGAAAAATTTTGCACGACGAATTTCAATCAATTCAGTATTCAAATATAAAACTAGCCCATTACATTTACTAATATTTTTCGGGTGTAAAACATAGAGCCTAGCCCAAGCATCAGCAAATTGAACGCCTTTGAGCGACGGGTCCTGAGGTGAATAATCGGAACGAAGCTAGACGGGGACCAATGGCAAATGAGCTGTACGAAATTTTTGACGAACCGGAAGTTTCAACGATTGTAAGACTGCGGAAGCTGCAATGGGCTGGCCACATGAACCGTATGGACGAACAACGTATACCTAAAAAGGTATTCGTTGGGAGAACTGAAGGCCGGAGACCAGTGGGGAAACCGAGGAAACGCTGGTCTGACTTGGTCAACGAAGATAGTTCATCGCTGCTCGGATTTCGAAATTGGAGGATGCGGTCTATGGACCGAGACAGTTGGAGGCGCTATTTGCAGGAAGCGAAGGCCCCAGAGGGGCTGTAATGCTAAGAAGAAGAAGAACATCCCCCATATGTGCACAACGTGCACTTGCACAGGGCGCCAATCAATCAGGGCACCAGCCATTTCCGTGACCAGATACAAATTTCAAATCCAATTGAAATGTTAACTATCAATAAATTTTGAGTACGTAATGCTCTTACATATCAATATTTGGAACTGATACTAACATTGTTCATAAGTATGTTCGCTTAGAAACAGGCGAGCATATCTTCAAAGATCCATTGAATATTCGCTTTTCTGCTTCTAAGCGAACGATGTTCTCCTATGTAAACATTTGAGCTTTGCACGTCGGGCGCTCACATCCATCTTACATTACAGAGCGGTGTTCTACTCACTTTCTATGCCTGAAGTGGTCGCGCGGATTACAAAAGGAACCCACTGTTTGGTAATCGGTAACTTAGCAGCAATTTCTACCAAATTTTTGACCAGTTGAGTGCTTTAAGTTTATCTTTTGGACGAATATTTTAGTAAATATGATTAGAAAGGATTATTTGTTTGGATTTAAAGCAAAAAAAACATAAATTAATAAATATATTGCAGTTTTTTCTTGTTTGAAATTGGTTTACAACTGTAATCCGCGCGAACACTTACGCGACCATAACTTTTCCATGTGCAGAACGTGCAAGCTTAAAAACTGGGCATTGAGCGCCCTTTATTGTTGCGTCGAATGTCGAAGCTATCGTGAGCTGTCTGCTCCTCTCATATGTGCATGTTGAATGTTTGCACATCGGGTGCCCGTATACTTCAGGCATGCAAGAGCACCTACAGTCTTCCACAAAAGTCAAGGTACAGTGATAAATATCATGAAAATTGTTTGATATTTTTATTTAAAAAACCTATAGTGATAAAATTTTTTTTGGTATTACTTCAACTATAATCATTACACTTTAAATTCATGTAAAACAAAACGAAAATTCTGTCGTATTAATATATTATTACATATGATGTGTTGGAAAGTCAATGAATGAAGTCCACAAAAGTCATGGTACACCTAAAGAAAAATGATACAAATTGTAATTATAGTCTTGCATAGTTATTTGAATTATACTTTTCTTAATATTTTGTCGGATATCCTTTCATCTGAATTACTGACTTCAGTCTTTTCGGCATAGAATATACCAATTTTTTAGTAAATTCGCTGCTGATTCTGGCCCACTCCTCCAATATAACATCCTTAAGCTGCGCCTTGCTTGATATCACTCTTTTTCGGATTTTTGTCTCAAGCTCATTCCAAAGATGCTCTATAGGGTTCAAATCAGGGCTTTGAGGCGGTGTAGCAAGCATGCGAGTATTGTACAATAGCCACATTCGAACTTTATGCGCAGTGTGCTTAGGGTCATTGTCCTGTTGAAACAAGAAATCTTCTCGCATACCTAATTTGGCTGCACTTTGTTTCATGTTGTTTCGTAGAATATCTAAATAAGAGTCCTGATCCATAGTATTTTCGATGAATGTCAGATTTCCAACTCCAGCAGCAGCCATGCAACCCCAAACCATAACACCACCGCCTCCATGTTTTACTGTTTTAATAGTGTTCTTGGGATTAAATGCTTCTCCTACTTGTCGCCAGACCCTCTTATGCCCATTTACACCAAATATACAAAATTTAGACTCATCCGAAAATAAAACATAATCCCAAAACGTTATTGGTTTGTCAATATATGCTTTTGCAAATGTTATTCTTTTTTGTTTGTTTATGGAACTTACAAGAGGTTTTCTTCTAGGCGTACGAGATGAAAATACAGCTTCTACGGCAGCTCTACGCACAGTTTCTGCGCTAACCTCCTTCTTATCATTAATTCCAAGAACATCGCAGATTTTTCTACAGCTTAGAAATGGATCTTGTTTTACCATTCGCGAAATTTTTCTCTTGTCCTTTGCACTTAGTTTAGATGGACGACCTGTTCGGGGCACATTTTCCACTCTATTTTCCTTCTTAAATCGATTTATCACTTTTTGAATGGTTGACCGACTTCGCAACACTAGTTCAGCTATTTCAGAATATGATTTGCTCTGATTTGAATGCAGATTAATAATTATTTCACGCTCCTTAATACTCAACTCCTTTCGACTCATTTTTTATAAATTTTATTAAATAAAAGATACACCACGAATACGGACGCGATATTAAAGACAGCGGCCTACGGTTGTTAACTCACTCTGATAATATGTACTTGGGGGATTCCCTTTTTTACAAATAACAGAGCATTTTCTGCAACTGTACCAAGACTTTTGTGGAGTAGAAAAGAGACATAGCCAACAAAAAATTATTGTCTTCAATGATCATTATTGCCGAATCCCTTTAAATTTATGAAAACTTAAATTCAACAGAACTCGTATTATTACCATTTCATAACTTTTGGTTTTCAAATAAAAATATTGATTCAGTAATACTATTTTCAGTTACCGATTCTCTGTACCTTGACTTTTGTGGAAGACTGTATCTGTTTACCTTTTACGTTGCTCATGATGGCTAAACAATGCGTAGAATTTACAAAATAAAAACTTGCTAATCGTGTGCCTTTTGGTTTTCCATCAAACAACGAAGACATCACGAGCTGTCATTCGCTTCAAACCAGAGAAGCGGCTCTATAGGAGAAACTCATCACTGGTTTAATGTGAACGGAAAGACAATCGAAAGAAGAATTAATGAAAACTCTTCTATTTGATCGATATGCCCACGCACATGATATCTCGACAATGTGGATGGACGAAGCCGCCAAAAGTTAATTTCAGAAGAGAAAGAGAAAAGAAAAATGATTTGCTTTATTGCTTTTCATTTATTTTCTGCTGGAAATGCAAAAATTTCTTTTCGAACTTATATTTGGATACATCGAACATTTTTTTCAAATGTTCGTGAAGTATTTAAGTCGATAGTATGAAAAAACTAAAACCATCCGGTAGCAAATATCGGTTGCGGCGGAAAATTCAGGACGAGGAAAATAAAAAGCAATCAGGACTGTTGCGAAAACTGTTAATTCAGCTGAAAACAAGTGACGCAAGTTCGGTGCATTTTCCTGAAATCGAAAGTGCAATTAAAAGTGCTTGTGATCTAGTAGTGGCGACAGTTGGAGCTTAACAGGAGGAAACAAATATCTCGGACGGTATTTTAGATTTAAGTGATCCCAACAGCTGGCAACCTCCTAATAACAAATTGATTAATAGGATAGTTCTTTGCGGGCCAACACAAATTATTGACTTTAATTTTCCTAAAAGCAATAACAGAAAATTTACTTCTTCTCTATATAAAAGAATTTTAGCCAATGGAGATGAAGTCTTATGATTATATCTAGTGTATTCAAAATCTAAAGATGCTGTTTATTTTTTTTGTTGTTTATTGCTTTCTAAAAACAAGGCAGCCCAAGCGTTGTCAACCAGTGGAACATCGGATTGAAGCCACATAAGTCAACTTCTTAAAAGCTATGAGAACAACCCTGTTCACATGGAAAATTTCAGGACATGGAAAACATTAGAAGTTGGCTTTAAAAAAAGGGCAAACGATCAGTCATAATTTTGAAAATACGATGAAAGCTGAAGTTGCACGTTGAAATAATGTACTTTGTAGATTATTGGTAATCGTTGAATTTCTGCTACTCAGCTTTAAGACTTTCTGGGTTCCTCCGAAAAGTTAAACGAACTAAATAATGGAAATTTTTTGAAGCTTATTGAGGCTACTACGAAATTCGATTCTGTTTTAGAAGAGCATTTGACACAAATTAATGATGAAGAATCGTAAAATAAATACTTAAGTAAAACCATTCAAAACGAACTTATCGATTTAATATCTAAAGCGGTTAGAAATAAAATAATATCTATGGTAAAAAATGCAAGATATTTTCCTATTATCGTAGACTTAGCTCCAGATAAAAGTCATACTGAGCAAGTTACCTGAATTATAAAATTTGTGCATCAACATGGCAAAGTAATTAAAATCAGGGAACCTTGCATTGGTTTTATAGAATGCTACGATAAATCTGGTGAAGGACTTACAGAGTTTATCTTGCAATACCTAACTAGTTTAAAGATATTATGAGACAATTATAGAGGCCAAGGTTATGATAGTGGGTCCAACATGAAGAAAAGAGTGTGGTATGCAGAATAGAATAAAATCTATTGAGCCAAGAGTATTTGTTTGACTTGAATATACAAACGCAATTCCCTAATTTGTCGTCTATGTATTCCCGTCGTCGAAAAAGACTGTACCAATACGAAAGCGCAGAAATTATACTTGAGCCATCCAAATTATAAAATTTGAAAATGTTGTGCTTAAATCTAGAGTCAGTTCTAAGTTATGATGGATCGAAGGATTTTAAAGGTGAAGAATTATATCAGGAGCTGTTAATACTGTCACCCCTCATTAAACCTAATGTTTCGAGTTTAGACGTATTTCTCGATTCAGTGATTACTATGAAAATTTTAAACACTTTGCCAATAACGGCGGCACCAGGAGAACGCAGTTTCTCAAAAATAAAAGAATTACTTGAAGGGAGAGATTGGTAGGATTATCTGTTTTGGCAATTGAAAAAGAGCGCGTAGAAGAACTGGAATATGATGATCTCATAGAGGACTTCACAAAATTAATGGCTCGGAAAGTCCAGTTTGTCTAGTCCTTAGTAAGTGAGTTTTCATATTTTAGGGCTTTTTTAATTACACAAAGATCTACTAGTTTTGTGCTTTGTCTGTTTTCTCAGAAACTATAGATGCTGCGATCATCAAACCTTTTAGAAAGGTCAAAAGTAGTCGTTTCTTGAGAATTCACGGCTTAAAAACATTTTCGAAGGTAGTCAAATATTTCTTCTTCGGCTAAGGCCAGTTTTATTTTTCCTTCTATTTTGTTGTCCGTCGGATCTGCTTTAAAATTGCTTGAGGACACGTTTTGGCTTCCTTTAGCCATCTTTAGTTCGATCTTACAGCTCGGGCCAATCTGAAGATGGCTAAAGGAAACCAAAACGCGTACTCAAATAAACTTAAGCAGGCCCGATAGACAAAAATTTAAAAGGTTTTTTGTCAAAGGTAGTTTTGTGGGGTTTGAAACGAAAGATCTTAATAATAACTTTTAGAATCTGAAATTGAAAAATCAATTTATATATCAGAGGAGGAGGCAAAACTAATGGAAAATTTGTGCCACCCTCATTTAACGTTAGATAACTTTGGAAAAAAATCAAATAAGTTGGTCTTCATGAGTACGAGGACAACAAATACGAAACTTCTGAAATTGTGTTTAGTATGAATGTCTTCAATTTTCAAATAACTTTTGTGTTGAAGTGATTAGAGTGATCGCCACTTAAGTAACGTTGGTTCCAATGAATTTTGTTTCATGTGATTCTTCAGACTTAGCATAGATCTATTCAGCTGTGATACGTACTGGTTTCAAATCAGAGCATTTCACAGTTGGACGTGTCAACAAAGATTTCAGTCAAGAATACATAAACTGTAACAGCATATCTCTTAGCAAAAGCCCGTAAGCGCCGTGGTGCTACAACAAACAAACAATTTCCCAAGAATTCAGCGTAATAGTCGTAAGTTATCTTTAAATGAATTTGATATTCCAATAGGTAAGCACAGTTTTTTCAACGCTAAAAACCGCACTAAGGCTACGATTTGTGTAGCAAACAAACTACTGTTAAAAATCCGAAGAAAAGCGCAACACATTGGTAAGTCTAAAAAGTGTTGAGCCTTTTTTGTTATTTTTTGATTGAATGTTTCTTTTATTTAAAATGGATTGTATCTAAGTACATATCGTCCATTATTATCTATGACCTTTTGCCATTTTTTGAGTTAAGCCATTATTCCATCTGTGTAGAACTTATCGGCGAAAAACATGGCAAAATGATTTTCACAGTCCCTTTTTGAAGTGAATTTCTTTTCATTAAGGAAGTTTTGCAGAGACCAAAACAATGGTAGTCTGATGCTTCAAGGTCTGACTATACAGTGAATGCATCAAAACTTCTCAGCCAAGCTCTTTCAATATTTGCCGGGTCAACAAAGATGTGTGTGATCTGGCATTGTCATGATGGAAGACAACGCTCTTTATATTTATCAATTCTGGCCGGCTTTTTTGAATTGCTTGTTGCAATCTGGTTAATTGCTGACAGTACAGGGCCGAATTGAGTGTTTGGTTTCTAGCACCTCATGATAAACGATTCCTTTCCAATCCCACCATACACAGAGAATAACCTTATTTGGTGTCAATCCTGGTTTTGAAGTCATTTGTGATGATTCACCTTTTTTTGAACATGATCTTTTTCGAACGACATTCACATATCTTACCCATTTTTCATCGCCCGTAATGATTTGCTTCAAAAATGGCTCGATTTTGTTGCGTTTTATTAGCATTTCGCAAATGGAAGTTCGATCGATCAATTTTTTAGGGTTTTGTAAAATAATTTTACAAAACCCTACTAAAATCGCGTTCTGTCTGTCTGTCTGTCCGTCTGTCTGTCCGTCTGTCTGTCCGTCTGTCCGTCCGTCCGTGTGTCACAGCAGTTTTTCTCGGAAACTACTTAAGCTAGAAACATCAAATTTTGTATGTAGGTGTAAAGTGGTGTTCTCTTCAAAGTTCAACTACAAAAAAATTTTATACGGTATTAAATGGGGGTCTCCCTATATAGGGGAGTGACCCCTCGAAAAAAAAATATCATTGAAGGTAGCCGATATGGGTATCAAATGAAAGGTCTTGATGAAAACTTTTCAAAACAGGTTTTAATTTGGCAAAGTTTGCTTCAAGGGGCGCACAGGGAGGGGAAATACACGAAAAATTGGTGTCCACCCCCCCCCCTCGCGATTGGACACCTGTGATCGGAAAAATCTGAAAAAAATCAAGCATGTAGGTCTTGATGAGTACAACAACAACAGATACGTGAGAAGTCGCAGTTCACTCAACTTTGTTAGTAATAGTATGATTTATCGATTTTATGTTTTCTTAAATAAAATCTTAACGGTACTCTTAAATGAAATTTAGCACACAGATGACTATTTATAAGTTTGACCTATCCTGAAAGTTTCATAAAGATTGGATCATATTTAGCGAAGTTATAGCGGTTTGAATTTTCCTGTATTACTATGGAACAATATGCGCTGCATTTATTACTATGGCAGCATATGGCTATGGATCAACATGCGCTTTTTACCGACTCAGACACCTCAGTTTTGCTAGGATTTGCATGAAAATTTCAAGAATGATAGGTGTCATGAATATCTTTGAGAATCGGTTCAGCTAGTGGTATCAGTAATCGTAAAACAAAATAGTGGCTGTTTTAAATGCGAAGATTGAATAATTTTGAGTTATTTTTCCCAACTTCAACGTTTAAGGTGCATGCTTTGAACACTTGATTCAATTTAATGAATGACTGAAGATGAGTACCTACAATTAATACTCATAAGCAAAACAAGTCAAGGAGGCGGGAGAGAGCTCCTAGCAAAAGGGCTTTGTAACCATTCTAGGATTCGAAAAATTGGTCATTAATCGATAATTACAGTACAGGAGAGTGGCCCCTGAAAATAAAAATTCATCAAACGCAGCCGATATGAGTATGAAATGAAAGTTTTCATGGGAGCTTTTCAAAACAGTTGTTAAACTGTCAGTTTTTGCTTCAGCGGGGGCACAGGGGGGACATACATGAAAAATGCGAATGGATATGTGAAATAATTATCAAGGGAGATATTTATGAGTGTAACAATAACAAAAACCTCAGAAGTCGAAATTCGTTCAACTTTGTTAATAATAGTATGATCTTCGAATTTCATATTATCTCCAATAAAATCGTCTTTGACATGCTTCTTGATTTGATTCGATCTGGTGACTGCATTTTGTAAATTGAATACAAAACCCTTCTGACATGAGCGTAGGTCTGTTTTCCCAACTTGTTTTGTGTTAATTCATGCGGCACCCAAACGCCGCGCTTCTTTGTGTATCCAGCCTTATGCAAATGGTTCAAAACTGTTTGGTGATGGATATTCACTTCCTTAGCAATGTCATGGCTGCTTCTGTGTCGATTTCATCGACTTTTTCAGTGATTAGTCGACCTGAGCGAGGTGCATCTTTGACATCAAAATTTCCAGAAAGAAAGCGAGCGAACCATCTCTTGGCTTTGGCTTTTGATTAAGTTATCTTGACCGTAGACACCACAAACTTTTCCACGAGCCTGCGATGCATTCTCACTTTGATCGTAGTGTTATTGAAAAATATAACGAATTTTTTCAGGAATTTCACTCATTTTTAAACGAGTACAGCTTTTGACTCGAATGACGAGATACAAAACTGTCCATATGAAAATTGTAGATTATAATGTCACCTTTCAAACGCATGTCAGTTTGACTCAATCTATTAGTATTGCCCGATATATGACAACGAACACCATCTAGTGACAAAAACTACTTTTTAGACTATCCAATGTTATGAATTTATCAATCGAAGGTCAAACAAGAAAAAGGGATTTGTTTTTGTAATTTGGCTTAAAAAACCACTTGCCCAGTGGGCCTGCTGAGCTTTTTATTTTTTTACTGTATTTTATCATGGAATTGTAAACTGCTAACTAATAAGTTTAAATGAAATGACATGAAAGCACTTAAAAAATATTCTTTGAATATTTCTTTTTTCAATAGGTTTCAAATAGTTTTAATTTCTGGATTTTAAAAGTCCAGTCAGTACCGTGAACTTGCATAATAAGTTTAAGCGAAAGGCAAAAGAGTTTGTTTGAAGAATATTTCCGAAATAATATACAACCTTGAAAAGGTTTGAAAAAAACTTTAACGAAAAAACACTTATTTAGCATAAGGTATCAAATTAAGAACCCTATAGAAAGGGTCTTTGATCATAAATTTAAACATTTATTTCACATATCGAGAAGCTGACCCCCCCTCTCAAATTTTTTTCCTGGCTACGGCTTTGGAGAGAGTGGCAGGAAATTGAGGAACTTCAAAAAATAAATTTGTTAGAAGGATCACCTAGTTTTGCTAGATTTTCACATAATTACTCTACTCATAATTATTATTCAAAATGCGGATTTATTTTTGTGTACACAGAAAGGTTAATGCACCTTTATAGATATTAACAATATTCGTTAATATTTTCTATTTACTCAAACATGAGAGCAGGCAAGGTCAAAATCCTCGATGAGTTCAACTGACATCATTTACATTCCACAACTGATACAATTTATTGATTTTCTTCGAAACCCATTCATTTCTTCATTGATTCTTCAATCCATTCAATATCTACCTATTGAACATTTTAAAACATGTTTTTGACCCACTCCAAACTCTGCCCAGAATGCTACAATACGTTTTTTTGCACAAATTCCACAATTGGAATCTCATATTTTACGGAAACTTATGCTCAAGTAAACATGCCCGGAAAGGTTGAAGAAATCTCATTTACATAAGAACAACACCCATCAAGTCCCCCCAAAAGAAGCATCAAACCTACTGCTCCTCCATAGATAGATACGCTTTGTCGTGCAGTTAGCATAATATTCAACCATCGTCTTCTCTATTTCAAGATACTCCTTCTGGAAGTAAATGTCTGATCGATCGCGAAATATACAAATGTCATGCATGAACCGAAACCAGCAATTCAACATTCGCTGCTTAAGAATCATATCACGAAGATGCCATTTCAACATGCGCCTCCATGCCTAGTGCCCGCAAGCTCTTCAGTTGATTGCAAACCAATTGAGCCCAATACAGCTCAACAGCCGATCAACCTGTTGGGATGCAAAACGTAAATCACTGTTTTCTAAACGCTACTCCATTCAGTTTATAAAACAATGAACGTACAAACTAAGCTCGGCTCCAGCCCAACAGCCAGCAGCGAGCACTTGAGCGTCAAACGACATACACCCGAAAGGAGGTAGACACCAAAAATAATAATAGTGGATGCAAAAAACGTGACAAACATACAAATTCTAGAATGAACAATGTCACCGCGAGAGATTTCCCCACAAGATACCGCACATCCCATTTGCGAGTCTGCGGCCCGCCATGCGACATAGCGTAAATATCAAAGACAATATCGCATTATTGTTAAGTAAATATTTGCGCTCCTCCTGCGGTGTGGGTCTGAGTCTGAGTCGAATGGACGCCCTTGGGTCATACTTGAGAATTTCCATATTTCATAAGTCACGCTTCCCGTGGCCATTGAGCGCTGCCAAGACGCTGAGCCAGGACCACCGCCATACGAAAGGGGTGACGGCTGCGAGGTCGGTCATCAAAAAAGCATCTGGTAAGTGGCAGCCGCAGTATCTGCAGTAGCACGAACTAAGATGCAAAAAGTATCTGCGGTGTAGCAGCCGAAGCGGTTGTGCTAGTTCTAACCAAAACAATGGAGGCTCTAAGTCTCTACATCATTTCAATCTTTTTGCTAACGTTTATGCCGTCCTCGATAAACGCAACAGCCTCGCGGGCAGCTCCAGCAGCTCATAACTAGGCCTACATTCAGATTCCAAACACACCTACCACAATCTATTGTTCAATTTGAGCTGTACTTAGCTCTAGCTAAAGATACAAAACGCAGCTGCATTGCATTTGCATGGAGTGCAACACAATGCAGATTTCTTACGCACGAAAGCATGGATAAGTCGAGAAACTTACTCTGGATTAGTGTTATATCCAATTCAGCGTGCTGTTAATATCCAACAAAATCTATCCAAATTCGGTAAATGTAATCCAATAATTATCCAAACGTTTAATGGAGTAATCCGCGAATATTCACTAAAATCTCACATTGAATCACAAATTCAAATGCCTTTTGTTGTTTGCATTTTCATGATTTTGGAAGTGACTTTCCAACAATTAATCAGCACTAGTGCACTTGTTCACCATTCACACAAATTCCATACACTCTTCGTCAATTTGCACTTGTTGCTTTGGATTTTACCGCGTGACCGAGCGACCGACCGGGAGATAGTTTAACACAAACGTCCGCGCAACCGTAGTTCGTCAACAACTGGTTGTATTTGAGCTTTCGATGTATCCAAGAAATCGCGATTCTCACCTGAGCAAACAGTACAAGAGCTTTCAAGCAGCAGTGACGGGAAACCTGCATATTCCGCCATTATTCTGTTATAATTTGGCATTGGCTGAATCTGCCGCTGCGAGTACCATATCTGCTGGGTAAGCTCTGCTCAATATGGCGCTTCGATCTTACTCTACGTTTATGGAGCTCAAAGCTCAACCATAATAGTCGGCTCTGTGAATGGTATGAAGTTGAGTAAGGTGGATTACCTTTGCCTGTGGCGGAGCATAACAACAGCGAGTTAGCGAACAGGTGCAACATTCTGATTGAATGCTTTAAATTCTCCTAATCTAGTGTTGTGGAGGAATGATGGTTTTGGTTCATTGATGAAGGAATTCGATCTCATTTTAACGCTGCTAATAGTATCATATTATAAATCGAATAATTATTTCAAATTGATGCGGAAATCTATTAATGAAAAAAACTGTTATATTAATATGCACATTGGTATGCAGTTTACATACAAAATAGAAAAAACGAAAGACTTAAGCAAGAAACCTACTAATATAAAAGTATTTTGTTCAAATACAGGCAATGGACATTGATTTAAAGAACCATTGCTCGACTAACCGTATGCTAGCTCTGTAAGTGTTTTATGTTTGGGTTATGTATAAAGTTTATCAAAGGTGCTGATCCCCCCATGAGCTATAGCACTAGCCCCCCTCCTACACACTATAATTTTCAACTTAGTTCCAGCTTTCTCAATAGAGATTTCAATGATAGGTTTACTAAATGGTAATATGTATTTAAAACAACGAAAAACTAAACGGAAAAGATCATTTTTATTAAAGTTGATATTTATGAAAAAGAACGATTTATTTATTTAACAGAAAACTTTTATAATGAAAATAAACAAATTAATATCAATACATATTTCTTATGAATAAAGAAGAAGTTCTTTTTCACTGAGATGTTGTCAGAGTGAATTCATCAATGATTTCTTCATTTGTGACCGCTTTCAAAACATCCTTTTCTTAGGCTAAAGTTATTAAATTCGGGAGTCACTGACCATTGATGCTACTTTGTAATCGGTTCTTTACTATCTTTAATCTATTCGTCGTTCGTTCTGCGGAGCAACTTGTAACTGCAATTGAAAGTAGTATTCGATGCATTACAGTTAAATGTTGGATTCCGGAAACATGAATGAGGGATTGATAAGGACGAATGAAGCCTTTTTAAGAGTTTTGTAAAATCATTTCACAATACCCTACTAAAATCGCGTCCTGTCTGTCCGTCTGTCCGTGTGTCACACCACTTTTTCTCGCACACTACGTAAGCTAGAAACATAAGATTTTGTAGGTAGGTGCAAAGTGACGTCCTCTTCAAAATTTCACCACAAAAAGAAAGTTATAAAGTGTTTAAAGGGGGTGCCCCCATATAGGGGAGTGGCCCCCGAAAAAAAATGTTCATTGCATGTGAGCAATATGGGTATCAAATGAAGAGTCTTAATGTGAACTCTTCAAAACAGGTATTAAAATGATATACTTTGCTTCGAGGGATGCAGGGGACGCGGGGAAATGTACGAAAATTTTATGTCCTCCTCCCTTGACAATTGGATACTTTTTATCCGAAAAATCTGAAAAAATCATTAAAGCAGGCCCTTATGAGTACAAGGTCAGCAAATACCTCGTAAGTGAAAATTCGGTAGACCTTTTTAGGGTTTTGTACTAAAATACAAAACCCTATTGCAATCACGACCTGTGTCCGTCTGTCCGTCCGTCCATCCGTCCGTCTGTATGTCACAGCACTTTTTCTCCGAAACTATAGAAGCTACAGCCATGAAACTTTGTGGAAAGGTCAGAAGTGGTGACCTCTTGAAAGTTCAAGGGTGGAAAAATTTTTCAAAGATGTTTAAGGGGGGCCTCCCCGTATAGGGAGGTGACCCCTCAAAAAAAACGTTCACCATTGGTAATCGAGTAGGGTGTCATTGGAAAGGTCTCAATGAGTTCTTTTCAAAACAAGTCTTAAAATTGCCTTGTGAGTACCGAGGGGGGCAGGGGAAGGGGAAATGTACGAACTTTTCGCGAACCCCCATCATGAATGTAGGCCTTCATGAGTACAACAACAACAAATATGTGAGAAGTCGAAATTCACTCAACTTTGTTAGTAATAGTATGATTTATCGATTTTATGTTTTCTTGAATAAAATCTAAACGGTACCCTTAAATTAATAAAATTTAGCATGCAGGTGACTATATATGGGATTGTTTTTTTTTTGAAAGTTTCATGAAGATCGAATTGTATTTGCCGAAGTTATAGCGATTTGAATTTTCCTGTATTACTATGGAACAATATGCCCTGTATTACTATGGAAACATATGGCTATGGAGCCATATGCGCTCTTTACAGACTTAGACACTACAGCTTTGCTAGGATTTGCATGAAAATTTCAGGAATGATAGGTATCATGAAGATGAGTACATACAATTGAAACAAGTCGAAGGAGCAGGAGAGAGCTCCTAGCAAAAGGGCTTTGTAATCATTATAGGATTCGAAAAAATAGGCCATGAATCGATGATTACAGTACAGAGGAGTGGCCCCTGAAAGAAATTTCATGAATGGTAGCCGATATGAGTCTCAACTGAAAGTTCTCTATGAGAGCTTTTCAAAACAGTTCTTAAACTGACAATTTTTGCTTCAGTAGGGGCACAGGGGGGGAAATACATGAAAAATGTGTTTCTTCCCTCGCGAATGGACTCCCGTGATCTAAAAAATCTGAAAAAATTATCAAGGGAGATATTTATGGGTATAACTAGAACAAATACCTCAGAAGTCAAAATTCGTTCAACTTTGTTAATAATAGTATGATCCTCGAATATCACAATTCCTCCAATAAAATCGTCTTTGACATGTTGCTTGATTTTATTCGTTGCTCGTTACTGCATTTTGTAAGTTGAGTACAAAACGCTTCTGACATGAGCATAGGTCTGTCTACCCAACTTGTTTAATAATAGAATATTGTATGCATTTAACGTTTTCACATATAACATACAAATGGGAGTGTTAAACTCTCTAAAAAATTGTATTTCGGGGTTTTTACTAACAGATGTACATATTCTGAATGTTTTCTTACAATCAAATCACAAAGCTCCAAGTATACAAATTTTTGATAAGACCTGTGTTATGCTAAGGGTGTGAAACATGGACCCTAACCCAAGCATCAGCAAATATATTGAACGCCTTTGAGCGACGGGTCCTGGAGCAAATAATCGGAGCGAAGCTAGACGGAGACCAATGGCGAATTCGAAATTTTTGACGACCTGGAGTTCTCAACGGTTATAAGACTGGGGAAGCTGCAATGGGCTGGCCACATGAATCGTATGGACGAACAACAGATACCCAAAAAGGAATACTGAAGGCCGGAGACTAGTGGGGAAACCGAGGAAACGTTGGTCTGACTCGGTCGACGAAGACAGTTCATCGCTACTCGGATTTCGATATTGTAGGACGCGGTCAATGGACCGAGATAGTTGGAGGTGCTATTTGCAGGAAGAGAAGGCCCGAGAGGGGCTGTAGTGCTAAGAAGAAGAAGAAGAACTCCACTGCTACGTGATTTAGCGAAGCAATTGCAAGATCCGATTTGGACGAGAATCTTCCATTACCGCCATCAAAAGGCTCGTCGACGGTAAATGCGATGAGAACATAAGCGGCTCGTATTTTGAACGACGATCGGGATTGCCATCGTGCTCAAGTGTTCAGATCTGAAATTGTCAAGTCTAAAGGATACTTGGCGTGTCGTCGAGTTTCCCATGAATTGCTGCAGCATAACCATTTCTCAAACTAGTATTTTTGCTGCTTGTCGGAATAATTAAAGGCAAGTGATATGATAACACCGTGTGATGATCACTGTCGACAAGTGAACTGTTTATCATTCGTGAGAGCCAGTTAATGGAAAGTGAAAATTTCTGTCTTCCACTAGCATCCGCACAAATCATGACCTAAATTTGAATCAAATCGGCATTTTTTGTGTTATCCTCCCACTCGCTACTGTTTTCGCTCCAATTTTCATTGAATCTATGATCGGTAGGAGTAGAGCCGCGACGAAAAATACCAAGAAATCTCATAGAAAAATATCGACGTAATAGAGAACACAACGTAAAATTTAAAGAATTCTCGAGGAAATTCGATTCCAGGTCAAAACATAATTTATACTGTAGCGAAGTAGGTGTAGATTAAATGTCCGTCCAAGACTGGAGTGATGGTCTGCTGCCTCGGCGAAAGAGGATGGTGGGATTCGCTAAAATTGACCTTGTCTGAGGACGCGTGAATGCCGCCAGCATTGCGGTGTCGTGGGGTGGGTTCTTTTCCCCAGCACAAGACCCACTAAAAAAAAAATTCGCATTCACGAATTGAAAGAGGTATAATGCTGATCGACGGGTGTCGAGGCCGAGGTAACCTACTAAGGGTGGAAATTGCTTAAAGTCAGTAAAAAACTGGACCTAGAGAAAGCAGACGGCCTTAAGTGGACTTCGTCGTTGCCGACGATACTTATGGCCCCCAAATAAGAGTGGGGTACCCAGGTGGAAGCAGTGTCCCTCGCAACTTCCCAACCAGGTCACGATCCAAACGTAAGTGGGGCCATATATTTTCCATTTAAGTGAACAACTGATACAAACATGATTTGAATGAATTTTTCCTTTAAATAAAAAATATAAACGTGGCAAATTTATGTCATAGTACGAAGGTGGTCCCAAAAATACTCGACTCGACTTATGAATGCAGGTAGTTTTAAAAAAACAATTACTGCGATTGACAATACCACCTTTAAACAACTTAATGTGAAAAATTCATAACGGTACGTTTATTGTTACTTTTTACAGACATCCAAAGTGAACGCTCTCAGTGAATTTGTAAATATGAAAAAAATCGGGCATAATTATGTGATACAATACTTTCATTTGAAAGGTCTAAGTCCAACCGATATCAAAGCCGAGTTGGATTCTGCTCTGGAGAATTCTGCTCCTTCGTTTATAATGGTCAAATATTGGGTAGCTGAGTTTAAGTGAGGTTGTACGAGCTGCCAAGATGAGCACCGCAGTGGTCGATCAAGTGAGGTCACTACGTCAGAAAATTTGAAGAAAATCCACAAAATGGTATCATATGACCGTCGACTAAAAGTAGGCGAGGTAGCAGACATGGCAGGCATTCCAAAAAGTACTGTACATCGCATTTTGACCAAAAATTTGGACATGAGAAAGCTGTGTGCAAGATGGGTGCCGCGTTTGCTCACAATGGAGCACAAACAGCAATGTGAGGATGTTTCCATCGAGTGTGTGATAATGTTTCGCAGCAATAAAGCCGAGTTTTTGCATCGATTCACAACCATGGGTGAAACATGGGTCCATCATTTTACACCTGAGGCCAAGGAGCAGTCAAAGCAGTGGACTGAAAAGGGAGAACCAGCTCCAAAGAAAGCAAAGACAGTTCAGTCAGCTGGCAAGGTCATGTCATCCGTTTTCTTGGATGCGCGTGGAATAATATTTATTGACTATCTCGAAAAAATAAAAACAATCAACGGCACATATTATGCAGCCTTATTGCAGCGTTTGAGTGATGAAATTAAGAAAAAACGGCCCCATCTGATGAAAAAGAAAGTGTTGTTTCATCACAACAACGCACCAGTCCACACGTGCGTCATTGCGATGGCTAAAGTCAAAAAGTTGAAGTTTGAATTGCTTCCTCACGCACCCTTTTCGCCACACCTGGGTCTCTCTGGTTATTTTCTTTTTTTGAATTTGAAAAAATGGCTCGGCGGCAAAAGATTTGCCAACAATGAAGGGGTAGAGACTGTGGTTAGTAGCTAGACGGTTCCTACTATAAAGCGCGTATCGAAGCTATTGAACATCGTCGGGAAAAGTGTATCGAGCTGAACGGAGAATATCTTGAAAAATAAAAAAACATTTTCGCAATTTTTTTACTGCTTTCTTTGTCGGGTCAGGTACTTTTGGGACCGCTCCCGTATTATATGAGGGAATCACATATCCCTATGCCATAAATAGGCACGCGATCAGAGGGCCACCTTACCCAGCAAGAGCACCTATAACACATCAAAAGGGGTCAGCTTGCCCGATCGCTAGCTCATTATAGCGGAGGGCCCAGCCAACGTGGTGAGTCCCGTACCCGGTCAAGTTCTAGATAAAGGGAAAGACCGAGTTTGGATTTTAACTAATCATTGTTTTTATTTTCTTGTAATCCAATGTTTATCAAAATACATGTCAATCACTTAATTTCCCACAAAAAGTTATCAAATTCGGACTTGTAACTCTATGGTAACAACTAAAAATACATATGTATCCCATTTTGACTCATCGCAATGCATATATTATGGAAATAGCAATACGATATATTTAGAAAATTTCAGCCTAGACAACTTTCGGCATGAAATTTGATTCGCTTTTCATTATTTGAATTCACGTAATTTATTTCTATTTCTAATTATTGCTTGTCACCCATTTATTCTTTGCTTTAAGTTCAATCGACCCAGTAAAATTTATTAGACTTATTTTAACATTTTTTCATGTTTTTTTTTTGTTTTGATGAATGCGTGATTAATTTTTGATTAATATGAAGGTGACGTATGTCACTCATAAAAAAGAAAACAAAATTGTATGCAGTGGGATTTTCGGTAATAATTATAGTAAAAATGGAAAAATAATATAATAAATAATTAAAAAGAACTGGGTGCTAGGTTATAGGGTTTTGTCCCGAAGGTGGAATTTAGGGGACTTTATACGTTCATCTTGAGGACTGAGTGCACAAATCTTATGTTATTCAAAATTCCAACAGTTAACCGTAACCTTAAAACTTGCACCATACGCGCCGTAAGACACGAATTTCCTTCGATAAGAGATGTTGGTTAGTTCAAATTGCGCTTCAGTGCCCGTTCGAGCTTTTCCTCCGCGAAGATTCAATCAATTCACGCAAATTTCGCGGAAACCCGCACTAATCGCTTCACCTCCTCATACACTTCCGACCGCAAAAATCACAACCCATTAGTTCGTTGCCAGCGCGATTCTTCTGACGTGTCCCTAGCGTAGCGATCGAAAGAGACTTCTCCGTTTGGTTGTCAGTCGTCCCTTGCTGTATCTGTCGCACCGGGACTCGACGAGCAACCGTTCAGTCGGCTGCACTACTTGCCTTCGCCAATGCAATACGTGCAGGTGCAGCGGGAAAATGTGTTGGTAGTTCGAATATTCATTGTAGATTTGAGTTATTAAATTAATCAAATAATAATAACATAGAAAAATTTAAATAATAATAAAAAAAGATAAATGTCATAAAGAATATAATTAGGTATAAAGAAAAATTTAATTTAACATCAGTATAAAGATAATATAAAATTTATATTTATAATAAAAAAATATTGGAATAATTAAACTTTTCAAATCGCAATTAAAATTCGGATCAGTATTATGCCGGCTTTCGAGCAATTTGCTTAGGATACAACAATTGTTCTGGCATTACATTAAATAAAGGAAACGTAGTAGAGTGAACTTGAATTCGTCTAAAGTCAACGTGGCAAACTTTTGTTGGTCGTGAATAATTATTTGTACCGTGAAAATCGAAACAATTATTGGAGATGTATACGATGTACAAAGCATAAATGTAAAAGTCGTTTGAAATTGAAATCAAATGAATCGCCTATATGTGAAGGGGTTAAAGTCAAAGTGGTGTAAGTCACTTTATCATCGTTTTTAGGAAATTAGAATAATGCAAAAGGTATTGTAGTAAATTCAGTAGACAAGTTTTTGAGATGGTATTGTTTTAGAGGTTTTACGTAGGTCCAAACTTAGTGGTTAGGCTTGATTTGAATTTTTTTTTGCTCAAAAGTTGTACCTCACACACTAACCAAAGTCCCTCGCACCACTGTGCTTTGCCAAAGCCTGTGACATACACCACTGTATGACCTAAAACCAAAGACTTACACCACTGTGGACATCAACAAAATGATATAAAGTTGACTTGCACTTCTCACAAATATTTTTATTGAACATAACACAAAGTTTAAGAATAATACAAACAATTTAATTTTTAATCACGAATGGATTCTTAATTTCTTTTAACATGGCAAAACGGATTTGTGGTTTCCACAATTTCCAGAGGTCCAACATCTACAAGCTCCTCACCTTCTTCAATAGTGGTTCGCAGGGAAACGAAGAAATCATGTTTCACTGGTGGAATGTATCGCAGAAGATCAAGCATATCTTTCTTTTTAGCCTCGGTAACAGGCCTTCCCCTTGGGTACAAAACATCTTGAGAAACGTTGGCCAGAGAATATCGCCTACTGGGCCTTGCTGCCTTTAGATTTAGTTTAGAAAATGGAAAATCCTCATTCAAAGTTTCTTTGTAGAAGAGAGTGTAAGGTTGATCTTTCAAAACTCGTATCCATTGAATTTTCAACCAATTAACAGCAATGTTGTTCTCATTTTTCTTTCTTTGCGTGATACAATTTTCCAACTTTGCAACAGATTTGAAATCCTCTCGGCCCATTTTCGTGAACATGAATAGATTCTTCCTTCGGCACTTCAGTATGATACTGTACCAGTCGTCTGCAGTATAAATCAACTTGTTCTTGGCGTACAATTCAATTGATCCAAATTCAGGGTCGTTGGTTAGAAAAGGGTGGCCACTTACCACAAATTTGTGATCGATAATTTCTGCATTGCTTTGAGGGCCCTGTATGTACTTCATGAGGTACAAAGAAAACTTAATATTACGGTTTTGGCCCGTACATGCGTCACTGTACAACACTGTGTGCTTAGCAGATGACGCTCTTGCTGCAAGATGTTTGACGATACAGGAACCAATCGCTTGAGACCCACGAGAAGCGATCGTTTCATCCCAGCAGAACATGAAGCCTAAACCTGTTCCAAGTTCATGGCAGCCAAGGTTATAACAATACATTTTCCGCTTATAGTAAGCAACGGACGTCGTCAAAACAGGAAATGGCAAAGCCTTTTCGAGGTCGAATGTGAGACCATAGAAAGATTCGTCTTCCCGTGCTTTCACTGTGTCCTGATCTCTAGCCTCTCTCACCTTTTTGGCTTTTCTGAGGTGTTATTCTCTTTCAGCCTTCAGCTTTGTAGATTCGTCTTCATCTTCACACACTTCAATCTTCTTGTCAAGCACATCGCATCTGGTGCACATATCTTTGAGAGGCCGGTGGAAATGGAAATTGAACTCATTGCTTAAGGTTCGACGGTAGATAGCTTCAGAAACAGGAATATCACCTTTTTCCGTGCACTTTTCTTTGTAGAGTTCATACATTGTACGTACATTCATGTCAGGAGGAAGGTATTTCCTGTTAGGGTTCTCTGATCTACTGTAGCGCGATTGATACGATGGGAAAGATGCTATGTGGTCACGCACACCATTCATGGCAGCCTCCGGTGTTTTATTTTTGGGGGGATGGCGTCCTCGGCCATCACTTCCTGGGTGCTGACCCTCTCGTACTTTTCGTATTGCCCTTGTGATTCGCCCATCCGAAACTTGAAGTGTTTGTAAGAAAAAACGCTTGCACGCAGTAACGCTATTGCCTCTGACTTGGAATCTGAAGCTGTTTGAAACAGACTTTGCATTTCTCGTTGAATTTTGGGGGCGTCTTACATTAGGTTTCTGTTGCACAATCAAACCACATAAAAATACGTTTTATTCAGAAAAACTGCTCAGCTTCCAAAAGGTGTCGAAAATTTCTCGCCTCGCCACTTCAGGTACGTTCTCTACAAACGTTTTTTTACATTTACAATCAAAGTTCTGATACAGCTTACCGGCGACTTCTTTTCCTCTAGAGGACACGTACGGGAGCCCTGAATTTCGTGCTCGCTATCGCTTTTGAGCTTTACTTTCGTGTTTTTGTCTTTTTCTCGTTCTCGGGTGAGCGTTTTCTCGATTCTCAGAAGTTCCAGCAAAAGGAAATTCGCTGGAATGGTCGCGCTGGCGTCCGCCGTCGACCTCTTTATCTCCTTCTGATTCTGAAACAACAAACATCTTATTACACTTACTACCGAAATAAGATACTACAGGGGAAGCCTCGATTCAGCATCCAAAATTACGTGAAAAACGATACTCAACACGACCGTTTTCAATAATCACAGAAAATTCACTAAAAACATCACTCTTCATGCATTTTTTCTCTATTTTTCCTTTCTTTTTTTTCCGAACCGATAACAAAGGTGTATTATTCAGAGAATAATAGACCAAAAGGACCTAAGGCATAATCTAATGTAAGTACTTGCTAAAAAAGTTGCAACAAAATAGGTTAGTCGGTGAGTAACTGAGAGGTGAGAGGGTGAATAGTACTTACCATCATCTGTTTCTGATGTGTTTTCTCCTTGTTTCAGAATCCATCGTTTCTTTGAGTTTTCACGCATGCATTCAACACTTCAGTTATCAACAAAACTGATGATCCATTATCAGTCTAACTTGTGCTGCCATCCTAACGACGACATGACTGAAGCTCTGGCTTACTCCACTTTTTCTATAAACAGTTTTTTATTTCTACATCGCATTTCTGTGCCTAAGTCAACTTCTACCGACAATTGACTTACACCACTTTGACTTTCACCCCTGCATGTATTGAATCTCATACGCATGGAAAGGAAACAGAAAAAATCGAATGGGGTCGAAATGTGATCTGCTCTTCTGCTTGAATCTTTTCTAGAAGACAAACAAATGAAAATGAATACATTCTATAGGAATTTAAAAAAAACTCAGCAGTTGCAGGCCCTTTACCCTGCTCCAACAACGAGCGCTCGTCGGAGGAGGATTGGGTAAGTACTCTTTTGTTTATTATAGAAAAAAAAACAAAGGAAATTTTCACCAGCAATTTATATATACGAAAAAACTAACAACACACTTGAAGATCTTGTATATTATTCAATTTGAATTACGTATTAGGAATGCTTGTTTTTGTCTTTCAATTGCTCTGGAATGGCATACATAATCATTAATTGCTCTAGAACTGACATATTACAATGATGTTTTCCATTTATGAGATATCTAGTTTTTGGAATATTTGGGTAGTACATCTTAATGAGAAAAGGATGTATATAGCACTTATAGTGAAAAAAAATGAATAGATAAAGAAAAGAAAATTTGTTCTTTTCATTATGGAACCCTGAACAGGTATGGGATCCGCCACGTTGACTGGCCCCTCCACTCATGAGCTAGTCACCGGGTGAGCTCACCCCTTTTCTTTGTTACGGGTACTCTTGCAGGGTAGAGTGGCCTTCCGCACAGGTTTCCTATTTATGGTAAAGTTTTATATAAATCAGTCATATAACACTTTAAAATAAATACGAAACATTTTTATTTCTCATTTAGGGGAAAGGTTAATACGAATTGCTTTTGTATGAATTTTTCTTTTAAATGGAAAATACCTGGCCACGTCTACAATGGATCCGGATGGGGGGTTGCGAGGCGGCATCGCTTCCTCCTGGATGCCCCACTCTTATTTGAGGGTCGTAAATATTAATTGTAAAGACGCAATCCTCTCGCGCGTTCCGATATTTTATTCCTCCGGTAGGTTACCTCACTTCGACACCGTCGAACCGAGATATTTGCAACGTGTTATTCGTGAATACGAACATTTTTTGTAGTGAGCCCTTGCCCTGGGGAAAAGACGTCGCAACACTAGTCTGCTAGCGCATTAACGAGTCCTTAGACAAGGTCAATTCCAGCAAGCACCAATATCTTCGCTCGCCGAGGCAGCAGACCATCGCTGCAGTCCTTAAAGTTTAAATCACTTTTCAATCATTATAGGCCAACCAAAAGCAGTAAAAAAGCCTCGGAAGGTGAAAAAAGTCAAGTTTGTTTACAGCCTGCTAAAATTAACGAATCGGCACGACCATAGCAATCATTGAGAAAAAAATGACGCGAGGAAACATGGTTTTAATAAAAAAATATTGCATATTTCACAAAGTTATGGGCGGGTGACTTACTTGCATTTTTAACACCTCCAAAGAAGCCCATTAAACACCTCCCCACCACTTGCACTTTATACGTGCACACGCGCCCCAACAACTCGACAAAATCATCGGATTTCGTTCAAGAGACCTGGCGACGATAAACAACCCCAGACGGAATAAATATAAACGTTTAATGATTCTCCGTGACGTCGATTGACGGGAGTAAATATAAACATTGACTACTGTCAACCTCCATAGTTGACATTCATCGTACAGCAAAAGAGAAACGAGAAGTACTCGAAAGTGCAACAACAGCGCGAAAAGGCACCAAACAGTAATATCACCAAATAGTTTGCACCAAAGCTATATGTATGCATTTAAACAACCACTGATTGTTATATGTGCACAATATATGACGGAACGAAAGTTCAATTTCCCCGGGGACGGCCGTTAAAGTAGTAGTGCGAGTAGTGATGGAACCTCGGAATGGCGATTACGGGGCTGTTTTTACGTGTTTACCGATACTTGAGATACTTGCCGGTTTTTCTCTTTTTTTTGGTAGAGGAGCTGAAGGAAAAATGAAGTTCGACGTGTCAACGTCTGGCAAAAAAGATTGAAGGAGTTTCGTTTATAACATGTCGGGGGCGTCCCTTTCATGTAAGTAGATTTAAGTTTATTTTATTGAATTGTGAATTTTGTATTAATTGTCTCACATCAACAAAAGTGAAGTGTATACACAGGGTCTTCCAATAAGAGGTGTTATTTTGATATTAAAAGAAAAATTCCATTTTTAATATAAATGATCAGATGTTTATTCCATTATAAAGAAAAAGGTATGTCATTAATAGTGAAAAATAACATCAAGCAAATGATCACCACGACCACGCATGCAGGACCATAACCCTTTCATGAAATTTTCCATAACCAAATCGCAATGTGGCTTCCCTATGTCCTCGATAGCCTCACGAATTCCACCTTTGAGGTTTTGAATCAACGCTGGGCTGTTGGCGTAGACCTTCTCTTTCACATGGTGTTAAATCACAAGATCTCGGTGTAATCACCTCTTCGAAAGATAACACAGTCCTGAAACTTTCCCCGTAAAAGATCAATGGTTGCGTTGCTTGTATGGCACGTAGCGCCGTCCTGTTGAAAGCAAACGTTGTCCAGATCAATGCCATCCAATTCCGGCTGTTAGAAATCATTAATCATCTCTCGATAGCGCAATCTATTCATCGTAACTGTTGCTCCAGCCTCCGCCGGACCATAAACCGCAGCAAACAGTCACACGTTGAGAACAGAGAGACTTTTCAACAATAACTCTTGGGTTTTCCGAGCCCCAAATGCAACAATTTTGCTTGTTGACGAAACCACCGAGGTGAAAATGGGCCTCATCACTCAAGATGATTTTTCGATGGAATTCCGGATCATTTTCATACATTTCAAGGACCCAATCAGCAAAAACACAACGTTGTTGATGATCGACCGGCTTGAGTTCTTGTGTTAACTGAACTCAGCCTTAGACCCAAATGTTTATGCAAAATATGGTGTAATGACGTTTGTGGAATGCCTTATTCCAAAGAACGACAAAGAATGGAAAAACCTAGGTTTTCTTCAACGCTTTCGGCTACAGCAGCAATATTTTTGACTGTTCTTGAGTGACGTGCACGAGTTTTATTCTTCACATCACTAAGTTGCCCCAACAGCTCGGTTTCTGTATTGCGGTCCGACAAGGTGCTCCACGACGACCCAAAAATGTTCGAGTTTTACGAACCGTCTCTGCCAAATTTTCACCATTTTCATAGTGAACTTTAATAATTTCAGTGCATTGTTGAAGCGTGTATTGTTTCATTTTTATTAATGGCGTAGTTTCTACTTGTCCAATGTCAAAAAAAAACAGCTTCAAAAGTGACACCTACCGAAATAGTGACCTATTCAAAATAACACCTCTGATTGGAGAACCCTTTATTGTGTATTTATTCGAAAAAAGATCGCGATGCTTGAGCAAATTGTGAACATCGGTCTGGGTGGTGTTTCCATGCATAAGCCCTTTTGGTTCCTTTGCAGAGATAAAGTGAATTAACACTTTTGAATGCAGGAAAGCCGAAGAATTGCACAGTCAACCTGCAAGCATTTTGCTTGAGTTCTCGTGAGCCTTGTTCTCGTTTGGTGGCTCCAACGGAGTCCGTGCGTAAAGCGAGTGGCACTTGCGCCCTTCTCCGGACGAGGTTCCCGGATCCGTAGACCCCAGCCGGAACTTACCCGATCATGTAGGGGGTAACAAACTGGTCAATTTTCATATTTTTTCTTATATAACAAGCAAAATGTTGATTTTGATATCACAAAGAAAAATATATTTGAGATCCTCATGACATATTACACGGTACACTTTGCAAAACTATTTTTCATACTAAATTTGAACTTGATCGGTCCAGTAGATTCAGAGCAAATTGGCTGTGATAGACGGACACACGGGTAACCCTGTGAGGGTTTATGAAGCAATTAATGTTAGCTTATTTAACGAATGGCATCTAAACTAAAATTATGAAAAATCCTTTCCATTACTACGAGTAAATAAAAATTTTGAGCACATTTCAGTATTATTTCAATATTTTTCAAATATCCTTAAATGTTTCAATTTAAAAAGAAACAATCATTGGCTCAGTTAAAAACAAATTGATGCAGTAATTGAGCAGTCACACTAGCAAACTGCTCGAAAAACTTCATATCTCCTAGCCAAAATAGTAATGGCAGATTTTGAAAAAATATGTAATTATTTCCATTGTAATTCGTAGAATAATTTTTCTTTTATTTTTTTTTTTATATTAAATGTAACTTTATCTCATTTTTTCCTCTGTTCTTCTGTATCAAAATTTAAATGTTTTCCTTTAATTATATTTTCCATGAAATTTAATTTCCATTTCTTTACTTCATGCAAATTTCTTCACTTCATGTAAATTTTCTTCACTTTATTTAAATTTCATTACTTCCTTTCTAATCTCTTTAGTTCATTCAAAATTTCCCTACTTCAGTAAATTTTGGTCTTAAAAAATTTAAATCTGCCCATTACAATTTAGGATGTGGAAACACTGATTGACTGCAGGGCAACGGTGCATTACATAAAAATGCATTCGAGTTCAGCTGAGTGGGCAGCTGATAAAATTTTACCGGTAGCGACACGGGGAAAAAGAAGAAAAGACAAGTTTGCTTACGGGGGGGGGAGTCCGCTGGGAATCGCGAAGGAGGCAAGTTTGAAAAGCGTTAAGCGCAAGCACGGCGGCTGGGAAAGGGAGCATTGCAAGTGATACTGTGCGTCGAATTTAAGCGGTATTTGCATGGATTGGAATTTCAAACTAACGCTGTAGTGTATAGATAATCTTATAAAAATATTGTGCGAATTTCAAACACTTCGTTAGGTGTGTGGATTAGTGAAAATGGGAATAAAATTCAAGCGATCCATGAAAATGTATGATCGAAGTGTTTTTGCTTGGATGTGCACAGGTTTCTCCCTCCCTTAAACCATCTGTCGAAAAGTTATTCTTTGTGCCAGATATAATCAAGTTCCCAAACGAGATACCATAAGATCGAAAAACAATTTGAAAAAGATGCCCCCGAATCGAGTTACAATTATGCGCTCAATGCGATTGATCTAGAAAGTCGGCAAAAATAACAATAAGAGTCATTCGTTGAAAACGTCGGTTGTGAACGGTTCCAGGCCAACTCTGTTAATTCCTCGCAATTATAAATTAAATAATGCTCGACTTGGATTTTTTCAATGTTTAATTTGTGTGTGTGTATTCATTTTTCGTTCGTGCGCGGTACGTTCTTTTTAAGCCGAATGTTGCTGTTATTGCCTTAATTTCGAATTCCCTCCTAAATGATTAAAATGTACAAACGTCGCCTATGTGTCGAAAAATTTTTAATGTTGAACTATCTTTCCAATTTATCCACATAACAACGGTCGAAATTGATTTTATCATTATAACGAGTTCGAGCATTAAATTATTTTATTTTACGTGGCATTCTATTGAATATTTTTACAATGAGATTGATTGGTTTACGAGTATTTAAGAAAAGTGAAAACATATTTATAATTTGTGTGAGGGCCCTGTCATATTTTCATTTGTACAGAAACATTATTATTGATCTGCTTGCAAGTCCCTCAACAAAATTATGCCGAAGATCCGATCCATATATATGAATTGGATACCAGGAGTGTAATTAAGGACGTGTATGGATGAAGTGACGAGTTTGAGCAATTTTACACCGTTGTGAACTATACCAAAAATCTTCGAATTGGGAAGAGTGGAAGTCAACCTAAGGCTGTTCGAGTGTGATTTTAGTTGGAGCTACGTTATAGTTCCACCCACTGCATCATTTTTAGTTGTGTTTAAGAAATCAGAGATTGAAGTGCTTTTAACTGATCCTTCTTTAGGAACATTCCACCACATCATCAGCGGGCGCCCGATGACGATGTAGGTGAGTATCTGTTTTTATTCCCTTAAATTTTTATAATTGATAATTTTTATAATGGATTAATCCTTTTTTTTATTTGAGTAATTTTCTTTCGATCTGTTTGATTAAGACTTCTTTTCTTTGATATACCGGACTTAAAATTCTTTCTTTTAATTGAAATCTTTTTTTTTTTTGATATGTTGGAGTAAATTTTCTTTTTTTTTGTATGCGTGGGTTAAAATTTCTTATTTGAATGTATTCAACTGAAAATTCTTTTTTGATTTATTGGATTAAAGAGCCTTTCGTTTTATTGAAGTTTTTTTTCCTTAAATGCGTTTTTTTGTCAGATATTTCATTATCTCTTTTTTTTTAATAAGGGCGCCAAAGTAGGTGCGGCAAAAGTAATTGCTGTTGATTGCTCGAATATAGGGGATTACGCATGACAGGTTGCCATTGACAATAAATTAACAGACGTGATGACTGTTAAAGTAAAGGAAAAAGGAATTGGCAAGTTGTTATTATTTATTGAAACTTTAAAGGAAAATATGATGATGATATAATAATGGATTGCTAAACGGAACCCAATCGTCAGTCTTTCCATCCTGCCCCTCTGGCCGGGTATAGGACCCGCTACGATGGTAGGCGGTTCACAGAAAATGGGCTAGCCATCGGGCGCGTTCCACCTATTTTGTTGTTGTCAGGGGCTCTTGCCGGGTTGAGTGGCCTTCAGCTCAAGTGCCCTTTTTATGGCATAGTGTTATGTGTCACATAATTCTATGACATAAATCGCTCAAATTTATATTTCTCGGTTGATTGGAAGGCTCATGCAAAGTATGTTTGTATGAGTTTTCCACTCAAAAGGGAAATATATGGCCACTTCAACATTTGGATCTTCATCCGGTTGGGCGGGTGCGAGGGGGCACCACCTCCATCCGGTTGCCTCAATCTTATTTGTGGGCCATGAGAATCGTCGGGTAACGACGAAGTCTCCCGAAGTCCGTCAGTTTGTACCCGTTTCAACTTGTTCTCTGAGCAAGCAATTTTCCCCTTCGTTAGTTACCTACATTTTTCGACTTCAGTCGTCCTTTTTCTGAGACCTAAGAATTCGTGAATGCGAAATTCTTTTGTAGTGGGTCCTAGTGCTGGGGGAATGACCCCGCCCCGCCCCACGACACCGCAACGCTAGCCTGCCAGCGCATTCACGCGTCCCCAGACAAGGCCAATCTCGGCGAATCCTACCATCCTTTTTCGCCGAGGCAGCAGACCATTGCTGCAGTCCTTTACGGACATTTATACCTCATATTCACTACATTGGGTATACAGACCTACGCTCATGTCAGAAGGGTTTTGTACCCAACTTACGATATGCAGTCACCAACAGCGGATAAAGTGAAGAAACACGTCAAAGAGATGTGCACGTTCAAAAGAAAATCCATTGTTTCTCCATTTTTAACGCTCGGCATTTTGTTGCAAACTAACAAAAATCACTCATATAATGAATTTCCATAAATATTTATATTATTGATCTTCTCTGAAGATGTTAAGAAGATCAAGCCAAAACTGCATTGTCTGATTCGATGGATAGTCCATAAAGTACCAAAATTGTGTGTTATTGTGGTTGTAATTAGAGAAACTTCAAATGGCTATAATTTCCTTGAATATGATTGGATTTTCATCAAACTAACACATTTTTATGATTGTAGCTTAAGTATAGAGTTTTCCAATAAGAGGTGTTATTTTGCTATCAAAAGAAAAATGTCATTTTTTAATATAAATGATCGAGTGTTTATTTAATTATAAAGAAGAAGGTATGCCGTTAATAGTGCAATAACATCAGGCAAATAACCACCATGACCACGCTTACAGGACCATATCCTTTTCATGAAATTTTCCATAACCAAATCGCAAA
Organism: Odontomyia ornata; assembly: GCA_963969285.1. Classification (NCBI taxonomy): domain Eukaryota; kingdom Metazoa; phylum Arthropoda; class Insecta; order Diptera; family Stratiomyidae; genus Odontomyia; species Odontomyia ornata. Next base: position 298,919,196 of record OZ017741.1, read on the forward strand.
GTAGCTGCCCTATGTCCTCGATAGGCTCACGAATTCTATTTTTGAGGTCTTGAATCGACGCTTGGCTATTGGCGTAGACCTTCTCTTTCACGTAGCCCCAAAGGAAAAAGTTGCGAGGTGTTAAATCACAAGATCTATTCAAAATAACACCTCTTATTGGAAAACCCTATAGTTTGCGAGAAAAAGTGCCGTGACAGACGGACAGAATGGCGCGATTTTAGTAGGGTTTTGTAAAATTATTTTACAAAACCCTAAAAATATCTGATATAAATCTTTTAAAATATCACACTGCGAAAAACTTAATTGAGCTCTCAAGAAAAAATGACCAATTTCTTCTACCAACCTCCGTAAACACACACTCATGAATTGACTTGCCCATTTCTACCAATCTAGTGCTCCTAAATTATGCAACAAACACGTTAACATTGTACGCAGAAAAAGTGCAAAAACAAATGCACTGCCCATTGTTTCGACTCATTCATAAAAGTAAACATTTGAGCTTTCTAGCGCAACTTGTTAATTAGCCCAACTTGAATTTCGCAAAGAGCCAGTTAAAGATATTCTCAACAGTGCACGACCTTCACTCTTGAGTGTGGAAGAGTTGAAAAGTTTTTTCAATAAATAAATAATACAAAAATGTTTCGTTTTTTGTTCTTCAAAATTTTGCAGGTAAAATTCATTCTTCATACTCGTACGCTCAATCAACGTTTCTGGGTCAATAGGATTCTTATACGGAAACTATTAAAACAAAACCGCAAATGGCTCGAATTTTCGCCAATTAGCATTTACTTAAACGATTATGCAAATTCCGTGGATGCACTTGCATCAATTGATGAGTTCTTTGGCGCCTGCTCAAATGAAGATGCTTCATTTTGTGCACCCGGAGCGCATAGTCGTAAAAATTGCCAAAAGATGCCCTTGTTTCCAATTTTCGTTCATTTTTCTTTTCTTTTTGTATAATTAACGCCTACGATAAACATTTTTAACCTTGGCGCGTTTCCGTCAATTCAATGAATTTTACTAAAATATGCGGAGGCACACATAAGTACCTGTTTATGTGCATGTTGGATGGAGTTTAAGCATTTTCATATTTTCCTTGAATTATGTTTTAAGTTCTTGTTGAAACTGACGAGCTTTCTAAGGAATTTAATATTCAAATGCACTTGATTTCACTTGATATGCTTGTTGAATTCAATTCAAAAATTAATTATTATAGGATAATATTTGCAGTACAGTCAAAATGACTTTCGCTGTTGTTATGAACTTTTATAACACATATTATGATCCTCGTGAGCAAAACTAAATTTTTTCTTTCCTTACCAAAGTCATATGTAAAGATCGATGGAAATCATGCATGTTTCGCTGATCAGTTGATTGGGTCACACTAATCAAAAGTTCAACTGTAACTTGAATTTCCAAATTTTGAACTCGATTAGTTCAAGCTAATCAAATGCGAATAAGAGCGTATTCTTCGAAGAACAATTATTTTTATGATTACTTTTCTGATTGAAGGTATAACATACGAGTATGCAAAGTTGGAGAACAGTTTAATTTGCAACACATGATATTAGTAATTTTAACAGGTTCACATTTAAGCGTAACAATCAAATATGGAAAGTCTTATTTTACTAATATTATTTGATACGCTGCATTAGGTTGTGGCAGGCGAAATCGAATTTTCAAAGCCACATACATTCATTTGTGTGAACTTTGCCTAGTTGGAAGTAATTTGATTTTTATGTGAAATTTCATATGAATCCCAAATTCATCTGTTCATCCTTGAAAATATCACTCGTGTTTTATATTCATCAATGAATGAATTCTATTGATAATGCTGTTGTTAATTGCGTAGCAACTAATCAACCAGCTTTTGAGGAATATGCGGTGTAAGTTAATTAAAACGCGAAGAGATTCCCTTAAGTTGATGACAAAATACTGAAATACTGAAACTTATTCTAATTTACAATTGCAATTTATAACTAATGAAAAGTGCTTGCATTCCATTTCCCATGAGCATTCCGCGATTCGCATGAATTTCGGTCACATTGCATTTTACTCCCGACTGTAATTTTAAGCGAGTAATCATTTGAGGTGTTAACTTTCGTTAACTCTTCCCCCTTTAGATTCGGTTGTCCCAACAGACTCTAGAAAAGTGGTAGATAATTGAATTTAGGATTTTCGTGGGATCCACGGGGCGATGGTGTTTCTTCTTTATAATCTTCTCTTCTTGCTCCACCTCACTCGGAATGTCTTCGATACTTTTTGCGTATAGCGAATTTTATAGTTAGCAGGGTAAATTTCTTGGACCTTTGCCATTATGTGCTCGCTCGTTGATAGTCCAATGTTCGGATTGAGGTATCTTTTGAGTATATTTATAATGGATGCTTCGGTAAACTCTGGTTTTGTGAATGTTTGTCTTAAGTATTTATCGAAAGGAACGGTGATCTGGTAGCTGTCTTCCTCTCCAGTTTTCAGAATGATCTGATATCGGAAAACATTCACAGGCATCTCTACCGTAGGAATTAAGTTTTGTGAAGAGCTTAAATCACTGTGCTGAGTAACAGTCATTGGATTTAGCGTTGTTGCTGTAGGAGGTCTCGAAAGGGAATCAGCCACTACGTTTGCCTTACCCGGTTTATATCTGAGTTCATGATTATATTCTTCTGATATAGCCTTCCAGCGCTTCATTTTGTGGTTGTTGTTCTTGTTACTTAGAGCATATATAAGAGGCTGGTGATCAGTAAATATATTTACTTTCTTTGAACCAGAGAGATAGTTCCACAAGGAATACAGAGACCATATGATCGCCAACATCTCCTTTCGTTAGTAGCATAATGCTCTTCAGGTTTCTAGAGCGTCCTGGAAAGGAAGGCTATTGGTTTGTCGTTTTGTGCCAAAACTGCTCTAATAGCATAGTTTGATGCATCAATTGTTTGTTCGAATTCTCTGTCGAAGTCTGGATGAGCCAAAACAACTTCTTGAGACGTCAATGCTTTCTTTAATTTGTCAAAGGCATCGAGAGCATCTTTATTCATTTCGATAATTTTGTTTTTCGATTGCGTCTTGGACGTATGTCCGTCTTCCCCCCCTTAAAAGGGATGTCAGGGGCTTCGCTGATTTAGCGTAATCACGGATGAAGCAACGGCAGTACTCTGACATATCAACGAAAGACCGTAGATCCTTAAGAGTTCTCGGACTAGGAAAGTTTACTACAGCCTGAACTTTCTTCTTATTTGTTTTAATACCATGAATACCTACAACATACCCCAAAAACTCAATCTCCTGATGCATGAACTCGTATTTGTCGAGCTGAATTTTCATATGCGCAGAGTCCAAGATCCCAAAAACTCTCTCAAGATTTTGAAGATGCACACTTTCACTCTTCCCGAAAATTATTATGTCGTCCACGTAGCAACTTTTACCCATCTCCTCCCTAAGAATGTCGTCCAGTGCCCCCTGAAAGATCGCTGGAGCATTTTTGAGACCAAAAGGTAGACGAGTAAACTCGAACTTCCCGTTATTGGTTTTCTCAATGTCCGATTCTTGTAGTGTTATTTGATGGAATCCACTTTTGAGGTCGATTATCGAGAACAATTTGTTCCTACCTTATTTTGGCGAGGACTTCGTTTATTTCCAGAATAGGATATTTATCCGGAATAGTCACTGAATTAAGTTTCCGGTAGTAGATTACTAACCGAAACTTCTTTTCCCCAGAAGCGTCTTCCTTCTTTGCCACGACTCAAACAGGCGAGCTATATGGCCTAATTATGCCATCTTTGAGCAACTTGTTGATTTGCTTTTCGACCTTTGCCCTTAGGGCCATAGGGTAAGGGTATGCCTTGGAATATACAGGATCTTGTGTCGTGGTTTGGACTCCACCCTTAACTTTGGTGGTAAATGTCAATTTCTCACCGGGCTCAGAAAGAAGATTTGGATGATTGTTAATTATTTGGTTTAATTTGCTGGATTGATCTTGCGTTAAGTGAGATGTCCTAATGGTTATATTGCTGACATTTTCAGCTTTATGTTGTTTAAGAGGAATCAGTAGATCCGCATGGATAGCCATGTAATTTTTCTTGGTGTAGATTACTGCGTTGAGAGCTTTCAATGTGTCATTTCCAATTATCCCGTCAAAAGCGATTAATGTTGGAAGGATAAAAAATTTAAGTTTTCGTATATTAGGGCTGAACAAGTTGACATAAACATGGTGTGTAATTTTGATACTTCCGACGACAGAGTTTGCGCATAAATTTCTTTGATTTGGTAAAGCATGTTTAATGTGCTTGGGTTGTATGTAGTTCTTATTTGAGCCCAATGTATTAAAAATTTTAATACCTCTCCGCTCCTAAGGGTGTATTCAAAATATGGAAGCGAATAGGTCTCCATCCTTTAAAAAATATATCTCATCGAGTTCTTCGGATTGGTCGAGTTTAGGGTTATCAACGCATTTGATGTAGTCCGTCAGTGTTTCGTCATGATTTGTGTCCTCAGCAGTTATGTTTTCTTCATATTCCTCCGAGGTTTCTTGGTTTTCCTGTGTTGCGGAATTATTTTGGGCTGCGTATTAAATAGCCTCTGAGCTTTGTTGGGCCGATAAAATTGAGCTGACTGATTTCTCTTAATAGGGAAACTTTGATTTCGGGGTCTATTTGCATAGTTCATGGCCCGTGACCTAATGGTTTCATCCACATCCATGGGCTCGGGTCGTGGTTGAGGTTTAGGGGGCATAGGAGGTGAGTGGCGATACTGCGATTGTTGGGTCACTCGAAAAGCGGGCTAGTGATTTCGGTTAAACGCCTGGAAGGGACTAGAGTTTCGGGGACTGTAAAGTAATTCCGGGTAGAAATTGTTTCTGGGAGATGGTATTGGTCGTGGTTGCAAGGGCGTAAGCATGTTTTTTCCCGGGGGGAACAGGAGGTGGAGCCAGTCGGTATAATTTTGGTGTTGCTCCTTGCATGTTGTTGGCATGCCGTAATCGGTAATCCATGTTCTGCAGCTTCAAGCACAAATGAAGGACTTGAGGTAAGTCTGCAGGCTCTCGTATACTTAATAACCTAGGAAGGTATATTTTAAGGCATCTTATGAAGGTGCCCAAAGCCTTTGCACGATAAAATTGGGTCATTATGCTGAGCGACTCTTGCCCCAGTTCCATCGACGATAATTCATTAAGGATTAAAGAAAGATGATAATAAACTTCCTGATAAAATTGGGGTATGCTATTGGGACTCTGGACTAAAGTCGTCATTTGCTACTCCAGGGTGCTGACATCCCTTTTATCTGCGTAGCGTGACGTCAGACATTTCGATATCTTCTCCCGATTCAAAGGCGTGTTGTAGAATTCAAGTGCTACATCTGCTTGACCTACAACCTTGTTTCTGATAACTGAAAGGATCCCGTAATATTTTGGGTTTCCTTTGAGGTTATCATACAATTTCAGGATCCTATCAACACTTTTCCGCCACGAACTGAACACGCCGGGCTCGCCAAAGAAGCTTCTCAAGCTCTTGATGACATCGGGAATTTTATCAAGTTCAGACAGGTTGGCATCATCACCGAGGTTTATGGAGATATCTATTTCGTTATTAATATTTGAGGCGGGGTTCATTATTGATTTGATTAATTGCTTACCTTGTGTATTGAATGCCTCAGCTACCAATCTGGAGATAAGATTGGCTAGCTCTGGGTTATTTGGTTGGATATTCTGACCTGCAGGTAGAACCGCAAGTGGTATCTTAGGTGGAGCCGCAGATAACGCCTGGGGTGGTGCCGCAGGTGGTATTATGTTAGCATCTATCGCTATAAGCCTTGCGGGGAAAAGAAAATTATTCGAGTTAGACATTTTTGAGGGTATCGAGCGAAAGACGAAGTAGAATTTATGTTAACCAACAATAACAACAAATATACAAAACCACAGCAAGGATTATTTGATAAAGACCAATGGTGATTCAATTTAAAACAACGATTTTTGCACAAATCCCTTTTCCTTTTGCTTAAATGGTCAATTTACAAAATACCCTTGCAAAAAACCACAAAGTTCCTATTCGGAACCACCAGAGACAATTGCTTTGTAAACTTTCGCGAAAACAATCACATTTGAAAAATTTTAAAATAGTCACTTCGGATGAGAGCAATTTTTTCTACGGTAACACTTAATTTCTGTGAAAACCTCAAAGACCCAAGAATGAATAAAATAAAATTTCAAAAGTCGCACTAATATAAAGTTTTCCTGAAACACAAAACAACGTAAAATTTCAAAGCCCGAAAAGTAACAAATTTCCAAAAATCGCAAATAAAATACAATTTTCCTGAAAACACAACTCGTTTGGATTGAAAAAATCTATGGTAATATGTCGGATGATGTTATGCGTAAATTTATAACGTTAAGAATGAGACGTGTTACTAACGCACAAAAGTGAATGAGACTAATCATAAAACACATTAGAAATGATATTAACCGAAAGTTTCCGTCGCAGCTCTTTAAAATATTCCGCAAAGTAGCAACGCGCTTTAGGAATTGGAATAATCAAATAATTATGGTTCAACTTTTCAAATTAACTTCATTAAAACATTAAACTTTGGCTTTTTCAAAATGTTGCACTTTCACATATTTCAAAATGATTACTTTTAGTTATAAATTAAATTTTAATTTCCAATAATCACTTTTAATCACTTTTAATAATTGTATTCGTATTTCGTTAACAATTTGAAAAACTTAATTCTATCCTTACGTATTGTCAGTATCAGGAATATAGCTTCCACTTAGTTCGGTGCCATTGCATTTATCTATTGGCTGCTTTCTCCTTTCACTACTAAGGTGGCTGCTTCAAAATCCGTTACGTTTAGTCCTGATATGGGGTAGACAGGAACATGCGCACGAAACTGTTTACGAAATGTCCTTCATAGACCTTGATTTTTGGACCGATATTTGACTTTCGCACTTGTTTCAGTTATTCGCTTGGTTATCGCGAAGTAGAAGCGCGCTTCATTGAATTTTTCCTTAAGATTGGATTGATCGCCAGCCTCAGTGACCAAATTAAGGGAATTAAGCTTTGCCCTCCAAGGATAACATAATTAATCGTAACGTAACGTTTGCAATGGCCCCACGTTGGGTGCCAGTTAATTAAAACGCGAAACGATTCCCTTTTTTTTTTGTGGTAGGGAGGTGAAGGCATTTACGCCTGCCGAGTCTGGCAGTGTGGGACTCCCATGGAGGATACCCTTGGACTACCCACTAAACACCTCCCCTGTCAATCTGAGAACCTAGCCTGGAACCGTTTGACACATTACTTCGGGCCAGGTCTCGTTTTATTACGCCGTGGGGCGCCTTCAAGCTGGGGAGTCCCTTTCCTAGCGGGAGGGGAGAGGGGAAGAGGAAATGCCAGAAGAGCGATCCCCCAGCCCCAGTGCCTCCGGCTGCTGTGAGTCCCTTTTATATTTCAGGACTGCCCGAGCATAATGTGCCACCTGGTTCCATTTGTCAACCGATTCGAGCATCACCGCGACTATATTATCCGGGGTGAGCTCTTCCGTCTCCCTGTAGAGTTCCCTTCGCAGCCTGACCCATTTTGTACACGCAAAAAATGTGTGGCAGGCATTGTCCTCCTCTCCTGGGCAAAACCGACAATCGGGAGACCGTGACTTACCGATCTTGTGCAGGTAAGACTGAAAACACCCGTGCCCGCTCAAAAGCTGGGTCAGATAGAAGTCAGTCTCACCATGCCTTCAATTTAGCCACGGTCTCACGTCCGGGATGAGGCGCGCAGTCCACCTTCCCTTCGTGCAATTCCCCCAAGACTGCTGCCAATCGTAGAGCGAGCGTTGTCTCTCCTCGCGGACAACCATCTCCCTCGCATCCTCGTTTCGGCGCAGGTAAATAGCGCGGCGCTCTCTAGCAAAGAGGGCGACAGGTATCATGCCTGCAATCACTCTCACCGCAGAGTCGGAGACTGTTGGATACGAAGATGCAATTCTCAGTGCTCCTCTTCTCTGTACCTGTGCCAAACGTTTTCGGTATACCTCCTTGCTGAGAGCGTTGCCCCATACCTCTGCTCCGTACAGTAGCACTGACCCTACAGCACTCATCAAGAGGCGTCTTCTTGATGGGCTGGGTCCCCCTACGTTGGCCATAAGTCGACTCAGGGCCGATATTCCCGAAGCAGCCCTCTCAGCCGTTGCCCTGATTTGCTCAGAGAAACTCATCTTCGAGTCGATCAGTAGCCCCAGGTACTTCACCGCTGGCTTCGATTCGATTTGCATACCTCCAATACTGATCATCCTTACTCTAGGGATTCTCTTTTTTGTCAAGATGACCACTTCAGTTTTCTCCAGTGTTAAACTGAGCCCGCGAGCAGTCATCCAGTCCCTTACTCGGCGCATTAGCATACCTAGCCTAAGTTGCGATTCCCTTAAAAACAACTAGTTTATTCACAAGTTGATGACAAAATACTGAAACTTATTCTAATTCACAATTGCAATTTATAACTAATGAAAAGTGATTGCATTCCATTTCCCATGAGCATTCTGCGATTCGCATGAATTTCGGTCACAATGCATTTTACTCCAGACTGTAATTTTAAGCGAGTAATCATTTGAGGTGTTAAACTTTCGTTAACTTGTACAATTCATGACATAATAAATGCTATGTCTAGCATTCGTTGCGTACCGACGTGTTATAAAGCACTCCTGTCAAAAGTTTTCAAAAATTAATTTAAGTTTTTTCAAAACGTCGGTCCGAAGTTAATTTTTATTGGAATATATATATATATATATATATATATATATATATATATATATATATATATATATATATATATATATATATATATATATATATATATAAACA